>JAGFNQ010001242.1:204980-322234 GCA_024364735.1 Boesenbergia rotunda
CACATGTTTCTGATAGGCCACTAACTGGTCTGGAGTTGCATCTTCAGGAGGATGGTTGGGAAGTTGTTCTTCAAGGACATAAGCAAGCTTTTCTGCCTTGAGGACTATCCTCAGGTTTCAAAGCCAGTCCATGAAGTTTGGCCCAGTCAGCTGTTAGTATTGTGAGAGAAGTGTCCTAAGGCAATCGCCTTATGATTGTAATCATTTATTTTAATAAATGAATATTCACTATTTGAGTATACATGTTTGTGTATTTGATTGAGATCTTAAACTCAATTACTGAATGTCCGCAATACAATTCACAGCATGAGAGAATTTGTGATGAATTCACAACTAGTGATTATCTCTACATGTGCAATTGTGAAGTATTGAAATTGTCCCTAGTCGATGAATTGATAAATACGGACACTATCAATTCTGTTGAGACTAGCATGGGTTATTCTCTAATCAGCTGATTCTCACTGGCTGGAGACATTGGGATGTCCGGAGATAAACATGAATGCTAGTTAAGGGAACTAGTTCATTGGAGTGACTGGCTGTAAAACTTCATATGGTAATCTACATAAAGATATGTCAATGAAGTTCTTACTGCAGCTTAAGTGCGATGTTCCTTTGACTTGTGGTGTTCAAGTCATCTTGGTCATGGAGACTTATACTTTGACATCTTAAGCAAGCATCTCTAAGGAGGTGTGGACCCAGGATGGTTGGGTATAAGCCGAAGTGCCCGAAGATGTTTGAACAGCCTACAAAGGATTCACCACTCCTTGCGAGGAGATGTATACCCAAGGCCTATCGTCGGATTGTTACTCGAAGCCTCTGGCCAGAGCATCACATGTTCAGAGTATGAATCTCTCAGATACATGAGAGTAACTAGAATCCGTAGGACGAGAAAAACATTGCTTGGGCTAGGTGTGACGTAGTCAGCCTAGTGGGGACTGACACACATAGACTGTGTTCTGAACCAAGTGGGTATAAGATGGTGAAGGGAATGAGGCACGATTCATTAAAGCTGCTGAAGGGTTTCAGAATAGTTTCTGAGGTCAACCGTTGATCTTTCGATTAATTGGGGATCATGATGTACTACTAGGTGCCACTCATGATCGTTCTATAATTGGTTAATTATAGACGGCCAACATAAATCGAAAGCCTATTTAGTCACACGTACTACGAGTAGTCCGAGGGATTTAAAACGAGTTGAAAATTAGATTTTCCGATCAAGAGAGATAAGTCGAATCTGAATTTTTCATAGATGCATCGGAAGCATAAAATGGCTAAGTCTTTTGAAGACTTATTGAACGAATTAAATGAGTTTAATTCGTGAGATCGTGGCTTGGGTTTGGCCGGCCAAAGAGGGTCCCCACCCTCTTTGTTTGGCCGGCCACAATAAGAGGGAAGAACCAAATTGTTTGGTTCAAATTTATAAAATAAACCGCGCGTGGTTTGTCTTATAAAATTATGGATAAAGAAATTTGTATAAAGAAATTTATATAAAGAGATTTATTTATCATGGAAATTAAAATAAACCTTGGAATGATTTATTTTATTTTATAAAAATAATAATGGATTGATTTACCATGATAAAGAAATTTATATAAAGAAATTTCTTTCCATAATAAAAGGGGAGACATGGTTGTTTTTATTATAAATTAAGTTATAATAAAAACTTGGCATAACGGAATAATTCATAGAAAAATTTATAAGATAAATTTCTTATGAAAAATTTATTCCGTTAAGAGGAGACTTGGCGATTAAGAAGCTACTATATAAAGGTACCAAGGCAAGGCTTGGAAATTAATCCAAGAGATCAAGGATTCTTGCCTAGCCTCTCTCCCTCTCCTTCTCTCCCTCTCCCTCGTCTAGTGCCGCCGGCCCTAGAGCCCTCCCCTTTGCCGTGAGCTTCCACCACCAAGAAGAAGCCGAAGAAGAAGAAGAAGCGGGCACGACTCCTTCCTTCCTCTCGGAATCTTGATTCCGTTCTTCGTTTGGTGGTTAGTTTTTCATCTCTCTCTTGGTATTCTTGTCGTGCCTTTGGAGAATCTAGTAGTTCTTGTCGCCACGAAACTCGTGGCTTTGCGAAGTCATCCCGAAGAAAACCCAGCGTGGACACGAATAGAGGCGGAGCTTCCAAGGGACGCTACGGTTGGATCTCGTCCCTTTCTACGAGTTACGCGAGGTATTAAGTAAATTAGTTTACTTTCTGCAAAATTTTAAATGTAAGATCATGTCTCCACAACATAAGGTTGCATGCTAGATACGTGGTTAAAATAATTTGAGAAATTATTTATGCTAAATCTTCCGCTGCACGTAATTAAATTTTAAAATTACGAACCCGTATCCATGTCAACATGCACCCGGTCCCAACATCAGCTTATTGATGTCCAAAATGGAACGCAAGTTCAGAGAAGACATGATCAGGTGATTATCCTAGAAATACAAATTGAGCTTATGTGATAAGAATGATAAAGAATGCATCAATATACATTAATTAAATCCTATTTATTTTTCGAATTGAATAACCCTTTTTATCAATTCGGGAGATCGTAGGAACATCTCCAAATAGGTTGATATCCAACCATAGATAAGAACAACCATGGCTAGAGTCCATCAAGTTATTCTTAGCTATGAACGTAGGTAATTATACCGATTACATATTATACATATGTAACTATCACATTATGCTATCAACTAATTGAATGTTTGCATAAATCATTGGGTTGTTAACTCATTAACAAGTATGCAACAATATACATAGCACCCAACTACACCTCTCTTTACATCGACCTTGGTTGTGGCACAACAAATCGATGCTCCAAGCTTAAGGCTGACTCATTAATCAAGAAATCGTTTTAACATGGTTAGAGCTCATTCAACCGTTTAGTCAGGCTTAGATGTGTCCAACAACTAAAACTAAGGATTGACCTCTGACTCCAACTATATTAATCATAAACTAATTCCATGGTTTGAACATGTTGAGGTTCAAGTCGGGCATGGATGTGTCCATCAACCCAAACGAGAAACAAAACTCCGGTTCTAACAATATTAATGGAAGGTGTTGGCCTTAATATTTTGTAAGGGGTTTTGGGTCTCATCCTTTTCTTTTATGCACATTCATGACATATAATTATGTCATGTTCTAACGATTTCCTTAATAAAGTATGTATGTGACTTAATTTATCAAGTCTCATTAATTGAATTAGGAACCAGATTTCCTAATTCTAATTTCATACTTTATTCAAGGAATTGTTTTTGGGAAATAATTTCCTAAATTATCATAATCAATTTCGGAATTAATATGTTTAAGACTTTGATTTCTCTAAATCAAATCTTATTAAATTAAGAGACAGATTCCCTTAATTCAACCACATATTATTTTCATGAAAATCTTATTTAAGGAAATATACTCTATAGGAAACAATTTTCCTAATTAATTTTGGAGACAATAATATGTAAGAGCATCACCTCATAAATCAAATAAGAAAATTATCATTTGAGAATCGCCTCAAAAATTTCCAAGATTTAATCACATATTTTATTTATGAAAAATTAATATCAATAACTTAATTTGGACGGCTCTCCGAGGCTCAATCCAAATTAAACATTTGACAGCTTAAATCCAATTTAGGAAATTTAATTATAACAACTAACTTTAAATTGGACGGCTCCCTGAGGCTCAATCTAAAATAAAGAATTTTGTAAATAATTTAATTTCCAATTATGAATTTAAATGCCAATTAATATTCCCATAATTTGTCTAGACTTTCTTGAAAGAAAGTGCCCAAAATTACGAGCTTTCCATAAATGGCAAGTTTCTGAAAATAAAAGGTTTTCAGAATAATTGTAAGTTTTTGGTACAAAGAAAACTTACGTATTTCCAAAATTAGAAAATTTCCAAAATGGAAAATTTCCAAAATTGGAAAGTTTCCAAAAATGGTAAGTTTTCACAATTATCATAAAATTTTAGAAACAGAGATATTTCAAAAGTTTGTGAAATTTCATGAGGATTTCCAAACTTTGAAATTCCTAAATCGAAAATTTACCATAATTGGAAAGTTTCCATAATTGGAAAATTTTCCAAAATTGAGATCATGACAAAGCTTTCCGCAAAAACAATTATATGATTATATCGATCACAAACCTCGCTCTGATACCATTGTTGGGACCGTGTGCATGTTGACATGGATGCGGGTTCGTAATTTTAAAATTAATTACGTGGAGCGGAAGGTTTAGCATAAATAATTTCTCAAATTATTTAACCACACATCTAAGCATGCAATTTTATCTTGTGTAGACATGATCATATATTTAAAATTTTGTAGAAACATAAACTAATTTATGTATTACCTCGCGTAACTCGAAGGAAGGGATGAGATCTAACCGTAAGCGTCCCTTGGAAGCTCCGCCTCTATTCGCGTCCACGCCGAGTATCTTCGGGATAACTTCGCAAAACCATGAGTTTCGTGTTCTCGAGAACTACTAGATTCTCCGAGAACGTGACAAGAAAAACCAAGAGAGAAGTCGGAAGACTAACCACAAAAGGATGGCCGGAATCAAAATTCCAGCGAAGCAATAGAAGAGGCTTGCGGCAAAAAGATCCTTGCGGCAAACTCTAATTCCAGCAGCACCTTCTTCCGGCCAAGAGATGGTCGGAGCTTCCTTCTCCGGCAGCAGGTGGTGGTCGGCAGGGAAAGGGCAGGGGCGGCCGGGTGGTGCTCCTTCTTGGGGCTGGTTGGCGCACGGCAAGAAGGGGAGAAGAGAAGGAGAGAAAGAGAGGGAGAGAGCCTATGCTTTCATCTCTTCGATTATTTTGTCAAGTCTTGCCTTGGGTCCTTTATATAGTAGCCTCTCAACCATTAAGTCTCTCAAATATGGAATAACTTATTCCATCATGCCAAGTTTGATTTTATATCATGGTTAAAATCATATTTTAATTCATGATAAAAATCAATCAAGTTTCTTCTCTCCTATGGAATAAATTTCCTTATCATGGTAAATCAATCCATGATTGATTTTATAAAATAAACCAATTCATGGTTCATTTTAATTTCCATGAAGAAATAAACCAAACCTTGGTTTATTATAAAACAAACCACACTTGGTTTATTTTATAAATTGATCCAAAAACTTGGTTCTCTCCTTTTGTTGTGGCCGACCAAGCAAAGAGGATGGAGGCCCTCTTTGGCCGGCCCATCCAAGCCACGCCCCAATGAATTAAACTTATTTAATTCATCTATTAAGTCTTCAAAAGACTTAGCCATTTTACGCTTCTGATGCGTCTGTAAAAAATTCAGATTCGACTTATCGTTTGGCTCAATCAAACCTAATCTCTCTTGATTGGAAAATCCAATTTTCAACTCGTTTTAAATCCCTCGGATTACTCGTAGTGCGTGTGACTAAATAGGCTTTCGATTGATGTTGGTCGTCTATAATTAATCAATTATAGAACGATCATGAGTGGCACCTAGTAGTACATCATGATCCCCAATTAATCGAAAGATCAACGGTTGACCTCAGAAACAATTCTGAAACCCTTTAGCAGCTATAATGAATGTGTCACATTCCTTTCACCATCTTATACCCACTTAGTTCAGGACATGGTCTATGTGTGTCAGTCCCCACTAGGCTGACTATGTCACACCTAGCCCAAGTAACGTTTTCTCGTCCTACGGATTCTAATTACTCTCATGTATTTAAGAGATTTATACTCTAAACATGTCATGCTCTGGTCAGAGGCTTCGAGTAACAATTCGACGATAGGCCTTGGGTATACATCTCCTCGCAAGGAGTGGTGAATCCTTTGTAGGTTGTTCAAACATCTTCGGGCACTTCGGCTTATACCCAATCATTATGGGTCCACACCTCCTTGGAGATGCTTGCTTAAGATATCAAAGTATAAGTCTCCATGACCAAGATGACTTGAACACCGCAAGTCAAAGGAACATCACACTTAAGCTACAGTAAGAACTTCACTGACATATCTATATGTAGACTACCATATGAAGTTTTACAGCCAGTCACTCCAATGAACTAGTTCCCTTAACTAGCATTCATGTTTATCTCCAGATATCTCAATGTCACCAGCCAGTGAGAATCAGCTGATTAGAGAATAACTCATGCTAGTCTCAACAGAATTGATAGTGTCCGTATTTATCAATTCATCGACTAGGGACAATTTCAATACTTCACAATTGCACATATAGAGATAATCACTAGTTGTGAATTCATCACAAATTCTCTCATGCTGTGAATTGTATTGCGGACATTCAGTAAATGAGTTTAAGATCTCAATCAAATACACAAATATGTATACTCAAATAGTGAATATTCATTTATTAAAATAAATGATTACAATCATAAGGTGATTGCCTTAGGACACTTCTCTCATATCACTAACACTTGACATAGTAGTTAAATGAGGGATTAGAGATGTAAATATTTAATCTGGGATAAAGACAAGTTAATTATGTCTCAGATTCGTTTTATAGAGCAGCTAAGTTAAGTGTAACAACTTAGTCGTTATTGCTTAGTGTGTTTGCTGTCACACGAGTCATTTTCTCTGAAATATGAATTGAATGGTCTTACATGGTCTTTGTGACTTTCATGCATGATTTTTGTGACTAAATGATCTTTATGTATTGACTTCGATGAGTGAGAGATATTGGAGTTAAGAGGATTAATAACAACCCTTCATATTCTTAACTCATGGAAGAAGAAAGGGCAGCACCCCTTCACCTTCTTCTTCTCCTCTTATAAAGGTGCCTAGTTAATCATCTTATAAAGGTGCATCCAAGACAATGAAAAAAAGATAAAGGTAGCAGATGATATGGTCATCGCACAAGGGTAAGAGTAGAGAACGAGAGATTCGTGATAAGGTTCGTCCTGGGATTTGGTTTGTGGCCGAAAGAGAGCAATCCATTTTTGTGATTATTTTCTTGACAACAAGGAAGAGAAGTTCCTCCATCGATCACTGTGAGTACGGTTTATTTTATGAATCGTTTCATGCTTATGATCTATCACCAAAAACTTTGACAGAATCTCCCTTAATTTCCTGAGGAGCAGCCTTGGCTATTTGTTCGAACCTGATGTCCATCACTTTGTACACGAATTCATCGATCACTTTGAGATTTTGCTTGAGAGCTGCCTCGGATCCAACTCCCAATGGTCTCATGATCCTCCACAAGACATTCACATACCTCAACAGGGTGAACTCGTTTGCTGCATCGAATGCTTTGGCGAACTCGACACCGTCCTGATTCGAACCACCAGAGCAATCCAACTCGGAGCTTACTGTTGGGGGATCCTGTTGGGGGTCTCGAAGCTTACTTTTAGGCAAAATTAATTAATGTATGAGAAAATTAAGAAAAATTAAGGTGCCTGAATATCGAACTCCTCGCCGGAGTTGGCATGGGCAGAGAGGGTTCTTGCGAGCTCGGAAGCACTATTTTTGAAAATGGCACTGCTGAAATCTCTCAAGGATTTGGTGGAGAAGTTGAAGCTCGCGAGCTTCCGCTGGTGGCGCCACTTATCGCCGTCGACGGCGAATATGCCTTTCCGAACAAATCGCGCAGATTTCTATAGTCGTCGACGGCGAATATGCCTTTCCGAACAAATCGCGCAGATTTCTATAGTCGTACAATCCCTGAATTAACCAGATCTTTATGTCAGTTAATGATTAATATTTCTGGTACTGGAAATGGGATACCTTGCCGTAGTTGTTGAAGTTGGTCTTGAGTATGTACTCGACGACGGCGGGGTCGGCGGTGTAGTGCTGCCGGCCGAAGGGCGACTTCTCTACAGGTAGTTCTTGTGGAGGCGTGACAGCTCTGTGTGGTAGTCGTGAAGCCTTTGGAGGTTGACGAACTGGTGAAAGATGGTGCCCACCGCCGGGGGAAGCAGTACTTGCCTCCTCCTCCAGCCGCTGCCGCCTCCGAAGAACAAGAACAAGAACAAGAACAAGAAGTAAGCGGCAGCAGCAACAACGGCGACCAAAGCTGCCATGACTTCCATGAAGCAGAGGAGTCGATTGAGGGTGCAATGCTGAAGGGTCAGGGAATAAATAACGGAGCATTCGATAGGGATGAATATTAATCGTCTGGAATCAGGAAAAAAAAATCGTCTATCTTTAAAATTAATCGGACAAATTCAAACACCAGAATTATAAATACTAATTAAAAACAATATTTTGATTAGTACACGAGAATTAGGATTTTTTTTAATCATGTAAACGAGATTTTCTAATTAATGAAAAAAATATAATATTTTTATATTTATTAAAGAGCACACCCAATTGTATACTTTTTCATTCTACCCTCATGATAAAATCAACTTTTGTTTCTTTTTTTTTTCTCTTCTCTTTCCTTTTTTTTCATGCATGCATAACGTGAACCTATAATATTTAGACTATATTTGGTTAAGGATAATATAATCCGATTTATAATATAATTGAGCTTATAATATAATCTAGATTATATATTATTGACCTTGTAATCAAATTATAACACTTTAACTAACTTTTCTAATGCAGATTACATTACAGTTTTAAAATTATATCAAACAAAGTAATCAATCTTGTAATGTAATTCTGATTACATTACAAGGCTAATTACCTTTTACCAAACATAGTCTTAATGTTTAACTAAGTGTCTTAGTCATGGTAAGAAGTATAAATCTAATATGGTTTCATATCAAACTCGCATTGAGCCTGTCATACACCCATATTAGGCCCACATTAGGCTTAATATGGTGCATATCAGATCTAACATGGGCCTAATATGGTTCCATATCAAATCCACATTGAAGTTGATATGCACTCATATCGGACTCACGTTGGGCATGATATATACCATATTAGGCCCAACGAGACTAGGCCTCGCTATTCTAACGAAAAGTCAAACAAAATGATATTGCTTTCGAGAATCAACATTGTATGCACTGAAGACTACGATTGACATGGATCACCTTGTGATATGCTCACTACTCTCTAGAAATAGAATGTGGAAGGTTAAAAGAAAATCTCTCCATTCTAACACGGAACTAAGATTAGCTGATGGACGAGAGAAGGGTTTCTAGTTTAATTGATTGAAAAAGAAGCTAGAGCGACATTCAATAAAGAGATCAGAAAAGATTAGTCATGGCATATTAGTATGTCTTATATATACATCGACGATCGCTTGTGAAAAAGAAGTTATATCAATCTCAATAAACTTAATTGTGCCTACCTCCTTTGCCAACCGTGATCACTCAAACTCTACTTTCATGAGCGAGGTACATTCATATTAATCCTCTGAGTTAAACATTTGGAAAAGCAAGTCATCAAAGAGTTCAATATCCTTTTTAAAAGTGATATTCCAAA
The DNA here is from genome assembly GCA_024364735.1 of Boesenbergia rotunda. NCBI lineage: Eukaryota > Viridiplantae > Streptophyta > Magnoliopsida > Zingiberales > Zingiberaceae > Boesenbergia > Boesenbergia rotunda. The sequence continues at coordinate 214,330 of JAGFNQ010001242.1, forward strand.
AAATAAGGAAGAAGATCCAATGGGACAGGTTCACATCTTTGCTTCAACAAGTCATATCTAGATTGCCTTTTTCTTTTTCGTGTTTACATTACTGCTCTTAGAAATAAGTTTGACTTTCCACGTTTTCAAATCCACCAAAAATTTATCCTTCTAATTACTTATTTCATCTCATTTCGCATGGGAGATTATGCTAGGGAAAGTTCAAATCCGTTCCATAAAGATATTGATCGATCTTGGTTTTGTTGAGGCAATCTATAGTCCGGAGTAACCATGTGTTTTGATGTTTGGGCAAAGGGTTTAAGTTAGTTTTACCCTTGTATATTTGATATGCGTATTTGAGTGTGCAGGATTGCAGGTTACACATATGGACTTAGCTGGACGGCTTCGGTGCGGTGAAGGGTGGCATGGAGACAAGCTGGAGGCTTGTGTGCACCCGAGGGACCATGGATAGCAGGGATGATGAGCTGAGGGGCGCGGACTTCGCGCATACGTGAAGGATGACATGGAGACAAACTAGAGGCTTGTGTGCATCCAAGGGACGGGAGCCGAAGACAAAGAGGACAGAAAGGCAACAGTCAAGGTTACTGGTGAAGAGTCAGCTAAGTCATGAAGGGACGAGAGCCGAGGGAGGAGGACTCCAAGGGCAAGCCGGGAAGTGGACTTCAAAGGGCACACGTGAAGGGTGGCATGGAGGCAAGCCAAGGGAAGGCTTGTGTGCGCATCCGAGTGACGATAGCCGGTGGAAGAAGACTTCAAGGGGCAAGTCAAGGGAGTGTACCTGAAGGCACGCGTGGAGGAGGGTCGTTTGAGTGAGGAAAAGTGTTTGTATAAGCTGGGTAGTCGACTGGAAAAATAACAGTCGACTGCTAGCACAAACAGAAACTCACAGAAGGTTTTCGACCCTGGACCAGTTGACTGCCCCAGGAGTAGTCGACTAGTAAGTAGCCAGAATTCGAACGTTGAGCTGCAACGGTCGAATCTGAGTAGGGGCAGTCGACTGCTCTGGAAGCAGTCGACTATTAGGGTATTTTCTAGCCTTGAGCTTTATTCAAAGAGGCTCGGGTTTGGTTAGAAGCCTTTGCTGAAATGAGCTTGGTTAGAGCTCATTAGTAGTCTTAGTGCTCAGATAGTGTGTTCAAGATTGTGGTGAGGTTTTGTTGGTGCAGTTTGCACTAACGGTCAAACTCGGGTTTTGATGTATGACAAAGTGGTTAAAGTTAGGGTTGTTGGTTTTTAACCTCCTTACTAAGTGTGCAGGGTTGAAAGACTTAGGACCAGACACCAGGCTGAAGTCCAGGATGGTTGAGTCCTGGCGGGAAGTCCAGTTGGGTCCGCGGGACCTGACAACTGGCTGAAGACCAAGTTGGTTGAGACTTGGCAGGAAGACCAGGGTGGTTGAGCCTTGGCAGGAAGTCCTGGTGGGTCAAGAAGTCAAGTAAAGTTGCACAAAGGGTAAGTGAGGTAAGTCACTGGAGGAGTAGGAGAGGACGCGTTCCCCGTCGAGGGAACAGTAGACGTCGGTTCGACCTAGGGCTCCATTTCGGAGACCAAAGTCAGAACCAAGACAGCTAAGGCTGTATAATCTAACACTGTGTTTTATTGTGTTTTGGACTAACCCTGGATGCAGGACCAAAGGAAGGAGTGTCTGCAGCTCAGATAGCCTCAAAGGAGTGAGGTAGTAGCTGAGTAGGGCGCCCGGAGTGTCCCGGGCGCCCCCAAGGGCCATACAAAACAGGTAAAGCAAAAGAGGGTTCGAATACATGCTGGGCCGGGCGCCCCGGTGCTTCCGGGCGCCCCCGCTGCTCCCGGGCGCCCCCTGCTCTGCGGGCGCCCCCATGCGCATACCTCAAACCGAACCCCTCGAAGCCAAGGAGATAGGACTTTGACCCGGTCAATCCGGGCGCCCCGAGCGCTCCGGGCGCCCCGGTCAAAGCGGATCCAGAGGATCAGACGCGACCGAGAGCTCTGCGGATCAGAGGCCACGTGGGGGGCGCCCCCGACGTCCCGGGCGCCCCCAGGCCCTATATAAAGGGCCCTCGACCCCATACTCCGGACAACAATTCTTCCAACGCCTCAAAGTTCCTCTACGCTCGCGCCTTGCTCCGGAAACGCTTCACCTCGAGCCGACGACGTCCTGCTGCCCCGAAAGAGTCGACCTACTCCGAACGTCGGTAAAAAGAAGAGCGTAATTTTTTTAAATACTTTATTGCATTTAATTACTTGAAAGTGTGGGGTTGTCACACTTTCAATTCTTTTGTACTCGCCTACTCTATCGGGGTTTACCGGTAGAGAGTATTAGTGGATTGCCCAACGGAAAGGTCCGAGGGACCTGGGCCTTCGAGTAGGAGTCGCCGAAGGCTCCGAACGAAGTAAAACTACCTGTGTCGTTTGTATTGGTTTTTCGTTCGTGTTTTAATTTTTTCCCTATGCACGCTTTTTAAAGCGCTCTGATTTTTTGAAAAAGTCACGTGATTCACCCCCCCTCTCACGTGCATCGATCCTACAAGTGGTATCAGAGCCAAGTTCGCTCTGTATCGGTGCAACCACCATAAGAGCCGGGGGAAATCCAGTTTTTTTTTCGATTTTTGGTTTTTCGCTACACATGATCTAAATTAGGTATTGTTGCCTAGATTTGGATTATTTTTTCGTTCATTTGATTTTACTCGAATTTGGTGCAACACCATTTCGAGTCGCTCTTTCTCTCTCTTCTCCTTTTCCTACCACACTACTAATCCAAGACCTAGTCTTGGGACAAGTTTTTGTATGGTCTATTTCAGATGGCTCAAGGTGAAGGGTTTAGCACTGCCCGTCCTCCACTCTTCAATGGGGAAGACTTCCCTTACTGGAAATGAAGAATGGAGGTGTACCTAAAGACAGACATGGATCAATGGTTCGCGGTGCAATCTGGCTACGAATCACCAATGGACGAGAGAAACAATGCACCACTGAAGCCTGACAGATGGAACCTTGATATGAAGAGAAAGGCCCAGACTGAGTACAAGGCGCAGAACACCCTCCAGTGCGGACTAACAAAAGAGGAATTGAACCGTATCGGCCCAACTGAATCTGCCAAAGAGCTCTGGGACAAACTGATTGAATTACATGAAGGCACCTCTGATGCAAAGGTAACAAAAAAGGGATTTACTTTTAAATAAATTATTTAACATAAAAATGCAGGAAGGAGAATCTGCAAGCCAACTTCACGCCCGGATCAAGGACATACTAAATGGACTCCACCTAATCGGGCACAAACAAGAAAACAGAGACATCATAAGGTATGCTTTAAATGCATTCCCTAGAAATTCACTATGGGCATCTATTATAGATGCTTATAAAATTTCTAGGAACCTTTCTAAAATTAATTTAGATGAATTGTTTTGTGAATTAGAACTGCACGAACAGACTAACGCCAAGGCCGAGAAAGGGTTTGCCTTATTTGCAGGTTCCTCAAAAGAAGGCAAGTCAAAGAAGAAAATTCAAGAATCAGAAGAAGAGTCAGACTCAGACCCAGATGATGAGGAACAAATGGTCAACCTAGTAAGGAAGGTCTTCGCCAAAAAGAAAAGTCAGTTCTCAAGAAAGGATCTCCAGAGGATAATGAAGCCCACCAGCAGTGAAGACAAAAGTAAAATAACCTGCTTCGGCTGCAACAAAAAAGGACACTTCAAACACGAATGCCCCTACAAAAAGGAGAATCAACCCAAGAAGAATAAGAAGAAGAAGGCTCTTCAAGTCACTTGGGACGACAGCACAGACGACTCCGACGATGAACCACCAAGGAACTCAAACTATCTCGCACTAATGGCAACCGGACCCGGGTCAGACTCAGAGCACGACGAAGATTCCGAATACGAGTCGAGTCAAGAGATCGGACTCTTTTCGGACGACTCGACTAAGGTATATTTAGATTCAGTTAATCAAATTTTTTTTAAAATTATCTCTGCTTTAAATAAAAAATTGCTTGCATCTGAATCTAGAAATGACCAGCTCCTTAAGGAAAATCAGGACCTTAAGGAGCAATTAATTAATACCAGAACATTAACTGAACAAACTCAAAATCAAAAATTAATTGAGCTTGAAAATGAAAACTCAACCCTAAAGGGCGAAGTCCTAAAACTTAAGGATCTACTAGCAACTTTCACAACCCGATCCAAGAACCTTGACCTTATTCTTGGATCACAAAAGGGCATGTACCACAAATCTGGGATAGGATATAAATCAAGATCGACCCAAAGATCCTTTATCTCCTTTATCCACCCCCGCAAAAATCAACGAAAAGCGTGGGTTCCGAAAGCTTATCTAACAAAGCAAGTAGGTCAGAATCAATTTTATGTCCCAAAAAGGGACATCCATTACATTGACCCTAGACACCCAGTCTACAATTTAGGGGGAGGCTCCAAACTAGTTGGCACCTCAAAATCAGCCTTTGCCCAGGTGGGCACTTAGGACTAGCTTCAAAGTTAATTTGACTCTTGTACTATTTAGTACCAGGGTTTTCAATGAGTAAGTTAAAAGTCCAACTTCTTTAAGCGGCTTTGCCTAGAAAATGGTTGTTGCTCCAATAAGGCTTCGGCCAAAGAAGGCCACTGTGCCTCGCCATGGCCTGGAAGCCAATTATTGAAGTGTACTTTTAAATTACTACTTGTTAAACTTGGATCTAACACAAGGTCAAGTTAACTTTTCTAAACAAACTCAAAATCATCTCACAAAATCATAGGACCCCTTGATTGATGACTTAGACCGAGTGAGATGAATAAGGATAACCAAATTCAAATTATTGATTGATAACTCAACTTTCAAATTAAATTCAAATTCAAAATAAAATTCAAATTCAAATTCAAAATAAAATTCAAATTCAAATTCAAAAAATAAAATTCAAATTCAAAAATTAAATTCAAAAATAAAATTCAAATTCAAAAATTCAAAATTCAAATTCAAATTCAAATTCAAAAAATAAATTCAAATTCAAATTCAAAAAAAAATTCAAATTCAAATTCAAAATTCAAAATAAAATTCAAATTCAAAAATAAAATCAAATTCAANCTGACATTTCTTTTGCAGTTAGTATGTGTGCTAGGTATCAAACATGTGCTAAAGAGTCACACCTAACCCTAGTTAAAAGAATATTTAGGTACCTTAAAGGAACAGAAAGATTAGGAATCTGGTACCCTAGAACAGCCCAGTTTGAGCTTATTGGATATTCTGACTCAGACTATGCTGGCTGTAAATTGGACAGAAAAAGTACCAGTGGTGGATGCCAACTTCTAGGACCCTCACTAGTTAGTTGGTTTAGTAGAAAATAACACTGTGTTGCCCTATCCACCACTGAAGCTGAGTACATAGCTATGGGTGAGTGTGTAGCCAACTACTCTGGATGATGCATACCCTAAAGGACCTTCACTTAGATTTTAAACAGTCAAAATTTTTATAGATAACCTAAGTTCAATCAATTTAACCAAAACCCAATCCACCACTCTAGGACCAAACATATAGAAATCAAACACCATTTTGTCAGAGATCATGTAAATAAAGGAGAAATTGAACTTAACCATGTTGAATCTAAGTCTAACCTAGCTGATATATTTACCAAACCACTTCCTGAATCTGAATTTAGCAACTTAAGAAGGTTAATAGGAATGTGTGTTATAGACTAGGACTGACCTAATAAGCTTAAGTTGACTTTTGGTTTAACTAATTAAGCTTGTGAGTTTAAAAACATGGATTTTTCAAACTTGTTTTTCAAAAGTTTATTGTCGTTCAAAATTTAACTTAAACACGGACTTTTCAAACTTGTTTTTCAAGAACTTTATTGTCTTTCAAAATTTGATTTTCAAAACTGGCAGACTTAGCCTAAGCTTGACCCCTAGAATTGCATGAACCTATAGATTTAGGTAGCCGCATCTCACAAAACACATTAAGATTAACTTGTTTGTGTTTGCAAAAATGTAGAACGGTTGTGAGATGCATAAGATACTGCCTGGACTTCCGAATGCTTAAGTCAGTGCATCACAGTAAGTCTGGGCGTAAAATACCAACATTACAGTGATCAAGTCAAGTAGTCTTGCACTAAAATCTGAGCTAGACATTATTACTTGACTTGACTAACCCAGTGAACACTACTATCATCTAGATAGTTAGTCAGTAACTAGGGTTAGACACATGAAAAAGGACCACAATCATTACTTGGTCCAGGGGGAGCAGAGGTCAAAATATTTTTTCAAAATGTCATTTTTGACAAAAACACATTTGAAAATTTTGATAAAAGTTGATAAAGATTGAGAGGGAGTTCCAGCTAATCCCTAAAAATATTTTTGTTGATTAAGATTGATATTATATTTTCTAAAAAAAATCTTTTTTGAAAGAAATTTTTTTTTTTTTTTGAAAGCTAAGTTAATAGATTTAAGACTAGTTTTTTTAACACTTAGCCTATATTACTACTCCCTTAAACTTGTTATGCTTATATCTTTTTTGATGAATGACAAAGGGGGAGAGTAGGGTAAAAGGGTTAGAAAATTGCAAGAAAATTACAAACAGCATGCTTATTTCACATTTATTTACCTCTGCTTTCATATCTGCTTGTGTGCTGCAACTTTCATACCTATGCTTGTGTTATATTGTTTGCATGCTTATGCAAGTTCATATCTGCTGTTTTTTTCTAACTTTAACCTGAGTTGTCAATACATCAAAAAGGGGGAGATTGTTGATGCAGTTTGCACTAACGGTCAAACTCGGGTTTTGATGTATGACAAAGTGGTTAAAGTTAGGGTTGTTGGTTTTTAACCTCCTTACTAAGTGTGCAGGGTTGAAAGACTTAGGACCAGACACCAGGCTGAAGTCCAGGATGGTTGAGTCCTGGCGGGAAGTCCAGTTGGGTCCGCGGGACCTGACAACTGGCTGAAGACCAAGTTGGTTGAGACTTGGCAGGAAGACCAGGGTGGTTGAGCCTTGGCAGGAAGTCCTGGTGGGTCAAGAAGTCAAGTAAAGTTGCACAAAGGGTAAGTGAGGTAAGTCACTGGAGGAGTAGGAGAGGACGCGTTCCCCGTCGAGGGAACAGTAGACGTCGGTTCGACCTAGGGCTCCATTTCGGAGACCAAAGTCAGAACCAAGACAGCTAAGGCTGTATAATCTAACACTGTGTTTTATTGTGTTTTGGACTAACCCTGGATGCAGGACCAAAGGAAGGAGTGTCTGCAGCTCAGATAGTCTCAAAGGAGTGAGGTAGTAGCTGAGTAGGGCGCCCGGAGTGTCCCGGGCGCCCCCAAGGGCCATACAAAACAGGTAAAGCAAAAGAGGGTTCGAATACATGCTGGGTCGGGCGCCCCGGTGCTTCCGGGCGCCCCCGCTGCTCCCGGGCGCCCCCTGCTCTGCGGGCGCCCCCATGCGCATACCTCAAACCGAACCCCTCGAAGCCAAGGAGATAGGACTTTGACCCGGTCAATCCGGGCGCCCCGAGCGCTCCGGGCGCCCCGGTCAAAGCGGATCCAGAGGATCAGACGCGACCGAGAGCTCTGCGGATCAGAGGCCACGTGGGGGGCGCCCCCGACGTCCCGGGCGCCCCCAGGCCCTATATAAAGGGCCCTCGACCCCATACTCCGGACAACAATTCTTCCAACGCCTCAAAGTTCCTCTACGCTCGCGCCTTGCTCCGGAAACGCTTCACCTCGAGCCGACGACGTCCTGCTGCCCCGAAAGAGTCGACCTACTCCGAACGTCGGTAAAAAGAAGAGCGTAATTTTTTTTTAATACTTTATTGCATTTAATTACTTGAAAGTGTGGGGTTGTCACAATTTCAATTCTTTTGTACTCGCCTACTCTATCGGGGTTTACCGGTAGAGAGTTTTAGTGGATTGCCCAACGGAAAGGTCCGAGGGACCTGGGCCTTCGAGTAGGAGTCGCCGAAGGCTCCGAACGAAGTAAAACTACCTGTGTCGTTTGTATTGGTTTTTCGTTCGTGTTTTAATTTTTTCCCTGTGCACGCTTTTTAAAGCGCTCTGATTTTTTGAAAAAGTCACGTGGTTCACCCCCCCTCTCACATGCATCGATCCTACAGGTTTCTCCCCCACAAGGAGCTACAAGAGCTAGCCGGAGGGCATCCGGGGAGTGATCTGCCAAAGGATTGAGGGATCGTCCACCTCACGGACTGTCGTGAAGTAGGAGCTTTATCTCCGAACCACGTAAATAAGTTTGTTAGTATTGTTAGTTTTGTTTTAGTTATTAGATTTCCGCTTGCGCGCTAACCTTGTAGGAAGGACGAATCGAAAATTGTTATTCACCCTCCTCCCTCTAGCAAGCTACATCGATCTAACAGGTTTGACATGGTCTACGCATTATTGATTCTTAGAAGAGTCAATGCCTACACATGAGCCTGATATGGGAGTATATCAAATCCAATGTAGATTGATTTGGTTTTATATTAGACTCAATATAACCTGATATGGTTCATATCAAGTCATATTTGGTACATATGAAAATAATGTGTATTTTTTTATCAATTCAAAACTTTAGAGATACTTTTGGTAAAAAGTCACAAGAACTAAAAACAAAAACAGATAGATGCAAGATGGTATTGAAAGTGTGATGAGTTTGGTGGTCACGGAGTTGCATTTAAGTTTGATCGATCGCCACGTGCCATTCAATTTTGTCTGTTTTGTTGCATCGCCTACAAAATTTATTGTTCATTTATGTGTAACTCAAGATCAGCAAAAGATGAAGCTAGCGCAGAGGCTTTTAATTAAACCGTAAATTATCTTAAAATCTTTAATTGCAATTTAAATTTTATTGCCTATATATATAGGCTTGGTTATCTAATGGATACTAATTTATTTAATTATCATTTTTTAAGTAAAAAAGGTTTAAAAATAAGATACATTTTTTCTTAAATTCAATATCAAGAATCTAATATATTTTCTATCAAATTAAACATAATGATCTTGTCACGAAGCGGGGTGGCAGTCCTGCGGGCCAGACGGGCCTCCCCGGTGGCGCTAGTCAACAAGATGGCAGAGAGCTGTCCGCGCCGCGGCGGCCTCCTGCAAAACAGCGACCGTTAGGGAACCCGCCGGGGAAATCCCCGGTCAGGCACTCCGACGGTCAAGTCAGTATCTGCAGGCAGATTAGTGGAAACTGAATTGAAATGAGGACAGAGATGCGAGAACTCGCGCGCGCGTACCTGCGATAGGAGGAGTGCCAAACTTATATAACCGGGGAGCTGACAACCCTTCTTCGTACTGACGGGACAAGAGTGTGGTAGCGGTCAGCTCGTATGGAGCACTGAGGAGCGGCGCGGCATGACGCGAGGTGCTCAAGCAGTACGTGAGTACTGGTTGCGCAGTACGAGGGTACTGGATGGGCGGATTAACCGCGTAGAGATGTCAGAGGTGGATAAGGCATGAGGAACCCCGTTAGCAGGGTCGTACCCGGGATGTGATGATGTGAGGGGGCGTAAGGGCGGGATAACCCGTGCCCCGAGCGCCGACTGGCAGGTCCGCATACTGGGAACCGAGTCGGGAAAAGATCAGTGAGCGTGGGCGGCCACGAGTCCGACTGGTAGAGCGGGAGCGCAGGGTACGCCTTGTGTCGGGGGTTTACCGAGGGAAGTCTGCCCGATCGGAGTCGGGTATCTAGTTTGGGTGATGGCCAGAGAAGGAGAGCGGGGATAGCTACTCGCCTGACTATGGCGCCCGACCTCGTTCTAGGTCGGGGTAGGGTCGAGGGGTAGGGGTGAGCAAAAATTCGGAAAAATCGAATTAACCGAACCGAACCGACCGAATTTTGAAATTCGGTTCGGTTAATTCGGTTTTCAGTTTTTTTTCTCGAAATTCGGTTTGATTTTCGGTTAATTCGGTTCGGTTTTCGGTTTTCAATTTTGTAATTCGGTTAAACCGAATAAGAATATTAATTTAATTATTTTTATTTAAAAATATAATTAAATTAAATAAAATCTTGTTTTTTAATTAAAATCGATTAAAATTTTAAAAGTTCGGTTAAATCGGTTAAAAACCGAATTAACCGAGATGTTATCGGTTCGGTTTTCTCGGTTTTTATCAAGAAATTCGGTCCGTTCGGTTTTTTTGAAAAATTTCGATTTATTCGGTTTTCGGTCTATTCGGTTCGGTTCGGTTCGGTTTTAACCGAATACTCACCCCTATCGAGGAGTATGGACATCCAGGAGTTTATCTGGGTGGATGGGAGGAGGACGGCCCGGCCGCCCTCGTCGGTGGTCCGCTAAACCCCACCCTCCCACCTTTCTCTGGAGGGGCTCACGGGCGCGGGGACCTACCCGTCGATCCTGCTGCTGATTTGCCTACTAAACCTCCTTGGCGCCAGGCTGGCCGGTGGGCCCGGCCTATGCCCCTACCCGTAGGAGGGGCATAGGCAAGGCCGGGATCACATAATATTTTTTCCGCTTGACCAATCAATTGAGAGTCATATCAATCAATTGACTTAGGCTAAATCAAATTAAGCACGATCCCTAGATTCATCGATTGGGTAGCTCCGATCGATTAAGAATCGATTGCTAATCAATCGGCTAGGTTTGTCATGATGAAATAGAAGTCATCATTTTTATAGATATAAAAAGTCTTAAATAAGGTCTAATTCATTCTAAATTTAGTATCATCTAAAAAAATTTAATATATTTTCTGTCAAATTAAAGATGACTCTTTTTCTACTAATAATTGATTGAGAGTCATATCAATTGATTTGTTTAAGCAGAATCAATTGAGTCAATCGATTCGGAATCGATTTGTATGAACTTCGAATCGATTGGTCAAGTGAAAAAAAAATCGTGCTCAATTTGATAGAAAATACACTAAATTATATTTAAATGATATTGGATTTACAAAGAATTATACTTCATTTTAGATTTTTTATACCTAAAAAATAGTGTAATTAAGTAAATCGATATATATTAGGGAGTTGAAGCAAATAATAATTTACATGCAGGAAATGAGAATAAATTTTTTCTTAGCTAGAAATTGAAAAAAAAATTACTATTAGGAATTTAGGATAATTTCTCCTTATATTAAAGGTGAAATTATTAATCCTAACAATCTTTTGTGATTGATGCCGCTAGTAAAATGGTAGATTTCTGATATTTCTGATGTAATAGTCAACGATCCATTTCCAAAAATTGATTATCTACTTTCACTCTACCATATATCTCTTGCCTTACCAATATTTACCTTTCTCTATGCACGTGGGACAAATAAAAATGATGATAGGCAAGTAACACCGAACCTTAGACAATTAGATGCTATTCTCTTTTTATTTTTATTTATTTTAGAATATCAAAATGTGACAAAATTTTTTTTTTCTATTTATCTATTTTTATAATTCAGTTATAAATTCTCCAATCAATTAATCCTAACATAATCCGTCTAACCCTGCAAAAATTTACTACTAATCACCCATAAATCCGGAAAGCCCTCAATTCATTCACTCAGGATGTTCAATGTCCATGATCCCACCAACAGCTCGTCATCGAAATACATTAATAATCAAAACAACTATTGGAATGAGTTCCGTTTTCATTATTAATCAAAACGAGGTGAAGTTGATAGGCGGATGGGCAAGTCCCCTTGCGTCAGACACAAAGGGTAAAACTTTTGTCCTCAACACCTCCATCTACACGAAAAATGAATCACGATAAAAAAAGCAAAAGATTAGAAGGAAAGACTTTTTATACAGAATATCATTTATAACCTACCAACCTCGTAACTCAATCAAGATCTTTAATGTCAATCAATTAATCCCTTACCATCTACAAGTCCAGAATCGCGGGATCCAGCCTACATGACTCCGAACATATGGAGCCCCTTCAGATGGAATCTCACTCCCCGGGGTCTAAAACGTCTGACCGTTTATTAAATTCTCTCCAGCCCCAGACATGTCGATTAATCCCGCCACGATACCCGACTAGTAAAACCGTGATTTGTCTCCTTCTGAATACCTATGGGGTAGGGATCAGGGCCGCTAAGATGACGGTTCCGCCTTTTGTTCCCTTCAGATGGAATCTCGTTGATAACAAGGTATTACAACTTCAGTTTGATCGTTCTATCCTTGGAATTTATCTCTTTGATGTGCTAGTTAACATCGGCGATGCGGATCTTAAGAGGATTGAGCGAAGAGCCGATCGTGAGAGGAGTAGAAGATGCGCGCATATTTTTCAAACATATGGGAGAAGGATTTCGGGTATGCAGCAAAGGGATTTAAGGGAAGGAAGGATTTCTTCGGATTAGGGCGGCCGAGAAGCTTGTGGGCTTCAAGCTCCTGGACGAGGAGAAGACCTCCGCGCTTGGCGCTGTGGGCGGAGCGTTTCTGCGCGAGCCAGGCCGTGAAGGGTTTGATGCCAGAGACGGCGAGGCTATCCGACCTCAACAATAGGCGAGATGTGCAGGTCGAATTGGTTGAGCACTCAACGTGGCAATAAAATTGGCAATAGTGTTTTGGCACGAACCAGATCCATTTTTCCAAGAGAAAGATACAGATCATACTTTTGATGCAAAATAGAACATCGATTGCTTCATTCGTTTGCAATTATTGATCAATCTTCTGACAGGACACATGCTTTGCCTACTTCTTGACGAGGAGCGGGCCGACGTTGTCGCCGGTGGCCTTGTTGTGCTTGACGTGGCTGCCGTCGCAGAGCGGGAACGTGCCGGATCTCCAGCACCTGACAGACAAATCTCAGCCAGATCGCTTGCTTCGGGGAGGGAGAGGGAGAGAGAGGGGGTGCGTACCGGCAGTAAGCGGTGAGGGGCTTGGCGAGCTCGGCGACGACGACGGAGTCGACGACCTTATCCTCGTTCTTGCGGACGTCGGGGTTGATTCCGCCTTCGGCGCGGACGGTGAAGGCGGCCGCGAATCGGCGGCGGGGAGTGGGGCGGACCTCGAGCCGGGAGGAGGGGAGACGGGCTACTGTGGTGGCGAGCATGAGCGACGACGCCATGATCGGATGACGGCTTCTAGGGTTGAAGTGGGAGGCGGCAGGGGTAGGTGGCTGAGCTACGAAGGCGTTAGGTATTGTGGAGAACACAAGATGGTTAGAGAGGATTGGTCGATTAGATTAGGGAGCAACGCAAGGCGGTGGCATTGACACGCCGTGTTTCTTTTCTTTTACCTTTTAATAATAAAAAATAAAGAAAAATAATAATAATAAAAGTTTTAAAAATGATGTTTCTTTTCTCTTCTCTTTTCATGTTTATTATATATTATATAAAATTCTCAAATCGCCGCTGTGCCACCTGTAAGGGAAAGGTATGATTGGGGCCCACCAATCCATAAACGTGGCGGATAAAAGTATTGGTGGGGACCAGCGGGGACTTCGTTTTGCTAGTCCTTCGGACACTCACTGCGCTCCCTTCTTCGACGCCATCGATGGATAGGGCCAAGCAGAAGGATCGGAAGGAGGAGGAAGAGGAAAGATGAGCAACGGCTTCGGGGGAAGAGGAGGAGGGGTGGCGATGCGGACGCGGGTGGGGAAGTACGAACTCGGTCGGACACTCTACGACGGGATCTTCGCCAAGGTAAGTACGCGCACAACGTGCAGACCGGAAACAGCGTCGCCATCAAGATCCTCGACAAGCACCAGGTCCTCCGCCACGAGATGGTCGAGTAGGTTTGCGCTCAATCTTCCCCTTCGCTTTGCTGTTTCTTCTTCCTTCCCTTGATTTTCTCTTGTAGATTAAAGGTTAAAAGGTGGAGTTGTTTGATTCTCGATCGCTATTAGACCGTTTTCTAGTCGAATTTTGGTGCGATGACCGTTTCCGTTCGACTTATTGGAAGTCTTTGCTGGAACCTAGGCGATGGGAGGGATGATTAGAGTTACGCCAAAAATAGCAAGCTAGACTGAAACTCAGCAAACTAGTTGTCCCGACTTAGGTCTTGTGTAGTTTACCATTTGATAAGATAGAACTGTCGCGTATAATAATGCACAATCTTTTGTTCGTGTCTTCGTAGTTTTATGCCTTTCACGATCAACGAAAGGGCGTGGACTCAATAAGTATCGGTTTGTAAGAATATCTGGAATTTACAAAAAAAATTTGTCAGAAATGTTTTTTCAAACGCTTTTGTTGGTCAATATTGCGTTTGAGAACTTATCACAGTTTGTTTAGTTATTTGTTTCTTATTTTGTAAGTTTTTACTTGCTAAGCTTTTCCTTCTCGATGACTTGTAGCCATGCACTTGGAGCAACTCACTGCTATCATGTTCTTTAAGTGCCTACTGCTATTAGTTGTAAATTACTACGAATCTGTAGAAATCTTCTCGCCCTCAGAATGTAAAAAAACAACTGAGGTAATATCAAAGTTTGAAAACACACGTATTTGATATTTATCCTTTTCATGATCATTGACTATGCTTTGTATATTTACTCACGATAGCTTATAAAATTTAAACATTTAATACATCTACTAAAAACTTCAGTTATTTGCATAGCCTTGTTTAACATGATCATAAGATAACATGGTCCTATAATCAATCCTATTTGTCTCAGCTATTGAGAACCAATATTGAGATCTGAAAAGCAGAGGCTTAGCATGACAAGTTAGAGATGAGAGGCACTTACTAGCCGCTTCTGTTGCAGAAATTAGTTGCTCTAATTTTTTATTCGTACAATAGGCACCATTTGTTTTGAGCTTTGAGAACCAAGACTACCGCTTGCCACTGTCTTTCGAACTGTGGCCTCTTTTTCTTCCTCTTCTCTCACTTCCTCTCTCTCCCTCTGTCTCATATTCATGATACATGATGTTGGTGCCCCTACGGGCTTAGCTAAGTTGGCAAGTAGTTTGGTGTATATCCAGAAGGTCTGGGGTCAATTCACCCCGTGGCAAAAATTTGACCCTCCACTTGCCACTTGTCACTTGCCGCTCAATCACTGTGATTTACTTCCTTCGTGTTGGCCGTAGGGCAGGCTGGCAGGGGCCCTGGGGACGAGGGTTATCGTCTTTTATGATACATGATGTTGGTGTCCCCTTAGGATGGGCAGTTGACTAGTGCACGAGGTGTCATCACCATGAGGTTTGGGGGTCAAATCTTGGATAGTAGCCAAGTTCCTACCCTCCCCCATACACTGATCATTGTTCGGGCTAGTAGCCACTTGTGATTTACCTCCCTTTACAATACCTGGGGACGGGCTATGAGGGGCGCCGAGGTGAGCATTATTACCTTTTGCCACCATGATACATGATGCTGGTGTATAAAGCAACTACCTTCTGGCACAATAATCTACTTCCAATCTATGTCAATATACTCTCCTATTAACTCAAAAACTTAGGTAGAGGGAGATTCAAGCATGTTCAATGAATGTGGATTAAGGCATTGTGAACTTAGTTCAATTATGAGGCTTTCGCATCTTAATGAAATACAAATTTGCAGTCATCTCCAGCATGCTAAAGATGTGCTGCTGTTAAATGTAAACATAACATCTTCCAAGCAGCCCTGTCTACTGTTCCTCATATCCATGTTGGTCATAGTTCCAATATGACGGCATTGCCAGACTTGCTATTGGAAGGAAGCTAAATAAACTTATTTATACTCTTTAATCTCATTTATGAAACTGGAAAAGAAATACTTGTATTTGTTAAAAAATGTTAAAACTTTTTTTTTCCCTTTTTGGCCAAAGACTATCAGAAAGTTAATATGTACTTTGAGACCTGATTTTTTGTATCTTTTGCAATGCAGATAGAAAGAGAGATATCTACCATGAAGCTGATTAAGCATCCAAATGTTGTCCAAATTTATGAGGTATCTCATATATAGATTATATGGGCTAGTAGAAGATAATCTTGACAAGTTGGAATGCAATTTATATTTTCTAATGTTCTTTGTAAGGTATTACTTTTCACTTCCTTGCGAGTTGAAGGTTATTGCAGTTTATTTCATGACTTTAAGATATACTTGTATGTGTTTCGCCATTTGAAGATACAGAGGATTGACCACCAAGCATGAATTTTGATTTATGAACCTTTCACATCCAAATATTCTTATATGTTTATTTCCTATCAAAAAATGGGGGTTCCCATAGTCCTAGACCCAATTAATGAAGAAAATGGTCGCCAAACAGTGTTTTTCTTTGGTAAGCAACTCAATTAGAAAAAGAGGTGCGGCTTTGGGGAGGGAGAAAATTGTAATATATGTAATAAATTAAACATATACAACACTTATGCCAACTTGAGGGTGAGTGATCCTGTCGCGAAGCAAGCTGGACGCCCCTACAGCTGGATGAGCCTCTGGAGAGCGCGAAGTCGCTGAGATAGCCTACTGAGCTGGTGCACGCCTGTCCTGCAAGACAAAGACCGTTAGAATCCGCCGGGAAAAGTCCCCGGCCAAACACTCCGACGGTCAAGTTAGTATTCGGCGGTGGCAGCAGAAAACAATAGAACAATATGGAATGCACTATTGCGCATACTTGAGAAATGCGGAGTGTGGAGGCTTATATAGCCGGGGAAGCTGACAGTTCCTGCCCCGCCTGCCACCTGCTATCATATATCGAGGACAAGGTGATGCATTGACAGGATAAAGTGGTATTCTGTAAATGCAGATACTAACAAGGTTCGCAGTTATGGCAGGGATCAATACCTCAGCGTGGTCGTTTGAGACCAGGAAGTCCTTACAGCTTCTGGTAGTCTGGTGTCAGGGAGTGGCTGTGTTTTGTAGTATATAAGGAGAGGATTAGTAGGGAAACGATGATTGGTTCCGACGGTAGGTGGGGTTTAATCTTGGCCATTGTTAATGTTTGGGTTTTAGGAGTTGGCCTTCCACGTATATAGGTGTACATATTGAATTGGTTGGGAATTGAATATATTCCCTTTCTCCAAACTTGACAGTTACAATTTTATAAATAAACGTGCGACATGTTAACATGGTCTAACAATAATTAAGATAGGCTTGGGGCATGCCCAAGTGGCAATCAACCCATAGTCCTACATGACATTGACAAAATAAAAAAAAGAACCACATAACGTTCATAGATTATGGTCCATTTGGACGACATGCCATGGTGATTATAATTGCATTACTCTTAAAAATTACTATACACAATTGTTAATTTTTCTTGTCTTTCTGATATTTTCTATAAACTTCATAGTTTAAATAATTTGTTCCACTATTTTTGAGGAGACAACTTGGTATTACTCTTGATTTATTTTCTCTATCATGTATGAATTCAAGTTTAGGATCATCATGATAGGTGAAGTAGGCTCCATCAGGAACACACATCTACACAAGGACTCATCTTTACTAATCCTCATTCGTTCAAAGGCAGACCAATGGTTGACTATATCTCCTTTACTATTTTACCTGATCACATTTGCTTGAAAATTTTACATATTATCATTTATATCACATTTACTAATCCTCATTGAAGATGAACCTACACTTCTATGTTACATACTATATGTTTATTCTATATCTGTTATGGTTCTGAAAACATAACTGTGGCATTCTAATTTCTAAATATTTACTGGTGTTTGAGTAACTCTTCTACTGCTGAACATATTTATTTTTCTTACACGTTTATATATTTCATAGCCTTGTTTCTGAAACTGCAACAACTTTGTTCAACTTCGAATGGACTTGTATCTTGTGAGTTATTATGGTATCACTTTGACTTCCCAGGTAATTGCTAGCAAGACAAAGATATACATTGTTCTTGAATTTGTTGATGGAGGCGAGCTCTTTGACAAAATAGTAAGGATTTTTGATTTTTTAATCAAATGTTTATAATAATCCTGAAAGTTAGATGCACAAATGTAGGCTGACAACATGATTCACATTTTCATTTCCGATACATTGTTGAGATTGCAAATATTAAACAATTTAAAAGTTTTAAATAGGCGTATTTTGGTAGGAATCACTTGTCTTCCTATTATTGACAGGAGCAGATTTTTTATATTTAGGTTAACCATGGCAGATTAAAAGAAGATGAGGCAAGGAGATACTTTCACCAACTAATTGATGCTGTTGATACCGTCACAGTAGAGGTGTATACCACAGAGATTTAAAGGTCTGTTCATATTCACTAATTGGGTATGCTATAGTGGATTTCTTCGTTCATCAGCCTAAATTAATGAAACCTTGATTAATTTGCAGCCAGAAAATCTGCTTTTAGATTCTTTTGGTTTACTTAAAGTTTCTGATTTTGGTTTAAGCGCATTTGCACCACAAATACGGGTAAGGATATCCGTTGAACTTCAAAAAATCCCATTGGTTGGATTTGTTTCTCCAACTCGGTTCTTTTGATTTGATTTAATCCTATATTTTCTCATCCTATATTTGTTTGGTGGCTTAGGAAAATGGATTATTGCACAATGCATGTGGAATTCCTATGTTGCACGCCAGGAATATCTTCGCAATCATCTTCTTTCTACAGAGCGCATTTTGCAACTTTAATTCAGTGTATTAGCTTTATTAATATAAATATATATTTTAATTTATATTTTATCTAAAATATAAATTATTTTTTAAAATAAAATTCTAATTTATTTTTTAGAATAGACATTTAATTTAACTTTGTATATAAATAGATTTTATACCTTATAACATTTAATTTTATATCTTATAAATAGATTTTATAACTTTGTAATTGAGAATTTGGAATTAGAGCGAGTTTAGGGTTAGTTTTTCCTCCTCTACTTTTCTCCTCGCGCGAATGAAAGCACGCGTCGCCGCTAGGGTTCGCTGTCGCCGCTAGGGTTCGCTGTCGCCCAGTGAGAGCTCGTCGTCTGCCTTGCTTCCTCCCTGACACAAACTCGCTCGGCGTTCTTGTTTTTCACCGACGCGAGGCTGCTTCTTGGATGCAAGAAGCCCTAAATTCGCCGAGCCTCTTTTCCACCTCTCGATCTCACTCGTTGACCGTGTCCATCTCGTTGACACCACCATCGTGAGACGCTGCGGGTCCTAGCAGAGCCGAGTGACTCCCTCTGCGCTGGTTTTTTGTTCGTCTACCCTTTGTCGTTGTTTTCATGAACAGGAGCTCTCTTTTCCAGGTTTTCTCTCTATGAAAAATCCAATTTTTGGGGGATCCCTTCTGTGTTCTGGTGTACGATACCATGCTCTATGTTCTTCCAGCGTGAATCGGTGCGCTTGAGGTTCGGAATCTCTGCTCTAATTTCTCTTTCTGCTACGACTTGATGCTGCAGCTACTGTTGTGTGATCGAATTGGACGTCGCCTTCTGAATTCGTGCAAATCGAAGCCCGTGCTTCATACATCACTATATCCTCTACTGTTGTCTTCTTCCCTCTTTGTTGCCGCTGCCAAATCTGCCCATGGATTGTTGTTGTTGCCAAAACCAGAACCACCAGGGTCTTCACATATCACGGCGGCTATTTCAGATTCTTCTTTTATTTGATAAAATTTTATGGTAGAAAATAAACCTTCTATTGTGATGAATATAGTGTATGTGATGTCTAAAATTACTGATTATAAATTAAACTGTTCAAACTATTTGGATTGGAGTAAGATTGTTCGTCCTTATCTACGAAGTATTGACAAGGATGGACATTTGACTGATGATCCTCCACAAGATGATTCGAAGCAGACATGATTGAGAGAGGATGCTCGCTTGTTCCTTCAAATTCGAAATTGTATTGATAATGAGGTAATCGGTTTAATTAATCATTATGAATTTGTTAAAGAATTGATGTATTATCTAGAATTTATGTATTCTGGAAAAAAGAATTTCATCCTTATATATTAGGTTTGCAAAGTTTTTTATCGTGTGGAAAAACAAGTTCAGCCTCTGTTAATTATTTTATAGCTTTTAAAAAGACATATAAAGAGCTTAATATGTTGCTGCATTTTAGCCCTGATGTAAAGATTCAACAACGCCAACGGGAGCAGATGACTATCATGAGCTTCCTTGTTGGCTTTTCTCCTAACTTCAAGTCCACTAAATCACAATTTTTCTTTGGATCTAAGGTAATCTCATTACAAGATATGTTTAGCCGCATTATCTGTACAAAAAAAATCATATCTGTCCCACTTAGTGGTGCTTTGATGAGTCGCAATACTAATTATGTGCTTAAAAAATTAACTTTTCACAGTGGAAACACAAAAAGGAGACTCGTAAGATTTTGAAACTCGGATGTCAAATTCTAGTGGTATTATATGCAACTATTGTCGTAAGTCGGGTCATACAAAGTTTGAGTGCAGAAAATTTTAGTACAAAAATCAACAAAAATACCTAGCTCATATTACATCTAGTAATGATACCCTTGATAAATCAGTTCTTATATCTGTAAATGAATTTGCCAAGTTATCTCAATATCAGGAATCACTTAAGTCTTCATCGTCCTCTATCACTGCTTTTGATGATTCAGGTAACCACAACACATGTCTTATTTCCTCATCCTCTAAGTAGGTCATTGATTCTGACGTCACGGATCATATGATAGGTAATTCTAGTCTCTTTTCTACTTTTTGTCTTTTTTCACACAAATCAAACACTCCTATCATTACTTTAGTTGATGGATCTTCATCTTGTGTTCGTGGGTTTGACACTATCAATCCTACTCCCTTGTTTTCCTTATCCTCTGTCTTACATTTACCTAATTTATCTTTTAATTTGCTCTCTATTAGTCAATTAACTCGTTATCTTAACGGTTGCATCTTATTTTTTTCTTAATCATTGTTTATTTCAGGATCTTTTGACGAAAAAAATTATTGTAAAAGAACATGAGTCTGGAGACCTCTATATTCTTGATCCACCTGTCCTAAAATCCTTCGTTTGCTCAAGTGTAACTTCTCCTTTCGAGGCTCATTGTAGGTTAGGTCATCCATCTCTTTCTTTGCTCAAGAAGCTTTATCCACAATATAGGAGAGTATCTTCATTAGAGTGTGAGTCATGTGAGTTTGCAAAGTATCACCGTCTTAATTCTAGTTCAAGAATAAATAAATGTGCTATTACACTTTTTGAGTTGGTTCATTTCGATATTTAGGGTCCTTGTCCTATTTTGTCTAAACCTGACTTTAGGTATTTTGTCACTTTTGTGGATGATTATTCTCAAGTAACCTGGTTATATTTAATGAAAAATCATTTTGAGTTATTTTCTCTATTTTGTGTATTTTATGCTGAGATTAAGACTCAATTTAATACTAAGGAATACACGTCAAGTCTTTTTATATGAGTTAGAATGATATGCTTCATGAAATCTCTTGTGTTGATACTCCATTCCAAAATGGTGTGACTGAGCATAAGAACAGACAGCTTCTTGAAATTCCTTACAAAATTCTGTTTCCTAATAAGTCGTTGTATCCTGTCAATCGTAGGACATTTGGTAGCACTTGTTTTGTTTGGGATGTTCGTTCATATGTCACTAAATTAGATCTCAAATTTTTAACGTGTATCTTCTGTGGTTATTCTCGCCTTCAGAAAGGTTATAGGTATTATTTTCTCAGTATTAATAAATATTTTGTCTCAATTGATGTTCCCTTCATGGAAGATACACCTTATTTCTCATTCTCATTTATTCCGACTTCTCAAAGGGAAGATGATGATTTATTAGTATATTATGTCACATCCTTTGCACCTGTCTCGGAATCGGCTCTGGGCAAGCTTCCTATTATTCAAGTAAACTCTAAGTCAACCACTTGATTCATGTCCTGTACTTATTTCGTCGTTAGATCCAACTTCGAGTGATGATCTTCCCATTGCATTATGTAAAGGTAAACGACAGTGTACTTATCCTATTTCTTTTCTTATTTCTTACAACGACTTGCTTCTTTATTACTTCACTTGACTCTATTTCTATTCCTAAAAATGTTCATGGGGTCTTATCTCATCCTGGTTGGAGAGATGCAATGATAGAGGAAATGAAAGTCTTGGATGATAATGATACTTGAGATTTGGTTGATCTACCTTCAGGAAAATGAGCTATTGGATGCAAATGAGTATTCATAATTAAAGTCAATCCAAATGGGTCAGTTGCAAGACTAAAAGTTCATCTTGTTGCTAAGGGTTATGCTCAAACCTATGGTGTGGATTATTCTGATACTTTTTCTCTTGTTGTAAAGTTAACATCTGTTCGATTATTTATTTCATTGGTCGCTACTCATCATTGACTTTTACATCAACTTGATATCAAGAATATTTTTCTTCATAGTGATCTTCAAGAGGAGGTGTATATAAAGCAACCTCTTGGTTTTGTTGCTTAAAGGGAGATGAGGTGAGTTTGTCGTCTTCAGAAATCTTTGTATAATTTGAAATAGAGTCCTTATGCTTTATTAGAAAAATTTAGTCAGGTTATTGAGAAATTTAATGTAACAAAAAGCAAGTCTGATCATTTTGTGTTCTACAAGCAATAAAGAACTGATATTATTCTGTTGGTTGTGTATGTGAATGATATTGTTATTACTAGAAGTGATACTACGGGAATTTCATCTTTCAAATCGTTTATTCTTACTCAGTTTCATACAAAAGACTTAGGGGTGCTAAAGTATTGTTAGGTGTTGAAGTTAAGAGGAGTAAAAAAGGTATATTTTTTATCTCAGAGGAAATATGCTCTTGACTTATTAACTGAGACAGGAAAATTAGGAAGCAAAGCCTTATAATACTCCAATAACTTAGAACGTGAACCTCACAGTAGATGGAGAACTATTTGAACATCCAGAAAAATATAGAAGTTGGTTGGGAAGTTGAATTATCTTACTGTGACTTATCCAGATATTACATATTCAGTCAGTGTCATTAGTCAATTTATGTCATCTCCAATAGTTCATCATTGGCAACGCTAGAGCAAATTTTGTGTTACTTAAAAGGAGCACCTGGACGAGGTATCGTATATAAAAATCATGTGCACACTAATATTGAATGTTTTTCATATGTAGATTGGGTAGGTTCTAAAATGGATAAAAAGTCTACTTCAAGTTATTATATTTTCGTTGGAGTAAATTTAGTCTCATGGAAGAGTAAAAAGCAAAATATTGTATCACGGTCCAGTGCAGAGTCAGAATATAGGGTTATGACACAGTCTGTGTGTGAAATAATATGGATATATCAACTATTGATTGACACAGGACTTAAATTTTAGTACAAACAAAATTACGGTGATATAATCAAGCTGCTATTCACATTACATCAAATCCCATGTTTCATGAGTGAAGTAAGCATATTAAAATTTATTGTCATTTTGTTTGTGAAGAAATTCAACGAGGCTTGATCACTATAGAATATGTAAAAACTGGAGAATAACTAGGGGACAGCTTCACAAAAATTTTAAATGGGGTCCAGATTGATTATCTTTGTAATAAGTTAGACATGACTAATATCTATGCTCTAATTTGAGAGAGAGTATTAGCTATATAAATATAAATATATAATTTAATTTATATTTTACCTAAAATATAAATCACTCTATAGAATAGAATCCTAATTTATTTTTAAAATATATTTGTAATTTTATATATAAATAGGTCATATATTTTATAATATATAATTGATATAATATATAATTTAGATTTTTTTTAATAAAACAAAATGAAAGAACTGGAACATGCTAATAATAATTTTATTTTTCCAGGTCTTAATGGTTATGACGGTACAATATCAGATGTATGGTCATGTGGTGTACAACTGTTTGTGTTTGTCCTTGTGGCTGGATACTTGCCTTTCGATGAGCAGAACATCACGATTTTGTATAAAAATGTAAATGCTATATCAGTAGATTCATCATTGTTTTGCTTATAAAAAAATCCATGGTTCCCTATTTCTGAGTATCATTTTAATTCATCTAAACCACCGACCTCTAAGGCAGATTATTCGTTTCCTGCTTTGTTCTCATCAGGTGCGAAGAGATTAATTGCTCGTATTCTATATCCAAATCTTTTAACTGTGAGTTCTGATTATGTTACTTGATTTCTTGAACCAGTGAATCAAGAAGTTGCAGTAATTATTTTTGGAAATGTGAGTGTTTCTTGGCTTTGGAACTTATTTTCCTTCCATTTTGACACAGAGAATAACAATTTTAAAAATTTTATCAGATGAATGGTTCAAAGTGGCAAAAGATAATTCGTTCGCCTCATCACTCCTGTTAATTCGTCTCAGGACCAACACGGAAGGGGTAAATCATGAAAGTTACTAGCCCGGATATTGTGACTAGCGTGTGGAGAGGGAGAGCACACTAACTTTATCAGATTTTGACTCCCAAATTTCAAGATGATAACACTCATATAATGCCAAATTCTTGAATGGTTCGAGAAAGGACATAAGCTATCATCTTTTGATCACGGTGAAGATGTGAACCTTGAGGACATAACAATTCCTAAATTTTCTCACAATCTCTTCAAAATGCCAAATTATTTTTGGCCAACCAATGCACAATAGTGATTATCTTCTTTAATAGTCTCCAATGTTCTTTCTCATTATTAATTTCTACTTATATGCTGTCATCAATAATCATATTTTCTGTAACCTTCTTAATTTCTAGTTCAATTCAATTAGTCATGCAATTCCTTACCTGTTTCATGATTTTTTAGGTTTCACTCAAATCTCGTCAATCTTTATATCCTTCAATCTTTATATATCCTTCATTAGCAAACTGACCAATTTTACACGTGGTACTTTAAGTTTTGAATAATTTACAACAGAACTAAAATATTCTATCTAAAGTATTTGGATATTGTTTGGTATCTTTGGTGAGTATTGTCATCGGGGAAGATGCAATTTGATATAATATCGTCAAGGTTAGTGTTCAACACTATCTCTATAAAACGATATTGCTTCGCGCAGGTATTTACGGATAGCAGCAATTCGTTTCCAAGATACAACAACGATGTCTTGGAATAGTAGCACTTCAAATTTCGAGACCGGCGAATCCTCTCGTAGGTTTTTTGGACTTCGGATGCAGAAGATGGAATGGATGCAAGGTTGATTAGGCTTGAGTGAGTTTAGTGATTTCTTTCCATCATCTAGGGATCCTATTTATACTAGGTGAAGAGGTGAAGTACCCCTTGGTGAGTTCATCTGAGTCGTTCGATCTAGAGGGTGTTACCCATCAACCAGATCTCTTAATCTCAGCCCTGGATCTGGAGGATTGTAACCTTTTAACCCTCCTTTGATCTCAGCTGCCAGATCAACTTTTATCACCAATGGTCCGATCATGATCAACGCTCCAGATCACGTCACTAGCGATCCATCACCCTCTTCGACCAACGGTGGGCATCCGTTTGCCTAGTCAGCAGCCAATCATCCCTTTCTGTCCAATCGAGAGTTCCACGTATGCATGTCACATCACCCAAGTGTCACGTAGGTATAGCCACGTCGCGAAGTGCAAAGTGCGCCAACAAAGCGCTCATTGCGCGCGTGGCGGGTTTCGGGCTTGCAGGTGTGAGTACCTGCTCGCCCCTTAGATGAGTGCATCTATGCTATTTGTGTTAACTCAATTAACACAGTAACGTATATAAGGAAGTAAATTCTCTCTGGAATTTCCAATGTGGGACTATTTTCTCCCTACTTCCTTTTTGTAACATTTTGAGCTGACTTTAACAATTAATTTCTCATTCATCCGTAATCGGTTTTGAGCAAATTAATAGTCTAGATTCATCTACTCGAAACGTAGATTTCAATTTTGAAGTCAATTTAAAGTTTCATTATTGATGACACCTTGATTTTCTCTTATAAAATTATAAATCGTATTGATCTTTTAAGACCCAATATCCAACAGATATATAAGTCATCTTCTATCATTTTTTTCTCTATTTTATAGCAATCGTTTATAATGTATTTAATCAAAATGTCTACCATGATTATCTTTAGGAAACATGATACCATCAATTCTCTTGGTCCTCTTTCAACTAAAAAATCCTTAATATTTTAATCACTTTTATCTCAATTTCGTGGATTATCAATATTTAACGGAAACAAACTTTCTTTAATTTCCAACTGAATATTACCAATGCTAACACCATCTTCATCATGCAATTCCTTCTAGATCATTTCTTCATTCACATTTAAAAATTGATCAAGAACTTCAATTTTAATATCATTTTAAATTTCTTATTCCACTTCCACATCCAACGATTTATTAATTGTTTGTTAATAAAAGAATATTTATTAATATCTCTCACTTAGCTTTGAATTAATATTTCTTCTCTTCCTTTTCTTTTTCTTTTTTTATAATTCGACAAATATTTAGAATCATTATTCCTATGTAATAACTAAAAAATATAACATATAAACTAATTTTGTGATTATAAATTTATAATTGCTTAAAATTTCCTATTCTCTTTATATATATATATATATATATATATATATATATATATATATATATATTTATTTATATAGAAATTTTATGCTAAGGATCTTATCGCGTAAACTCATACAAATATAATGTGTGTATATATATATATATATAAACAACACGTTAAAAAAATCTAAGATTGAATAGTCATTTTTAATTCATGTAATCCATCATTTTTGTTCTTGCATATATATAAGAAATATAAAAATATTCTTTTAGGATTTATTATTTCTTTTTTTAATTTGATAAGATTTGTTTGAGATATCAAGAAAAACTATTGAAAGAAAATATAAATTTATAATATCAATTCAACTGGACCAAGAGTTTTGAAATTAGTACGGAGAAAACTTTGAAACATTATTGATCATCGTTGTCTTTGTTTTCAGAGGAATGATAGAGAAAGTAAAAATGAGAGAGTGAAAAACATAATGAATAATGTGGTATGATGTGATATTTTATATGTACACATCCGATTATCACTTGGACACCATCGATGGCCTTCGGTCGTCGCCCCGAATCAAACTATACCCTGGGGGCACGGTCAACTCGTCGGGGATCGCTGCATACAAGGTATCACGTCATTCACTATGCTTTTCACTCTCCCTATTATTTTTCTTGTTTTTATTATCAAACGTTATCGTTTCCATGATTCCATTGTCGTCTCTCATAATCTCACTCTCGCTTATAATTAGATAGAAGAAATTAAGAAAACATAAAACCCTAATATGAGAATCGTCGTCTCTCACAATCTCACTCTTGCTTATAGTTGATAGGAGAAATTAAGAAAACGCAAAACCCTAAATAAAAGATACAACTTAAATCTAAGTGAGTTTAGTCTGGTGTGTGTTGTATGTACTGTGTTTTTTTTTTATTTTGATTTTCTTTTTTAATTTGGTTTAGGTTTTTTAATTTTCTAACCCAACAAATTTTACGACACATTTTGTCTATCTCTATATATAATACTTTTTTTTCCCCTCTCCAATTTGGGTTCTGAAACAATGACTTCATGAGATTGGGCACAGGTCCGGCTCTGCGCTGACCTCGTGGGAGCTCGTCAGTTGCTGCGAGAGTTGGCGGGGTAATAATTAAATGAAACATGATAGGGAGAGTGAAAGGTAAAGTGAATAACGTGTCATTTTATATGTAGTGATCTTTGATGGATTCACCGTGTCTTCCAAGGTATAGTTTGATTCGGGACGGCGGCCGATGGTGTCTAAGTGATAATCGAATGTGTGCATGTAAAGTGTCACGTCATTCATTTTATTTTCACTCTATCATTTTCTCTCTCCCTATCATTGCTCTAATTAAATCGAGGTGATTATTGAAGATTAACCAGTCAACACTCACTGTTTAGACATGCAGACATACCTGATATTAACTGATTCCTAGATGGATCACCCATTCATGCTCAATGATGATGTTAATAGTATGCTGATGGAAAAAATTATCATATGTTATTATATGATCGGGTCATCGAATATCAATATCATCAGTGGTGAAGTCGTCATGTGTCTACGTCTCACGATTTATCCTCGTTGACCGATGATGACTCTCGTTAAAAGCTATGGGATACGACCGGTCAATCAAATGGATTAGTCAAGCGTAAGCCTGGATACCCTTTATAAATTAAAAAAAAAATCAATGCTGATGTTAAATAATTAGGATTTGATCGATCAGAAAAAGTAAAAAATAAAAATTTTAACTTTAATTTAATATTTTTTAATTTTAACTTTTCTTATTTATTTTCCTATTAAATTATATCATTTTCTATTTATTTTCATATTAAATTCTATTCTTTCTTATTTATTTTTATATTTAATTAATTTTTTAACTTATAAAAATATATAAATCTATTATAAATTTTTTTATAATTTTTAATATGATTATTAAAAGTATTTAATCCCAATTATATTCTTTCTTATTTATTATATACTAAATTATATTTTTTTCATATTTAATTTTTTATTAAATTATTTATAAAAAATATATTTGAATTATAATTTTTTCATATTTATTTTTTTATTAAATTATTTTTTATTTATTTATAAAAATATATTTTGGATGGTCAGACAACGAGTCAACTAATTCCTAAGTTATGAGACGAGTCGAAATTAAGTTCTTCGTAGTTTTATCTAATTCTACCTAAGCTTACATACATCATACATACCTTAGAAATAATATAAGATTTGCATAATCTTCAAGTTCTTAACAAGCTTTTGCAGTCCATACCTTTACATCTCAAACAATACATTTTTCTATCATCATAACACCAAACTTAAATGTGTTGATCAAATATTAAAATATTATAATAATTATTAAGAAACATTAATTTACTTAGTTGTATCTTCTATCACATTAGCATCTCATTTATTTTCTATAAATACACAAATAGTGACCATGAATTTTATACTTATCTAAATAAGGATTTTTTTCCTTGAAAAAGTAAACCCCCAACAAAATAAAATGGTGGTCAAAGTTATCCTATGTCAAAATATTTGTCTTTAAAAAAATGAATAAAGGGGAACATATATGCATTGCTTATGGGGAAGATATATACATAAAAGTGTAAAATATTTCACATAATTACATAACTACACAATGTAAAACTATCCAAAAACATTGATCAGTTTTTTGGTATTTGTTCAACAAAACTGATCACTTTGTGAAAGGTAAAGTCCTAAATTGGCGACAGAAAATTGTAGTGTGTATTGTATTTCTATCATAGTTTGATGTCCCCTTTGATTAGTCCTCCTTTTACTTTTACCTGCAAAATGTTTGACGAAAAGTTTACTGAATTAGTTGATGCCCTTAATCCACAGTTAATTAATTAGAGTTTCTGCAAATCTTCATTAGGTGATTAATTACAGTGTTGGATGAATAATTTGAGCCAATGTCACTCTGTTCCTGCAAAGAACAGAGTCATTTGCTGAAGATTTGAAGTGATCGGTGGAAACCGAAGGATTCGTTTTTTCAATGATCGAACAAATATTTTAATTGAACGGAAATCGAGGAAGAGAACGAACAATTAATTGCGGATTTAATTCAAGAACGGGGATCGTTGACGTTACCGCTTCAACGTCGATTCTGTAAACGAGCATCTTGCGCCGCTCCCTGCAGCTTGTCCGGTACGCCACCACCACGTGCGCGATGGCCATCGTCACCGAGGCGAGGAACAGCGCCTCCACGGCCGCCGCGTCGGCCAGGGCGGGGGCTCGCCGCGGCTCCATTCCTCGCAGCGAACTATTCGCGGCCGCCGACGCCATGCCGGAGGCCTTGAGCAGGACGTAGACGATGGAGGCAGCGCTGCAGGCGGAGACTACGCCGAGGTACACCCCCCGGCTCCCGCCGCACGCGAGGAAAGCACCTGAAAAGCCCAGCGATCGAGAGGGAAAAAAAAAGAAAAGCTAAACAGTTACTCCGGCGAGCAATTAATCAATTAATAAACTCCCCTTCCGGGTCGACTTACAGAGGATTAAGAGCGACCGGAGGACGGAGACGATGGGGAGGTCGACCAGGGAGGAGCGGTAGCGGAAGCTTCCGAGCTGTCGGGACATGGAAGCGGCCGAGAGCGGAGAGTCAGCGGCGGCGGCAGAGACGAAAGCGGCGGGGAAGAGCAAGTCGAGGACGACGACGAGCAGGGGCGGGGCGCAGTCGAGCAGGAGGGAGGCGAGCATGGAGGCGAGGAAGAAGAGGGTCTTGGCCCACCGCCACGGGCGGCTGCCGAGTGGCCTCGTCCTCGGCGAGCAGCCCATGGCCTTCAGGGTCTTCTTCTCCATGGCTCGTCAGCGGCAGCCGCGGCAGCCAGCTCTATAACAATCAAAGCATGGGAATGGAATCCTACGTTACCGATCAAAATTAAAAACAAAGTGGCGGCCGCGAAGAATCGGCATCCAATTGGAAGAACACCAACCGCCCTCTTATCTTTCTCATATAATGAATTAACCTTTTTCCTCTATCAAAAATCTCTCATTTTTAAAAGGAAAAAACCTCTGTTCAGTGCGATTGAAGATTCATGTCATTATTTCTCCGCAAGGACTTCCTTTTCTTTCCTTCTTTCCCTTGTTGTACCATTCACTAGCTGCCCACCCGCGGAGTGCACGCGGAATTCTCCATCTATATCTGGTAAGTTAAATTTAAGACGGTATATTAATCAAATATTAATGAACAATTTTGATATTAAAAATTTATTGCCCTCACACATAGTCAGTTCATTGCTATCAATAGATCTGATCTGAAAATACTCCACTTATTATCTCAAAATCTCTTTACCTGCGCTGCTATTGCTGTAAGGAGTTTGATAGATAACCAATAAAATATATTTAAAACTAAAAATTTCCAAACACTCTTGAAATGGAAATTTGATAACATCTAGACGAATCAAATTTAAATCAACCAAACTCAAGTTCGTAAAAAGGAAAATAAATCCAGCATAAATAACTATTTCAAACACTCCATTAATTTCTTTAGATTCGACTTAGCTGGATTCAATTACCTTAATAAACAAGTTTAAAAATCATAAAATTTAACCCGACTTGTTTACTGCCCTACTTATATTAGCATCAAATTCATTAACAGTGGGCTTAATGTTTTTTTTTGTTTACTTGGGAGGGCAGGCAAATGCGAGGAAGGACAGGTGTGTATATATATATATATATATATATATATATATAATACTTGTGTTGGAAGGAAATTGATGATTCTGACAGATAGATCTGCTGATGGTGTCCACGTGAACTGGGCCAGCCCTTATTTATGTTTATTATAAGAGTTGGCTTACAGTGAAGAAGGAAGTTGGAAAGAAAGGAAAGAAATTAGATAGAAAGTTATCTGTGTTTAGGTGGACGGAAAGATGGAAGATAAAAGTAACTCTTTGCAATTAATGAATCACAAGTGAGGCTTGGCCATGGTTGTGGATTAATACCCTTTATAAGGAGGCAAAATGTTCGAGTGCAAAGGGAAGATGAGCTTGAAACCAACCAAGGCATCACAACCCAAAGACAACTCGATTTGGGTGATTTGAACCATCTTAATCACCTCCACCCTAGACCCAACCAAACCCTAGCAAGAGAATGACTTTTCTTTCCATTTTTTTAAAGATTTGTTTTAGGAAGAAATTTGAATATTTGTAATCTTCTCAATTTTCTATCTTCTATAGTTATTACTAGATCATCGATTCATCAGATGGTACAATTTTAACAATGTGTTGTGCAGCTAGTTTGGTCCAATGTTGTGATAGTAACATGATTAATTAGGTTACATTATTTCAGCATATGGAATCTCCTGAGACACAACTAACCAAACATACTTATAATGGTTGAATTAAGCTAGACTCAAGGCAACTAGCAACAACTAACTCCTTAACAAGAATCCAATCAAATAACAATATTCATTACAGCAAACAATAAACATGTGCTATCATAGAATCAGTCAGACTTGTGCCGCGACACTAATTTAGACCCAAAACCGAAGGATCGGTACAAATCTAAACTACAGTTTAGACCCGAGGCTTGGACCATCGATCCTCCTACTACTATTGTTTTTAGCAAATCTACAGAAATAGAAGAAAGTCTTCGCGGTCAACCTTGTTTCAGTTGGGAGGTCAAAGAGGCAATGTAATTTTAAGATGAAGATAGATGAGGAGTCAAACCTGGGGACTGGATGCTACTTATCTATCCAGACTTTGATTTTCTTAGTATAATAAACCTATCTGAAAAAAGTTAAGAGCAACAGAGCCGTGGACCGTAATACTTATCATCTATAAACAATATTTGTAGGAATAAAGCTTCACAACTGAAAAATATCGAAAACAGCATTTACACATAAAACTAAATAATTGCATTAACTACAAAAAAAAAAGAAGTGTATCCATCATATGATTGTTAAAAACCACATTATGCAAAGAGCAATAAATATAATCTCCATGCTATGGGAATAATAATTCAGAATAACAATGTGTTGACAAATTGGGACTGTAGAACTGTAAATATGACGGATACTGGTAGAGTAGACGGTGCAATTATTGTAAATCACGAATATGAGTCCAAACTAATTATCAACAAAGTAAAATTTTCTTATATCATAATTGAATGGCAAGTAAACACTTTGCTTACCTTCTTAATGTAGCATTCCAGCCCCATCGTATACTGCCATAAGAAAGTTGTGAGTAATTGAAACACTAGATCTGCATCAATGACATAGCATTGAACTTTATCTTTGCTTTTCATTGGTGCATCGGTTGCACTGTCGTCGCAGCAATACAGCTCATGTAGCAGATTTGGAAGTCATTTTTTTGTCACTTCAACCAAAATTGCTAATCTGACAATGGAGAGGGAAGGTAACAGTCTAAAAAGATGGCCATGGATATCAGTAGCATCAGAAGAAAATTTGAATCCAAGCTATCCAGGGAACATTATTCTCGAGGTCATAAGTCCTGAAATTCTACATAGTTATTACATGACATTATATGTTGGAGTTCTATAATATGGCCCATAATATGAGTGACAATGCAGTTAATAGTCTTGGATCTACTAGGGGCGTAACAAATGCTTTTCATCCAAATTTACATTCAGCTTCTGCTCTAAGTCTTGTTTTACTAGTATCAAAGATGAGTCTCCTTGATGAATGTTATTCACATACGACAAGCAAATATCATTATGCCAAAATGAATTTGAGAAGTCACTAGAAAAGATAAAATAGAGAGAGAGAAATTATTATTCAGGAACAAATAGGTATAGACCAAAATCTAGCAGTAGATGAAATAACATAAAATAGGGATGCAACTTTGACCTGATTTCACTCTATCTCACCGGTCTTCTCTTAGTTAAATTGCAAGCATAACTATTGCAATTGTTTCAACTGTCTCAACGGATAAAAATTATTCTTCTATCAACTTTATAAGATTCAGAGAAGAGAGAATGATAAGATATGAACATAATGCTCTCCCAACAAGACAGAATTAAAATTGCATCTGATATGCCTGCATAGTGCATACAACAAACATTTCCTGCCCTGCATGCATTATTAAGATAAATGATGTAACAAAATGGAGGAATAAAAATAAGTGTTTTATGTTTCTCTTGATTGTCAATTTGTCATGTTAATAGTTGTTATGTATTGGAGAACACTTATAGAAGATTTCTAAAGATAACTACAAAAAACCTACTAGATAAGTGAAATTTCTCTAAAGACTTCAATTGAGAGGAATCCGCAATTTGGAAAAATACAATCAATGCAAAGGAGCAAACTTTACATGGAATTAAGACGTTGGGATGAAAAAGGTTCAAGACTGAGAGAAAAATAGTTGCATGTAGAGTGGACTTCTAAGAGAGGTATATAGATCGTGGAACTTTAGGAATTTTTTCTCTAATCTCTCCTTTTTTTCACTTTGTTGTACATAGCACGCCTCTCATGTTACTTCAATAGAAACTTTGTTTTTGCTAGCTAGAAGAATAGCTAAGAATGAAATTTAAAAAATAAATAAATAAACCAACAATGATCTGCCAACCTTGATATAGGTGTTCACAAAGGGATAAGTCAGATAAACTAGAGCAAGTATCCAACACCAAAAAGGTTAAAACAAGGGAAGAACTTACATTGTAAATGCTCGCACAAATCTCAGCTTTGACAGTATTCCCTTATCATGGTCTTCCTTCTCTGGAACTACTGGTTTTTCCTTTTTGTCTTGATTCTGGTTTCCAGAAAAATTGGCCTAGAGACACCCCTAGCAAACCAGGTATTATTGTAGCCATTGACACAGCGTCATGCACATTAGGAAGCGTATTCTCCTTGAAATGAGATGCTAAGCATAGGTACTTTGAGAGAACCTGATGTTTTGATTCGCAGAAGCTTTCGGCATGCCTTTGCTACATTAACCAGGCAGTTTTGGCTATGATACATTGCTTTTACATCCCTAATCTTGGCGAATACAAAGCAGAAGCTGAAGCGATCGCCACCGGAGCGGAATCGCCGGATCTCGTCACGAAACTCATCGTGACAGAACTAGCCGAACATTCGGCGAAAGAGAAAGCGGCGTAGATTCCGAGGACGTGATAGTGGGCCGACGCTGCTAGCGGGCCTCCTCATGACATAAAAAACTTCTGCCCAAATTTAAAAATTTGAATACAAAGAGAATAATCTCACATATAAAATGTACATCATATTTTAAATAATAGACATTAATCTTCAACGCAAAATCAAATTATGGGAGTGTTTGGGAGAGCTTCTGCTAGCTGCTTTTTAGATTCTAACTACATAAAAGCACTTTTGAGTGTTTATGAATATCAGATTCTACTTTAACTTCTATAACTTTTAGCCAAAAGCTGGAAGCAAGAATTTGATGTTTTTTTTCTGCTTCTGCTTTTTTACTTATGGTCTAGAATTAAAAGTAGACATTTATACCCTTAATAATTTATCATTTTACATAATTGTCACTATAGTTTTAAATAAAATTTTATATTTTCATATAATTTATAGATTCATAATTTTTTTAATAAATTTTTATAAATTTATATAAATATATCATTTTTTTATATTTATATTTTATTAATTATATATTTTTTAAACATATGTATTATTAAAAAAATTAATTTTGATATAATATTCAAAATATAATAATAAATATATAAAACATTATTGATGGTATATCAAAATTATATTTAGATAATTAAAAAAAATAATTTATATAGTTTAAGGATATTGTTGTCATTTAACTAAAAATTAAGCTTGGAAGTAATTATTCACCAAACACTCAAACTTTACCTTGTATCAGCTTTTAGCTTCTATTTCCAAACACTCCATACTTTAGCTTCTCACTGATTTCAAGATAATCTCTACAAGAATCACTTTTCAAGAAGTAAAAGTTCTCCCAAATACTCCTTATATCTGATAAATCAATTAATGAATCTCTATCAAGACAAAATCGATAGTAGGGTAAATAGAACATCATCAGGTTATTGGAATCTTCTTGGTTAATCTTGTATTTGTTACCTGTAAGAAGAAGTAATTTTAATGAACCATGTTTAATAAATATAAATCAATACATAACAGATACATTCATTTATTTGTATGTGTATACCTTTTGCATTTAGACTTGAGAGTTGTTGCTGATTGAGAATTGCATGCCGTGCCAATTTTGCTTTCGCTGATTGATGAACCAATTGTTAATTTGCTTTAGCTGCAACCCCGTCTCCTCGATTAATTTAGCTTTGTCGTCTTCCTGAAGAAGACGACGAATAAGATTCATGTAGCCAACCTAAATAGTTAAAGCCTAAACATGTATGTATAGTTACAGTTGGATATGGCCATTTAGAATTTTGTAGCCACCATTGCTTCAGAATTGAAGTGGTGTTGCACGGCAACTTCCCTGCTCTTCTCTTCCAAAGTATCTCTTCTCTTACATCCTCAATTCTCAACCTAAATCCCTACAATAGGTTAATCGACACATTAACTATATTAACTATATTCGTTGCAGAAACCATAAGTTACGGTGACATAGTTGTGTACCAGTTTCAGTTCAATCTTCAATCCCTGCCTTACTGTGTTCATTAGGGACCTCTCAGATTCAGTGGGAAGAAGTGGACCAAATCCTACCATGTCATGCCCGTCCACCCCCACATCCATGGGGCAATCTGCCGGCCCAAGCTCACCCTCGTCCGACATAGTTGCTCCTGATCCTTCTTCGAGAGTCACTCCTAACATGGGCAATGCTATGCTGCAATTAAGGTGGAACCGTCACCTTAGCGGCCTCCTGATCCCGGCCCCATAAGTATCTAGATGGGGTAAATCATGATTTTTACTAGTAGGATAAGGCGCCTGGGGCTGAGAGGATTTAAGCCAGCAGACCAGGTTTTTACCTCGTGTGCGACTGGCGACTCTCGAACCTGAGACCTCCGTTGCAAGCAGCCAGACACCTTACCAATTGAGCCAGCCTGTGGGGGCAATGTTATGCAATTGTATGTTAGATGGTAAATGATTATGTCGCTGAGTGAGGTGGACTCCCCAGAGTGAGGTAGACCCAAGTACTGTTGATGCTGGCTCCGACCTACAAGACAATGACCATTAGCAAACCCGCCGGGAAAAGTCCCCGGCAAGACCCTCCGACGGTCAAGTCAATCTCCGATGGAAGAGCAGGAAAACAATAGAATAGTAGCTGAAAGACTCGCGTGCGCATACCTGCGAAGTGGAATGCGGAGAGACTTATGTAGCCGAGGGAGCTGACAGTCTCTGCCCGCGTTTGCCACCTTTTGTCCTATGCGAGAGCATGGTAAAGTGTCGCATGTGAGGGCAGGGTAAGGGACGCTATCAACTCGTTGGCGGGCGTCGTCGGGCCTCACTCGGTTTGACACAAACATAGGTTGTCGTGGTACGGAGTGCGGGGGTATGGCAGGAGGATCATTGTGTCAGCGAGATACTCGCGAGTCGGGCACGAACAGTATCAGACCTGCGCCGACTCCCATACCCCTTTTGTTAGTGTTGTGTCAGAGAGTAGGCGTCTATGATGCCTGCGACAAATCTCGAATGGGAGTGCCGACCGACCGGCGGCGCCGAGTGAACCTTGACCCTATGGCCACTACTTCCAAGATTGAGTTGCTATACTTTCTGAGTCATGGAGTGCTCGGGTTTGATTAACCCGTCTCAGCCTAGGATCGGGTGGTTAGGGGCTCGGGAGTTCACCGACTCGGCAGTCGGCGTCCCTTAATGTCGTGTGCCTATCGGTCAGGGTCGGACTCTCGATGTTCTCGAGTGGAGCGAGTCAGGCTATGTCCGACCGACCGCTCGCTCGGGTGACTCGGCTCGCCTAGACCTTGTGACCCCCAGTCTCGACCCAACCTGATGTGGCGCCGGGCTGGCCGACCAAGCTACACGCGAGCTAGGCCGGGATCATAAGCATCCCCTTCGAGTCTAGTCGAGGAGGCCCCGAGTCTGACTGACTGGACTGTTAGTTTGAAACGAGCCTGGCACACCCGAGTGGTTTACTCACCCGACCGACCCTCACAACTAGACCCGACCTGCTTAGCCGATCGGCTTGTCAACATCACCTCAATTGTCTTTTCTGTCTTATCCCCGACCCGAACCGGGCTGATTCGAATCTTCCTCCTTAATTACTGCAATAATTGCTAGGGCCACGTGTCGGATGGCTATTGGTGCCCTGAGTAACGAAGTGTCTACCGCCAGTCTCAGCGAGTGACCGGCGCGCATGTGTGTCGCCGTGCCTCGAGAATTACCTAGGGCTTGATCAGATGGCCTAGGTCTTTTCCCCCTTTCTTCATATCATCATTGGATGGCCAACGTCACTCGCTCGGCCCTATAAATAGGCCTTTCCCCCTCTGCCTTTTGCCATCGGTTTTTTACTTCCGAAGCCGAACAGCTACTGGTGTTTCCTCTGCTAGGGTTCCGGCAACCTCCGGCAGCGTTTGCTCTCCGTTCATCTTCTCCGGCAAGCTCCTTTTCACTCGGTCAGTCTTCCTTCCTTTGCCCCTTTTATGGATTCTCCTTCTTCTCACTCGGACCCATGGTACACTACCATGGTGTCCAACCTCCACCTTCATGACCTCGACCAGATCTAGTCTGACTATCACATCCCCTCCGATCATCGCCTTCGCCTACTCGACCCGACCGACCGACCCGAGATAGCCCCCCTTAGCTACATAACTATCTCCCGAGATCACCTGCAGGTCAGGTTGCGTTTCCCGATCCACCCTTTCATCTCTTCCATCTGCCGCTTCTTTCAAATCCCCCTCTCCCAATTAGCCCCGAATGTCGTCCGCTTGATCTGCGGGTCGGTGGTCGTCTTCTCCTTATATAAAATTCCTCTACAACCTGTCTTATATTATTTCTTCTACCAGAAGAAACAAGAGTCGGGCGACTTCTTCTTTCAAGCCCGATCCAAAACCTCTTTTCTATCCAAACTTCCGACCTCGAATAAAGGTTGGAAGGAACATTTCTTTTTTGTGAATACCACTCCGGCCCCGAGCTGGCCGACCTCTTGGATCTCTGACTTGCATTCTCCTCCACCTCTTCCTTAGAACTACCGATCTCTCCCCATCTATCAGTCGGCCCTGTCTAAGATCGGGAGCCGACACTTCCATGATGTCTACTTGCTGAGTGAAGACATCCTCTACGTATTCGGGCTCAGCCAAGTGTCATTCTGCCGACCCAGCTCACTCGGTAAGCTCCTTGTACATTTATATCTAACTAAACCTCTGCTATTTTGCAGCGAACATTATGCTAGCGGCGGCCTTGGAGGAGGGATTTGGCCTGGATGATGCCGAGCTAGAGGCATGCGCTGCTGAGCAACTAGCTCAACGAGAGGCTGCTCCGCCTGCGCCGACCCCTGTGCACCTGTCTCCCTCTCCCGACCTCGCAGCCGCGCCGACCGCCGACCCAGAGCCCATGGACGTTGAGGACCAGCCTCTTATCCTGAGGCACCGACGAGAACGGGAGGCTTCATTC
This sequence comes from Boesenbergia rotunda, assembly GCA_024364735.1. Classification (NCBI taxonomy): domain Eukaryota; kingdom Viridiplantae; phylum Streptophyta; class Magnoliopsida; order Zingiberales; family Zingiberaceae; genus Boesenbergia; species Boesenbergia rotunda. The sequence goes on from JAGFNQ010001242.1 coordinate 253,018, forward strand.
GAGCCTATGCCGCCGACAGCCAACCCCGCTGGGGCCTCCACCAGCTAGCCGCCCCAGAAGAAACAGAAGAAGTAGAAGAAGTCGATGGCCGACCCTTCAGTACCACCACCGGCTCCGACTCGGGAGTCCCTAGGGGACTCGGACTCCCCGCATTCGGAGGATCAGCTCGAGCATCCCCCTATGCACCTTCTCCTGTCATCGCATGCTGACCCCTCCATGAGCTTGGAGGTGCCAAGCAACATGGCCCCCGAGCGGTCCCAAGAGATCCACGTCTTTGGACTGCTCGCAGACCATTTTGTCCAGGGCCTCAGAGAGTGTAACTACCGAGGTCCGAGCGTTCGGGCCAACACATTCATGTCGGAGGCCACTCAGGTATGTCAGTTAAGCGTATCTTTTCCTTATGTTTTCCTTAACCTGGTACTGAAGAGATGCTTTGTGTTTTGCAGCTTTGGGGTGTTGGAACTTGGATGGCTAGAGAGGGGGGGGGCGGTGAATATAGCTAGACACAATTTTATTGAGCTTTCAAAAACTTTCTGCACTTCAAGAGTTAGGCAACGGAAACAAACAACACAAGGTTCGGGGATAACTTGCCCCTACTCCTTGGCGTGCCCGTAAGGTGGGCGATCCCTTGATCGTCGGCAGATCAAGCCCCGGTGAACCTCGGATAGTAATAGCCTCCTTCTCGGTGGAGCAACCTCTCCACAATAGCCTCAGTAGATGAATACAAGATAAGCACACGAGACACACGAGAAGGAAAGCTCACAAGGATATAGTAGAACGCTTAAGCACAAAACACAGAGAGCACACAACCCAGCCCAGCCAAACTCCTCAAGTTTTCTGTCTGTCTTCGTTGTTGTTGCTCCTTTGCCTCAGCTTTGTCTTAAGCCTCTACTCCCCTCATCAGGCTCTCCATCAGCATCCACTAAAGCCACAGCCTGACCCCCTGACTCCCTGAGCACTCAGTCCACTGAAGACCCTCTCCAGCTGAGCCTCCGTCAGTTGCCAGCTGCTCTCCAGAAGCCGTTGAGACCTGAAGCAAGGAAACAGACAAACCTGCTAGATGGAAAGCCTCCCATTGACTCTCCTCCAATGTTTGAATCATCCCTGTAAAGCCTGCACACTCCAACAAAAGCTTAGCAAATGAATATCAAACAATATCACACAATATCAGTGAATCAGCAGAGAAAACAGACGCGATCAGAGCATCTGACAGCGATTTCAAATTAAAGTTCAGCTACTGATCGGTCACCGGACCGATCAGAGTGAAGCCTGATCGGTCACCAAACTGATCAGGATAGGCACAGACCAATCAGGCTCAAGCCTGATCGGTCCACTGTGAGAAAACTGTAATCGCGGACATCTAATCCTAGGTCGTGGATCAGTCACTAGACCGTTCTGGCATTCTGGATCGGCACCAGACCGATCTGGGGCTGAACAGAATCCAACCACGATTTCTGTTCTCTCCCTGATCGGTCACCAGACCGTTCTGGCAGTCTGCTGCACACTGCAGATCGGTCCCCAGACCAATCAGGCTGTGCCCTGATTGGTCACTAGACCGATCCAGGAGTGAACTTCATGCCAACTTCCCTGATCGGTCACCAGACCGATCCAGGCAAGGTCAAATCCATTCTAAGTCACGAGAACAAGCCTCCGGCCCATCTCTGACTCGTGCCATGCCCAGCTTCACTCACTGGGACTTCAACCTAGCCCTCTAAGCTAGGACCTGGCATCACTCACCAGGGTTTCGATCACCCGGCTTCACTCACCGGGACCCGGCTTCATTCACCGGGACCCGACTTCACTCACCGGGATTTCAACCTAGCTTCACTCACTAGGATTTCGGTCACCCGGTTTCACTCACTGGGACCCGGCTTCACTCACCGGGATTTCAACCTAACTTCACTCACTAGGATTTCCATCACCTGGCTTCACTCACCAGGACCCAGCTTCACTCACCGGGATTTCAACCTGGCTTCACTCACTAGGATTTCCATCACCTGGCTTCACTCACCAGGACCCGGCTTCACTCACCGGGATTTCCATCACCTGGCTTCACTCACCAGGACCCGGCTTTACTCACCGGGATTTCCATCACCTAGCCCTCCAAGCTAGGACTTTTCCACACCTAACCCTCCAAGTTAGGATTTTTTCCATGCCTAACCCTCCAAGTTAGGACTTTTCACACCTAGCCCTCCAAGCTAGGATTTTTCCACACCTAACCCTCCAAGTTAGGACTTTTCACATGCCATCATGCGATCTCCCGATCCACCTAGACTTAATCCAAATTCAACACCAAAACAACAATCAAGGTCAGACTGCATCAACATGGGGCACGTGCTACAACGTGTCCATGACAATGCTGGCCCACTCCAAGGCCCGACTACGAGTTCAGCGGCGGGTGGCGAACCTGGAGGCTCAACTCCGACACGCCCAGCTGGTCTCCGATGAAGCCGCTCTCAACTGCTTAAGGGCAGAGGTCATTGCTCTGTAAGACCGACTGGCCCATTCAGAGGAGCAACTGGAGGTCTCCCAGTCTCAGATCGCCTCAGCAGACACGGTGGTCGCCCAAGGACTCCTTCGAGTCTCCCAAGTCGAGCACACGGAGAGCAAGACCTGGGCTCTCAAGGGTAAGGCACAAGAGGAGCTGTAGAAGGCGAAGGCAGAGCTCAATGAGGTGACCTGGTCTTCCGAGTCCCTGCGATCCAAGCTAGCGGCCAAGGAGCAAGAGCTGTCTGCCTAGGATGAGAAGACCGACTCCCTGGCAACTTAGCTGGCAAGTCGGGACGCAGAGCTCAACGCCCAGCCGGAGGAGCTGAGCCAACTTCGGGGACATCAATCTGCCTGGGAGGCTGCCAGTCCGAGCTCGAAGAGCTTCGAGCTTATAAGGCGGGCGAGGTAACTCGGTGGGACACTCGGCGGGTGGAGTACTTGAATTCCATGGACTTCATCCGCGAGCTATCCCAGAGGTTGCGACCCTTGCTTAAGCAGCAAATGCTTAGCACATTTGAGCATCTTAAGCAGGGAGGCACCTTCCGCCCGACCTCCCAGTCAGCACCGTCAAAGTGGCCGGTCTGACCCAGCAGATGTCGGAGGAGGTCTTTCGACCCTTTAAGTGAGGGTCGAGATTTTGTTCTCCTTGTCTTTTTGTTTTCCTTGTAGAGGCTTTGCCTCATTTTTGTAATGAACTTAATATTTCAATGCACTTTTACTTCTCTCTGTGTATTGTTGTGTATGCTTGTTATCCTTCTGTTTCTAAGTATTAGTGGGCCGGACAAATACTCGAGTCCCCACCGTACTCCACTCTTTGTGAAGTCGACCTGGGTAAGCTAGCGACTAACCCGGTCAGAGGAATGCCAAACTCATTTAGGTTAAGGCTCAGGACTAGCCTTCACATCATATACCCACTCGGGGGACTAAGCATCCATGGTCGGATTACGTTTAAGGAACGTGGATCACCATGCATTCGACCAAGTCTAGCATAACATTGCTTGCTCGGGAGGTAAGGGCTTACACACTCGGTCGGGGAACTTCCAAGGAATTTGGGTCGCTACGCGCCCGCTGAAGGAGTCCCAGCCCCACCGAGAATTACTCGCTTGGGGGGGGGGGGGGGCGAGGTGTATGTACTTGGTCGGCTTGACTCCGAGGAGTGTGGGTCGCCACCCGTCCAGTCGGGGAGCCAGGCCAAGTATAATGTCATTTGCTCAAAAGGCTTAGAGTTTGGATGCTCGGTCGGCTAAATCCCAGGGAGCGTGGGTCGCCACGCATCCGGACTGGGGCTGAGCCGAGGGGTGCGTGGGAGCATGCCCACTTATAACTCGCTCAGAGGCGAGAGTCTGGACACTCGGTCGGCTAAATACCAAGGAGCATGGGCCACCACGCGTCCGGACTGGGAGCCGAGCCAAGGGGTGCGTGGAAGCATGCCCACTTATAACTCACTCAGAGGCGAGAGTCTGAACACTCAGTCGGCTAAATCCCAGGGAGCGTGGGTCACCACGCGTCCGGACTGGGAGGCGAGCCGAGGGGTGCGTGGGAGCATGCCCACTATAGCTAGCTCAGAGGCGAGAGTCTAGACACTCGGTCGGCAAAATCCCAGAGAGCGTGGGTCGCCACAGGTTCGGACTGGGAGCTGAGCTGAGGGGTGCGTGGGAGCATGCCCACTTATAACTCGCTCAGAGGCGTGAGTCTGAACACTTGGTCGGCTAAATCCCAGGGAGCTTGGGTCGCCACGCGTCCGGACCGAGAGCCGAGCCGAGGGGTGTGTGGGAGCATGCCCACTTATAACTCACTCAGAAGCGAGAGTCTGGAGTGCCTGTAAGTTGACTGAGAATCTTGTCCTTCCACTATCATTACAGAGTTATGAAGTACAGTCATCTCATAGGCCCTCACTCTGACTCTCGATATGGTTGGAGGTGAATAGCACTCCAGGGTCAATCCAACTTCTTTCCTCGCTCGTTCTCTAGGTAGTATGCTTCGGAGGCCAGCTTCTGGATGACCTTGAAGGGTCCTCCCCATTGAGGCTTTAACTTGCTGACATCCCCGACTGGCTTTATCCTTTTCCATACAAGGTTGCCGACCTGGAACGTCCTCAGCAACACTTTTCAATTATATCTCTACTCCATTCTTTGGCAGTAGGCAAACATCCGAGCGACTATCTTCTCTCGGATTTCCTCGACCAGGTCCAGCTCCAATCATCTTCTATCCGTGTTATCTTCATCATAGGCCTTCCACCGATCGGACTCACATCTGACTTCAACAAGCACCACAGCCTCGCTTCCATAGACCAACTGGAAGGGTGTGTGGCCTGTGGTTTCTCTTGGTGTGGTTCGCTGAGCCCACAGGACGCTCGGCAATTCTTCGACCCAGGTGCCACCTGCATGGTCTAGCTTGGTCTTCAAGCCTCTCAGAATCTCCCGATTGGCCACTTCTGATTGCTCGTTGCTCTGAAGGTATGCAATAGAGGTGAATGCTTGCTGAATACCATAGGGCGAGCACTATTCCTGTATCTTCCGACTCTGGAATTGTCTTCCGTTATCTGAGACCAGCTTGTGGGGAATCCCATACCGGCACAAGATGTTCTGCCACAGAAACTTGATTACGGTCTGCTCAGTGATACGCGCCAAGGCCTCAGCTTCTATCCACTTAGAGAAGTAATCGACAGCCACCAATAGGAATCTTTTCTGGGCAACAACGGTTGGGAAAGGCCCCACTATGTCCATGCTCCATTGGTCGAACGGGCAGGAGACCACTGACGCCTTCATCATTTCAACCGGTCGGTGAGGGAGGTTATGGTTCTTCTGACAGGATAAGCATGTGGAGACCATTCGGTCAACATACTTCTGTAGGGTAGACCAATAATATCCTGAGAGCGGTGCTTTTCGGTCCATGGCCTGAGCTCCAGCATGGCTTCCACAGAACTCCATATGTATTTCCTTTAAGACGTATTCGGCATCTTCTTCCCCAATCACTTAAGTAGAGGACATGCGAAGGATCTTTTGTACAGCGCATCCCCGACCAATAAGCTCGCTTTCTCAGGAGTCGGGCCTCCTCTCGGTCAGCCAGGAGGACCCCATTTGTTAAGTAAGCAATGAGCAGTGCCCTCCAATCCGTCCCGAGCTCCAACTCAGCCTGTTGCTCAATGTGCATCACCATCATTGTCTGACTACTTGGTTGGGGAAGTACCCAATAGTCTACTGAGCTAGCCGGCTTGGCTAACTCCTCTGCCCGTAGGTTATTTTCTCTCGAGATCTTCTGCAGCTAGACTTCCTGGAACCCAACATTTAGCTCTTCATAGGTTTCCACAAAGGCCTTTAACCGATCGCTATTGACTTCGAACTGACAGGAGAGCTATTGTGTAGCCAACTGAGAGCCCGAATATAATATTACCCGAGCGGCGCCTACGTGCTTAGCCACCTGTAGTCCAGCAATGAGGGCTTCGTACTCGGCTTCATTGTTTGTGGCTCGATAATCCAGTCGGACCGATAGGTGTAACTGTTCTCCCTTAGGAGAGACCATCAGAATGCCAATTCCACTGTCCTGCCGAGCTGACGACCCATCCACATAGACTTGCCAGACTTCTTCGACTTTCTTCGAGTGCAACTCACTTAGAAAATCAGCCAAGGCTTGTGCTTTAATAGCTGACCGAGCTTGATACTGGATATCATACTCACTCAACTCGGTCATCCACTTGATCAGTCGCCTAGATGCCTCTGGATTTGAAACTACTCGTCCCAGATTACTATTGGTCGGGACCATGATCGGGTGTGCCAGAAAATATAGTCGGAGCCTTCGAGCAACTAACAACAGAACATAAGCTAATTTCTCGAGTGTCGTATATCGACACTCGGCACCCTTCAATAGATGAGCGAAGAAATACACTGATTGCTGCTCGGATTCATCCTGCCTGACTAACACCGTACTGATTGATTCAACCGAGGCCGCCAAATACGCATACAACACCTCTCCAACTTCTGGCTTGGCCAACACTGGCAACTCAGCTACGTATGTCTTCAATTCTTCAAACGCCTTGTCGCAGTCGGCGTCCCATTGAAACTTGGCAGCTCGGCGAAGGGTCTTGAAGAAGGGTAACCCTCGCTCGACGGATCGGGAGATGAAGCGGGATAATGCTATGATTCACCCAGTGAGCCTCTATGCTTCCCGGAGGTTTCGCTATGGAGGCATGTCGAGCAAGGCTTTGACCTTGCTTGGGTTGGCCTCGATGCCCCTCTCGGCGACTATGTACTCAAGGAATTTTCCACTCCGGGCCCCAAAAAGACACTTGGTCGGGTTCAGTTTGAGCCCATACCTGCGCAGGGTCTGACACGTATCCTCCACATCCGACACCAGGTCTGTCGCTCGACCTGACTTGATCAGTATGTCATCCACATATACCTCAATGTTCCGGCTGATCTGCGACCGGAAGACCTTGTTCATCATTCGCTGGTATGTGGCTCCAACATTCTTCAGTCCGAACGGCATGACCGTGTAGCAGTACGTGTCATCAGCCGTGATGAAGCTAACTTTCTCCTGATCCTCAGCTGCCAAGGGCACCTGATGATAACCCTGGTAAGCGTCCAGCATGGAGATGAGCTCACTCCCAACTGTCGAGTTGACCATTTGGTCGATCTGGGGCAAAGGGTAGAAATCCTTTGGACAAGCTCGGTTGAGGTCCCGGAAGTCGATGCAGACTCTCCACTTGTTGTCGGGCTTGGCCACCAGGACCATATTGGCTAGCTAGGCTGGAAATTGGACCTCTCATATGTGCCCGACCTCCAATAACTTCTCGATCTCAGCTCGGATGACTTCATTCTGTTTTGTGCTAAAATCTCTCTTCCTCTGCTTGACCGGCCTAGCATTGGGGTACATGTGCAAGTGGTGCTCGTCCACTTCTGGTCAGACACCCTTCAGCTCCCTTACTGACCAGGCGAACACATTCTGGTTCCTGATCAGGCATTTCAGCAGTGGCTCCTTCAGCTCGCTCGGCAAACCAGTGGCTATCTTGACTCGGGACTCTGCCCTGTCGGGAAGCAACTGAATCTCCTCCTTGTCTTCATGCAGCTCGGCAAATACAAGCGTGAATCAAATAAACCTTCAACTAGTCCCTGAGAAAAATACGACCTGTGGCCCCTTTACTACGTTTTCATATTTTGATTGCAAAAAGGGTTTCCAGCATTCATTCACATTTAAATTCTGATGGTCCCACACTTTCATTCACATTCAACAGAGCTCGAGGATGCACTGGTGGAGAGTGACTAGTGATATGAAAGAAATTTTTATCAAGGATGCACTTCAATTCGAATTTTTTTTTTTCATGTGCCAAGTGAGTGAATGTTTGGTGCCAAGAATGAGCAAGAGAGATAGAAGCACTTGGAGATCTAGCTTCCTTACCATATGTTGAAGATTCAAGCAGCAAGCAATGGAAAATTTAAAAATCTGTGCCATGCCAAAAAGAAAAAAAAATCAGAACACTTGGCTGAAAAATCTGTGATCATTTCGAAATTGCAGCTACACTTGGCTGAAAAATCAGAACATTGTGAAAAAAAAAAATCTGGATTGCAGCTGTACCTTGCTCAGGAAACCAGTAACATGTGGCTACAAGCTGAACTCCAGCTGAAGATAATTTGAATAGAAGTTCGAATGCAGCCGGGCAGATCTGAAAACAAGAAAAAAAAAGAAAGCTGTGCCAAGTTCTTAAATGGCACACAATTGCAGCTATATATTGGCTGTAATTTCAGAAAATTGCAGCTGTAGAGTGCTAGAATCTAAATAGCAGCTGCAACAAGCTGAATTCCAGCTGAAAACAAGTTGAATTGGAGCTACATTGAGGCTGATCAGAAGCTGAACTCAGCTGGAAAAAGCAGTTTTTTTTTTGTGCAGATTGGTGCCAAGTTGAAGCTGAAATTGGATTTTCCAAAGCTTTGAATCACGAAATGAAGGGGATGAATGTATTATAGATTGAAGCACATCACAGCCTATCAGAACAAGAAAGGAATTGGGATGCTAGGAGTTTCGAAACAGGGAAGAAAATGGAATGAAGTTGGCTAAAATTCAACTTGATTGAGCAGAATTTTCGAGTGGAACACTTTAAGTGCTCAGTAACTTCTAGATGCCAACTGATATGAAGGAAATAGAGTGTTGCAAGATCTGATATGCTCCAGCTAAGACCAATTGCAGAAAAGAAAAAAAAAAGAAGCAGATAGTTTGAAAAAAACAAAGAAATAAGTGGCACACCTTTGAAATTTCGGCACCATGAAATCATTGAAGCTCACGGCAGCTCAAGCAAATTGAAGATTTGTTCCACCATCATTCTGATTGCAGTAGAGAAAGAAAGAAGAAAAAAAAATTCAGAAAACAAAACAAAGAGCAAGGTTGGCACGAAATTGAAGGAAATGACACAAGGCAATCAAAGAAGGGTTTTTCATCCAAATCAAAGGAATTTATTCAAGTTTCACTCCACCATACTTTTAATATCATTAGAGGACTGTTAAGATGGGGCAAAGCACATTGGAAACATTTTTGAGCAACCAAGTCTCCCACTCCATCCATTTTCCATTTCCTTGATTTTTACTCCATTTCTTTATCATTTTTCATGTTTTCATTTGTTTTTGTAGATGTTGATCCTAATCATGATTAATGGTGGAGAGTAGATAATAAGCAAGCCTATGGTAGTGCAAGAAGCATGTGTATGAGTGAGCTCCACTTCCATTATCAAGTTAGAACTTAAGAAGAGAGCCACCAAATTTTTCCTTGAAAGGCTAGTGAGTTAAATTCATCTCAATGATTCATGATGGATGAAAAGGCTAAGTTGTTGATTTAAGGACAAGATAGTAATCCATAGAGCTTAAATTTATGAGAATTGACAACCTTAGGTAATTTCTTTTCATTTGCTTCTAATTATGCTTTAGAAAACCTAAGGGATACATATTTAGTTGTTTCGCGAGACGCTCAAGGTTAAGTGTGGGGGAGTTGATAAGCACCATTTTATTGATTATTTTAATTGCTAAAATCCATGTTTGACCCATGTTTTTATTGCTTAATTATGATTTTACCCTAGGTTTTGGAACTTTATTTTATTTTGGACTTAATTGCAAAATTACACAATTTTTGGATTATTTGGCCACTAATTTTCTGATATATTTTTGTAGGCATGAAAGGATCCTGGACCTAGGGCATACTGGATCAAACCTGAGTCGGATGTGAACCAGATCGAATTATCAAGCCTACGATTAATCCGGGTCGTCCGATTCAAGAGCGGCTAGATCTGAGCCATCCGGGACGATCTGAAGCAATCCGAGCTAGGGTTAGGGTTGATCAAGCTCTATGATCAAGATCTGAAGGTTTCATCCCAATCAGAGCTAAATCAACCGTTGGATCAAGCTTGGAGGGCTCTAGAGCGTCCATTCATAGATTGAGTTGATCTGGACCATCCGTTGCAAATCTGGAGGATCCGAGCTACCACAAGGCAGATCTTGACCCCAGATCATCATCATAAAAGTTTGGCTCAAATCAGAGCAAGATCAGCCGTTGGATTTCTCAAATTAATCTGAACCGTCCAATGCTAAGTATTTAATCAGATTTTGCCCGTAGCCAAGCCTGGTCGCGTTTCCTCGCCGCACTGTTCATCTTCTTCGTGTTCTTGGTTTCCTTAGCTGTTTTTCTTCAATCCAAAGGGGCGCGACCCCTCATTTCTTGCTTAGATTGAATTCTAGGTCATTGGGAAGGCTTCTCGGTGAATTTCCAGCTCTTAATTGCCCAAGAACAGAGCTTTTGTGAGGTCTCCGGAGCTCTGTCGTTTGGTTTCGTCAACATCGGCTGCGCATCAATTAATCATCCTGAGTAGTTCAGAGGGGTTCCCTGGAGTGCTCGGATCAATTCCAATCCATCATCGCAGCTGAGTTGAAGGAATTGGATGGGTTTCGGATTTGAGCAGATGTGAGCTGATTTTGAATCGCAGATGCCATTTTCCATCGACTTGCTGAGCTTGCGGGTTCGAAGCTCACACTTGCGTGACGAACAAGGAGGATTCGAGCTAGGGAAGCATTGAGGAGTAGTTTAGCTAGTTAATTTCAGTTCTTAAGTTGTAGTTTTATTTCTGAATTCTGTTCGTTACTGAAATTTTTGTATTAGCTGTTCAGTTTTGTTTACTTAATTGCTTTTGCTTAATTAGGTTTCAATTCTGCTATGGTATGAGATAGATTACTTGTTAGTGATTAGTTGTGCTTAATTGCAGCTTGTTTTTACACTTCAATTGCTTGCGTTCCCAATTTCTCTGCTGCGTATCAGATTATGCAGTTACGTATCAGTTAGCTGTAGGATTTTGTTTCAGCTGTTCAGTTTCGGTTTCTTAATTGTTTTGCTCTAGTTAGTGTTTCAATTCTGCAAGATTAAGCAGTAGGTAGCTTGTCTAACGAGCAATTGTTTTAAACCACAGTTTATCTCATGTTTAAGTGCGTGCGTTCCCTGTTCTTAGCTGCGTATCAGCTTTGCTAGTTGTGTATCAGAATTTCTGCTTTCTTCCCTTGCGTACAAGTTTTGTATCAAGTTAGCTTAAGCTTGCATTCTGAATTCATATTGTAGTTGTTTCATTTCCGTTGCATTTGGCATTTAATTCTGCGAATCAGTTGTGCAAACTGGTTTCAAAATCTGCAAGTCAATTTTATTTCTGCAAATTATAGTTTGTAAGTGACTGAATTGGTATTGAGTGAAGCATCAGCTCTCTTGAATCTTTTCAGAAATTAGATTAGCGATCTCGCATTCAGCTAAATTGCTTGTTATGTTCCGGATTTATAGCTGCAATTCTGAGTTCAAGACTGTTTCATTTGCATTGCATTTCTGAACTTGGCTCACTGCTGCGTATCAAATTGAGCTCCAGATTTTTGCTCAGCAGTCATTTGTTCCTGTATTAATCACTTCTGAATTTTGCAGTTGATTTAGTGCTTCAATTCCATTTGGTTTACATCAGTTAGTAGTGTTTCAGTTAGGGTTAATTGCAGTCCATTAGTTTTTTCCTCTTTCGCGTGCCAAGTGCTGAAATTTTACACTTTGTATCAAGAGGCAGCTTTGGCAATTGTTTGGTATCAAGTAGCCACAATTTTTAGTGTGTTTTATAGCTTGAAATCGTCTAACATTGCAATTGGCCATTTCTGAACATTTCTTTGCATTTGTTGGCTTTCAACTTGTAATAGAGTTGAGTTGTCACTTGTTTAAATTCTGAATTTCATATGCTATTATTGTGTTAAGATTGTTTGATTTCCGGAAATTACCATCACTGCCTGATTCTTTTGTTTAGCATTTATTTTGCATGTGAACTCAGAGTTGTCTTCATAGATTGTTTAAGTGGTTTTGATTGAGTTGTTAGTTGGGTAAGTTCATCAATTGTCATACCTTGTTGAATTCGTCTATCCAAGATCTTTCTTTTCCTCAAGTTTTTCATTTCGAATTGAACCCAAACCCAAATCTTTATTTGAAACCCAAAAACACAAACGACACCTAAACCAAGCGCGAATCAAATTATATCAACTAGTCCCCGAGAAAAATACGACCTGTGGCCCCTATAAACATTTTCATATTTTGATTGTAAAAAGGGTTTCCAGCATTTCATTCATTTATAAATTCTAAATTTGAGACCCACATTCGTGACACATAGTTTGGGTCCGTCAGCCCAAGGAGAAGATTGTACCATGTTGCAGCTAGTGGATGTGCGCTGAGCCTTCTGACTCTCAGTCCGGACATCATCCACGTAGCATCGACGGGCCATCCTCTGATCTCCTCTAACCTCCCCGACCTTGTCGCCGATTGGGAACTTAATCTTGAGGTAGAAGGTCGAGGTTACTGCCCAGAACTCGTTGAGGGCCGACCGGCCCAAGATCACGTTGTAGGCTGAGGGAGCATCCACTATCAGGAAAGTGGACCATCTGGTTCTCTTCAACGGCTCCTCGCCTAAGGAAATAGCTAGGCGAATCTGCCCAATCAACTGCACCTGGTTCCTCGTGAATCCGAACAGTGGGGTGGCCACCAACTCTAGCTGGGAGGGTTCGATCTACAGTTCGTCGAAGGCTTTCTTGTATAGTATATTGACCGAGCTGCCCGTGTCCACTATGATTCGGTGGACTTGGTAGTTGGCGATCACGGCGGTGATGACTAGGGCATCATCGTGCGGGACTTCCAGCCCTTGTAAATCTTGTTGCCCGAAGCTGATCTGGGGCCCTTGCGCCTGAGCAGCGCTCGTGCCGACCTGGTGAATTTTCAATCGGCGCACTAGTGCCTTCCAGGCTCGATTGGAATCTCACTCGGTAGGCCCACCCGAGATCACGTGAACTCCTCCTCGGATGATATTCTGCTGATTGGCCTGCTCCTCGTCCATTTCTTCGGACTCGACTCGCTCCTCTTGTGGGAACAAGTTACGGGTTGTCGGGGCATTCCACCTAGGTTCCTCGACTGCTGGGGCAGCTGCCGGACTTCCTCGGCCCGAGCCGCATCCAAGAGATGCTTGACGCCCTCATCCTCTCGCGGTAGGAGCCCGACATCTGCCTGCCTGTCGGCACTCCTCTGTGTTGTGCGTGTTGCTTTGGTGGAACACACAGTAGGGTCTCCAGCGGGTCGGCAGGCACCCCTGGGCCACCTGCTGCACGTGCCTACGCTCCATTCCCGCTCGGTCGATTGTACCCCGTGGGCTATGGATGGGCCCACTTGGGGATCGATTGTTTGGAGCGGGGCTCGGGGTCGGCGTGTTGACCGCCTCCTTTTTTCGAGCGGCTTGTGCTTCCTCCTCATTGATGTACTTGACAGCCTTCCCTAACAGGCTGTTGAAGTCCTTCGGCAGCTTCCTGATCAGCGAGCGGAAGAAGTCTCCCTCTTATAGTCCTTGGGAGAAGGCGCTGATCAACACCTCGGGTGTAGCAGTCGGCACGCCTAGTGTCACTCTATTGAATTTCTTGATGTAGGCCCGGAGTGACTCCTTCGGGCCTTGCTTCAGTGCGAACAGGTTGAGGCTGGTCTTGTGATGCCTCCGGCTACTAGCAAAGTGTTGGAGGAATACCCTCTTAAGCTCCTCGAAGCTCGACACAGACCCGTTGGGGAGTCGGTCGAACCATCATTGAGCTGGTCCCGAGAGCGTCGTCAAGAAGGCTCGGCACTTCACGCCCTTGGGATACTGATGCAGCAGGACCGCGCTCTCAAATTTCATGAGGTGCTCCTCGGGGGCGGTTATCGCATCATACTCCGGTATGGTGAAGAATCGGAGATGTTTGGGCACCGGGGCTTCAAGGATTTGCAAGGAGAAAGGGCAGCGTACCAGGATGACAGGGAGAGGGTTGGTTGGTGCCTTTCCCTTATCTGGGCGTGGCTTGTGCGTCTGGCTAGAAGCGGACGCCTCGGCTGGAAGCGAATGAGTCTCATCATCTCGAGCTCGGTAGAAGGCGGTGGGGAATGGGACCGAGCCTCCTTTTGGCCGAGCGACATTTCCCCGACCCCCTGAGTGGCCCAGGGACGAAGGCTCAGGAAATCGTGTGGCCAGGCTACCAACCTGCACCGGCCTCTATGGTGTTTTTTGAGCTCGGATGGCCAACAAGAGCTCGTATTCTTCAGCGTTGAGGTTCACTGTCACTCGGTTGGGATCTTCCATCATGCACTCTCGATCAGGTAGAAAGCCCCTCCTTCTAGCGCTAAATATGATCTTGTTGCCGAGTGAGGTGGACTTCCAAGAGTGAGGCAGACACGAGTACTGCTGATGCTAGCTCCGACATACAAGAAAATGACCGTTAGCAAATCCGCCAGGAAAAGTCCGCGACAAGGCCCTTCGAGGGTCAAGTCAGTCTCCGGTGGAAGAGCAGGAAAGCAATAGAACAGTAACTGAAAGACTCGCGTGTGCGTACTTACGAAGTGGAATGCGGAGGAACTTATATAGCCGAGGGTGCTGACAGCCTCTGCCCGCATTTACCACCTTTTGTCCTATGCGAGAGCATGGTAAAGTGTCACATGCGAGGGCAGGGTAAGGGACGCTATCAGCTCGCTGGTGGGCGCCGTCGGGCCTCACTCGGTCTGACACAAACATAGGTTGTCGTGGTACGGAGTGCGGGGGTATGGCAGGAGGATCATTGTGTCAGCGAGATACTCGCGAGTCGGGCACGAACAGTGTTAGACCTGCACCGACTCCCATACCCCTTCTGTTAGTGCTGTGTCAGAAAGTAGGTGTCTATGATGGTTGCGACAAATCTCAAATGGGAGCGCCGACCAACCGGCGGCGCCGAGTGAACCTTGGCCCTATGGCCACTACTTCCAAGATTGAGTTGCTATGCTTTCCGAGTCATGGAGTGCTCGGGTTTGCTTAACCCGACTCAGCCTAGGATCGGGTGGTTAGGGGCTCGGGAGTTCTCTAGCCTGGTAGTTGGCGTCCCTTAACGTCGTGTGCCTATCGGTCGGGGTCGGACTCTTGATGTTCCCGAGTGGAGCGAGTCAGGCTATGTCCGACCAATCGCTCGCTCGAGCGACCCAGCTCGCTTGGACCTTGTGACCCCCGATCCCGACCCAACTTGATGTGGCGCCAGGCTGGCTAGCCGAGCTACATGCAAGCTAGGTCGGGATCAGTAAATTTGCTAGAGATGAATGCTTGTTTGTGCTTAGCAGTGTGGAGTGTTGGACGAGGCATGTATAGAATTACAAATGGAAATACAGTATCAAGATGCTCAGGAGATTGAGACAAGTCAGAGTATTCGGTGTCCGAACTGATGAACGACTTAGGAGGCCGAGTTGGGAAGTCGGGAAGTTAGGAAACCAAATTCTTAAGCAACTCAGGAGGCTGAGTCAGGAGATTGCGTTGCTGAGTGACTTAAGAAGCTGAAATGCTCAGGAGGGTAAATCGGGAGGTTTAGAGGCTGAGTTATAGAGTGACTAAAGGCATAATCTTGAGTTCGAGAGGCCGAGTCGATAGTTGGGAGGTTGAACTATTGAGCACAATTGTCCCTTCTCCAGTGCCATTTAGAAAGTCAAACACCACAACTGGTAACAACTACATTTCTAGTTTTCTACACCTCGGAGCCTTTCCTGGACTGCCCCCACACGATTTGAAAGGGAGTTAAATCAGGAAGGTTTCGCCCAATACAACGGGTCAGGTGACCAGCGAGGTACTGGACTAGGGGATAGACCCGTGACCTATCATAGCAACACCACAGGCAAGCACATTCAATCGAAGCAAGGCTCAAATTTGATGAATTCAATTCAATTCCATCGATCGAGGAAAATAGAAAAATAGTTGGAATGATCACCTGTAAGGTCTTGCAGAGACTGCACCATCTCGATGCACACCATGATCGCCTCCACGACGTGCACCCGCACGTGCTGCTGCAGCTGCTCCCGGAATGAGCCCAGCACCATCGCATACTGCACCCGAATCAGATGCAATATTCTAAATTACGAGGAGTGACATAAAAATAAGATCGGTAAAGTTACAGGGGGCCAATTGCAATAGTTTTCCGATGCATTCGCAGGGAGATTTTTTTTAGGTTAAAAAAAGGGCCCACTCACCAGGAAGGCGTCGAGCTCATGCTTGTCTTGGGGGGATTGCACCGGATGGTGGAGGTTGCCGGCGGCGATGCCGTAGTAGCGGACCAGGTGGTGCGACTGCGCCAGCTACGCGTTGATAAGCGGGAGGTGGTCGATGTGTTGGAATTGGGTAGGTGAAAGGACATCCCTTCACCTTCATCTTCCTCAATTAATGGTGGAATGGGAAGAGATACCATTCACCTTCCTCCATTGATGGAGGTAGAGGAAAAGACTCCCTCCTCTTATAAATAGCGTCCAAGTGCAAGATGATAAGTTCATCGCAAGCAACGAGGGAAGGGTTCATCGCGAGAAGAGAACAGAGGGATTTGGTTCGTGGAATCACCGAGAAGTGTTCGTGCCGTAACCTTCTTGCCGACGGCAACTTCTCCACTTTTCTTCCCCGCCAATCACGGTAAGTGTTTACTGTTTGTTTTTGTATTTCATGCTAGAGATCTAACAATGGTATCAGGGCACGTTTGATTTGTAAAAGCATGAAATTTTCGAAATCATATCTGTTCACTCGATCGCACGACTGTTCTTCGGCGGTTTCTCTCTGTTCACCTCGCTGGCCCAGCGACCGTGTAAGTCACGGAGAAGAAATCACGACGATGGTTGTTGCTGGGGCTGGCTATTGCAACAGGTGACTTCTGTTGCTGGAAAGCACCAGCGATCAAACTGAATCTGCCGACAACTCGCATTCATTGCGACCACAGAGAAGTTTTTTATCGATTAAAATTATAATTTAATCGATTGAAATATGCGTAATCGATTGAAAAACAGATCTGATCGATTAAAACAGTCTTTAATCGATTAAGATGAGGAAAATTTTGATTTAAGTAAATCAAATAAAAAAAATGGAAGCAAAGGAAAGCCGTCATTAAGGATCGAACAGGAGACCTCGTGAAGAAGGCTAAGGCTATACCACTGAGCTGTAACGATAATTTCTTTTAGATTTGGTTCAATTAATTTGAACTAATTTATTTAATTAGACTTGGTTACCATTAGTTGGTTTAATCAGATTAGATTAGTCCAATCAGACCGGGTTTGGTTCAAACCATTTGTTGGTTTAACCAGATCAGTTCGGTCCAAACAGGTTGGGTCTGGTTTATACCATTGGCTGGTTTAACCAGACCAGTTTGGTCTAAATTATAACCAGTCTAATTGGTTTGATCAATAAGTTTGACTTAAACTTAAATGAGCTTAAAATTAAACAATAACAACAAGATATTCAATTAGATCAATTCTAATGAGGACAAAGGAATAAGCTAATACTTGAGATCTAATTTCCAAATCGACCGGTCCAATGTGTTAGTTAACTGGAGTTCCTCAAATAAAGAAAATTTAATTTTCTTATTTGCTTATGATTCTGTGTGTTTATTCTATGCATATATATGATTGAAATGAACCAGTTTTGTTACTGGATTTCCAGTTTGGTACTGAAAAAATTATTTTTCAAATCCACATGCCAAGGATGATATACACGATGACCTGTCTCGATGTGTGACAGAATGAGCTGAGGGAGGCGATTGAGGAGATAGAGCAAAGTCTAAGATAAAATGAATTATGTTAACAACTGCACTAGTGTTTGTCCTAGTGACAGTGATATTAGCTTATTTAATTTGTTAAAGTTTTGTTATTGTTATTGTCGTTATGTACGAACAGTATTGGCCCATTTAGTTTATGAAAGTCATGTGGTATAGACTGTTGTTATGTACAAATAGTGTTATATTATGAAAAAAGTCATGTTATATATTAACAAATTCTTACAAATGATTAGTTCATTTAATGATTAGTTTATATAATGATTAGTTCATTAATACAAATGATTAGTTCATTTGATGGGATATGTGTAATAGAATTAATCAATGTTGATTAGATTGGATTATACGAATGATGAGTGGAAACGTAGTTACCACTTGATTTTGTAAACTAATTTTAATTTACGATGAGTCAATCATAAATTACATGCATATAAATTACACTGAGTTAATAAATAATATGTTTATTTATGATAAGATCATGACAACTAAGAACATCATAGCTGAACTGAATAAGGGAGAGAGATTATATGGGGATAACTATAAAATATGACATCTTAAGATACAATATATTCTTGAGGAACAAGAAGTTTTAGAGACTGTGAATCAGTTCATGGAAGAACCTGTTAATGGTTCAATAGCATTGCATAACTTGATCTTGATGCCTATAGGGCATGGAAGAAAAAGACTCCACTACTAAGGGCATATTGATTAGTTCAATGGTAGACGACCTGGTATTTGAGTATGAGTCATTACCATCTTCTCATGCTGTCTAGGTAGCCCTTAGAGAGAAATGCAGTGAAGTTAGCTTGAGCAAGCTTCGTCAACTGACAATTAAGTTTGACAGTTGTAAAAAATACCCGAATATTACCATGGCCCAACATTTGAGGGTATTGGGGAATATAATTCGGGAGCTGAAGGCTGCTGGTCATGAGTTGACCGATGAACAACAGGTTCAGGCAGTTATTCGTTCCCTTATTGATTCTTGGGAAACGATGAAATAGAACCTTACTCACAGTGAAAGTATCAAAACTTTCATTAATGTCTCATGCCATATTGAACTAGAGGCAGAGAGAATCGAACCCGCAAGGATTTCTAAACAAGCTTTTGTAGTTGAAGATTCTGGATCCAAGAATAAGAAAAGATGGTTCAAGAAAGGAAAGAGTAAGGGAAAAGAAGATGGTGCTACTGCTGTGCAAGACCCAAATCAAGAAGAAAGGAAAGAAGTTTGGAAAGAAACCTAAAAGCAAGTTGACTTGCTAGAACTGTGGCAAGAAGGGTCACTTTGCTCGGGAATGTACTGAGCCGAAAAAGGTAAATCCATGTTTGTCTTCTCTTCATGAGCTTTATGTTGCTAGTTAAGTGTTATTACCTGATTCTTATCATTTGTGGATTATAGATTCAGGGGCAACGAACCATGTAGCTCGTAATCGAGCTACATACGTGGAGTACTGTCGTGTACCAGCTGACAATAAGTGGATATATGTGGAAAACAATGCAAGAATTGAAGTCAAAGGAATTGACACTTGCAAACTCAACCTTCGTGGTGGACATACCTTGTTTCTGCATGATGTCCTGTATGCTCCTGAGATTCGACAGAATCTGATTTCTATTAATTGTCTTCTTGAATTGAGTTACCGTATGAACTTTTATAGTCGTTGTGTAGAACATAAGATTAACTCTGTGTTAATTGGATATGGTTATGTATCAAACGGTTTCATGGTTCTTGATGTAGAACCAGATGTTAATTATGGAAATAAGGGTTGTTTTTCAAACATTGCTCTTACTAGCGATGCTGATGTTAATGATGAAGTTTGGCATGCTAGATTGAGACATATAGGACAAGAAAGAATGAATAGATTAGCAAGAGAGGGACTGCTCGGCACTCATGCTAAAGTTGACTTGTCTATATGTGAACATTGTCTTGCTGGGAAAAGCAACTAGGAAACCGTTTGGTAAGGCTATTAGGGCTGAATCACCATTGCAATTGATTCATTCGGATATTTGTGGTCCGATGAACATGAAGGCTAGACATGGAAGTTCTTATTTCATTTCATTTATTGATGACTTCACGGATTTTGGTCATGTGTATTTGATTTCTCATAAATCTGAAGTATTAGATTGCTTTAATCATTATTTGAACGAAGTTGAGAATCAATTGGAACGTAAGGTTAAAACCTTTCGTACTGACCGTGGAGGTGAATATTTGTCTGATCAATTCAAGATAATATGTAATGAGAAAGAGATTATTAGATAGTTAACTATCCCCGGGACTCCACAACAAAATGGAGTTGCTGAAAGAAGAAATCAAACTCTGCTTGAAATGGTTAGGTCAATGATGGCTCAAACTAATTTGCCTATTTCCTATTGGGGAGATGCATTATTGGCAGCAACCTACATACTTAACCGGGTGTCTTATAAATTTGTTCCATCTACTCCATATGAACTTTGGACAGACAAAAAACTAGATTTAAGTAATCTGAGACCATAGGGGTCAGCTGCTTATATTCATGACAAGACTCACAAATATAAAAAATTAAGACCCAGGGATAGAAAGTGTATCTTTGTAAGATATTCTAATACCTCTAAGGGTTATGTTTTTATTAGTGAGCAACAAGATGAAACCATCTCTGAAATAGAGTCAAGAGATGCCACTTTTCTCGAAACTGAGTTCCCAACAAGAGGTGTAGTTGATAAATCAACTCCTCTATTTGCAATAGAGGAGGAAGATACTATTCCTCTATTAACGAATCAGGAATCACAGGGGATACCTGAATTTAGTCAACCTAGTGGGAGTAAATGACCTATAAATGAGTCAGTTTCTCAACAGTCTAACTTGTGAAGAAGTAATCGTCAGATTATTCCTCAGAGAAGGTTTGACATTGAGAATGACGCATTAATGATTCTCCCAGTTGATGATGAAGAACCTCGAATGGTTGAGGAAGCATTGAAATGCTCAGTTAAGGAGAAATGGAAAGTTGCAATGGATGAGGAAATAGAGTCCATGAGAAAGAATCATGTTTGAGATTTAGTCGATCTTCCTCCAGACGGAAGGGCTATTAAAAATAAGTGGATTCTCAAAATTAAGAGGAAAGTGGATGGGTCGATACAAAGTTCGTTTGGTTGCAAAAGGATATACCTAAATGGAGGGTATTGATTTTGAAGAGACATTCTCCCCAGTTGTGAAGTTTGTGTCAATACGAGTCATTCTAGCTATAGTAGCACATTTTGACTTAGAATTACATCAAATAGATATAAAGAAAGCTCTCCTTAATGGTAATCTTGACGAAGAAATCTATATGACACAGCCAGAAGGTTATATAGATAAGGGCCAAGAGAATAAAGTATGTAGACTTAATAAGTCTATGTATGAGCTAAAGCAGGCGTTAAGGCAATGAAACATAAGATTCAATAAAGTCATTTAATCTTATAGTTTCGAAATGATCAATGAGGATAATTGTGTTTACCTAAGGAAGGATAAAGGAAAGTTTGTCATTTTATCATTATATGTTGATGATATGCTATTAGCTGGAAGTAACCTAAAGTTTGTGATTGATGTCAAGTCTTGACTTTCATCACAATTTAACATAATAGATATGGGAGAAGTTGAATACATCATAGGAGTGCAGGTCATTCGTGATCAATCAAAAAGATATTTGGGTTGTCCCAAGAAGCTTATATCACTAAGATGCTACAACACTTCAATATGTTAGATTGTAATATTGAACAAATGCCTACAGCGAAAGGTGTTGTTCTGTGCAAAAGTATGTCTCCCAAGACTCTTGAAGAGAAGCCGATATGAAGAAAAAACCATATGCTAGTGTCATTGGTAGTTTGATGTATACTATGTTGTGTACTTATCCCAATATAAGCTATGTTATTGGCTTAGTTAGTCGTTTCCAGTTAAACCCAGGATCGAGACACTAGAAAGCAGTGAAAAGGATCAAAGTTGAGTCAGAAGGGCTATATAGATGCATATTGGACAAGGGACCTTGATAACAGAAAATCCACATCTAGTTATACCTTCTTGCTAAATGGTGGCGCTATCTCATGGAACAACAAGAAACAAGCTTGTGTTTTGCTGTCAAAATAGGTTTGTATAGCCCTGTCGAAATAGGCTTGTATAGCCCTGTCGAAATAGGCTTGTGTAGTGTTATCAACAATGGAAACTGAGTATGTGACTCGTGTAGTTGTTGCACAAGAAGTTATCTGGTTAAGAATGTTCTTGATGCATCTGAGGATTGCTGACGATAGTGGGAGTCATATTACAGTGTACTGTGATAATGAAGCTATTATAGCCTTTTCTAAGGATCTCAGATATCACAGTAAATGCAAGTATAAGGGATATTGTTGACAAGAAAAAGATAATTTTTGAGTATATCCCTAAATGTGTTATGCTTGCAGATCATTTTACTAAGTCATTGACTAAAAAGTCATTTCAAGGACATGTGAAGTCTTTAGAACTTCGAAAAATGTAACAAAATTGGTTATATATGAAATTTCATGATCTATTCAGTGTAAATGTCTTTGTTATATTTGGATAAAAGTCTCGATAAGCATGTTGACAGGTTAAGATTGATCCACTCATATGGATAATCATCTCTGTTTGTTAAGTATAAATAGAGGTAAGACTGTTACTTATGGGACAACTTATGTAGCTGTGAATAGAGACATACTCATAAGTTGAGGTTGTCATTATAATTGTGTCAAGATGAGATCATTTGTATAATGATAACCCACCATTTACTAAGTCTGTTAAAGGCCAGATTGGAATTCATAAGTTAAATTCGGATTAGACATTAGGTATGTCTAGATCGAAATCTGTACGATATTAAATATTTGAGAAAAACATGCACACTTTTTGGTAAAGAGAATAACATCGTAGCATGTGATTCATACCACATGTATTATAGCGACAATAAGGGTAGTAGGAGAATAGATCTCTGCTCCTCTACTATGTGAGTCCCTTGAGATTATAAGTTAATCTCAATCTTACCCTAAGTGACTATTTGGTTGTCTACTTGAAGTTTTAATCGGTGTCTGCTACTTTAGTGTGTATCCTATTGACTATGGATGATTCGGTCTATGGAGTATAACTAGGAAAGCGACGGATTAGAATGAATAGATTCTAGCTAAAAAGGAAGATTAAAATTGATTTACATCTGTAATATTTATTCACTGGTTGACCAGTTACATTTTTTTGTTAGGTACTTAAAATGTGATTGTGAATAAATATATTGAATAGAGATGTTGAACATGCTCTTGACATAGTAGTCAAATGAGGAATTAGAGATGTTCATATTGATGTAAATATTTAATCTGGGGTAAAGGCAAGTCATTAATGTCTCAGATTCGTTCTATAGAGAAGCTAAGTTAAGTATAACAACTTTCTTAGCAGTAATTGCTCAGTGTGTTTGCTGTCACACGAACCATTTTCTCTGAAGTATGCATTGAATGTTCTTACATGATCTTTGTGACTAGATTACCTTTATGGATTAACTTGGATGAGTGGGAGATGTTGGAATTGGGTAGGTGAAAGGTCATCCCTTGACCTTCATCTTCCTCAATTAATGGTTGAATGGGAATGTTAGGATCTGGGATGGCTAGAGAGGGGGGTGTGAATAGCCACCCACCAAAACTTGCTTCTTTTTCTTCCTGCGCTCAGGTTAGCAGCGGAAAACAAAACAGAAAGAAACACAAATAGAACTAACACAAGGGTTTATAAGGTTCTGGGATAACTTGCCCCTACTCCTTGGCGTGCCCGTGAGGTGGGTGATCCCTTGATCGTCGACAAATCAAGCCCCAGAGTGAATCCGGCTAAAACTTCTCCTTCTCGATGGAATAACCTCTCCATAAACGTCTTAGCAGTATATCAAGTTAAGCACGAGAGACAAGAGAAGGAAGCACAACAGATGTAGAAGAAAGCTCAAGGAAGAAGAAACAATGTAGAAAGCACAACAACAACACCACAGCAAAACCCTTTCCTTCGTTCTCTGTTTGTTGTCTCCTTTGCTTCGCTAGCTTCTTCTTAAACCTTTCTTCTGCATCCCCAGGCTGCATACACACAGGCTGCACACACAGACGTCGTCACCCACTGACCCCTTCTGAGCTCTTAGCACACTGAAGTCATCGCTTCAACTGAAGCTTCATGTTAGATGTCAGACGCCAGACGCCGTTGAAACCTGCAAACATATACCAAACAAAATAGTACCAGGGAAAGTCACCATTGACCCTTCTTCTTGCTCCTTCATTTGAATATCACAACTCTGTATCATCTGCACACTTACAGACTTATTAGCGAAGCAAATCAGAAGCAAATTAGAAATCTGACAACCATTTGAATTAAAGTTCTGAGGTGTTGATCGGTCACCTTGACCGATCAGACAACCTCCTGACTAATCAGACTCTATTCTGATCGATCCAGTGATGTTCTGATCGGTCTCACTGACCGATCAGAGACTAGAGGATCGGTCACCAGACCGATCACTAAAACCCGCTGGAACTTAGGTCAAATCACCTGATCGGTCACCTTGACCGATCAAGCAACCTCCTGATCGGTCAAGGTGATCGGTCAGGAAGTGGATAGACCGATCAGGCTACCTGCTGATCGGTCAGGCTACCTGCTGATCGGTCTAGGCTGATACTGATCGGTCGCACTGACCGATCAGATTTCTTTCTGTGACCACACAGAATGTTTTCTGATCGGTCACCAGACCGTTCAGAACATCTTCTGTTTCCACAGAAGCCTTCTGGATCGGTCAACAGACCGATCATACATCCTGGATCGATCTACAATCAAGAGAGTTTGTGCCAACCCCCTGATCGGATCTCAGATCGATCCAGCTCTGATCATTTCGACCCTGAGTCCAGAGAACAGGCTCCCTTCCCTTCTCTGACTCAGTCTGGTCCCGGAGAACGAGCTACCGAGCCCTCTCCGACTTATCCCGGTCCAGAGAATGAGCTACCGAGCCCTCTCTGACCTAAGTCCGAAGAACGAGCTACCAAGCCCTCCCCGACTCATCTCGATCCAGAGAACGAGCTACCGAGCCCTCTCTGACCTAAGTCCGGAGAACAAGTTACCGAGCCTTCTCCGACTCAACCCGGTCCAGAGAACGAGCTACCGAGCCCTCTCTGACCTAAGTCCGGAGAACAGGCTACCGAGCCCTCTCCGACTCAACCCGGTCCAGAGAACGAGCTACCGAGCTCTCTCTGACCTAAGTCCGGAGAACGAGCTACGAGCCCTCCCCGACTCAACCCGGTTCAGAGAACGAGCTACCGAGCCCTCTCTGATCTAAGTCTGGAGAATGAGCTACCGAGCCCTCTCCGACTCAACCCGTTCCAGAGAACGAGCTACCGATCCCTCTCTGACCTAGGTCCGGAGAACCAGCTATCGAGCCCTCTCCGACTCAACCCGGTCCAGAGAACGAGCTACCGAGCCCTCTTTGACCTAAGTCCGGAGAACGAGCTATCGAGCCCTCTCTGACTCAACCCGGTCCAGAGAACGAGCTACCGAGCCCTCTTCGACTCATCTCGGTCCAGAGAACGAGCTACCGAGCCATCTCTGACCCAAGTCCAGAGAACGAGCTACCGAGCCCTCTTTGACTCAACCCGATCTATAGAACGAGCTACCGAACCCTCTCTGACCTAAGTCCGGAGAACGAGCTACCGAGCCCTCTCCGACTCATCTCGGTCCAGAGAACGAGCTACCGAGCCCTCTCTGACCAATACGCTTAATCCGAACTTAACTATCTGATCTCAATTCTCACTCAACCAAACTTAAATCAGTGTCAACACCAAAACAACACTCAGGTCAGACTGCATTAACAATCTCCCCCTTTTTGTTGTTTGACAACACGAGTTTAGGTATTGGGTGAATATAAGAGTCAAATTTGAGTCAAATTTAATATTGCCAGGGAATCAGAATCCTCTTCCTACAATAGTTAAGTTCGTAACAAATCCTAAACTTAACTAACCATCCTCTCCCCCTTTGTCAAACACCGAAAAGGGTGTAGACTGGTTATTAAGTTTAAAATCTCCCCCTTAAATAAGAGTCTTTCCCCAACACCAAAAGAATCGAAGAGTAATAGTTGAATTGCATATGAAAGGCTCCAGACCGATCAGGAGTAGCCTGATCGGTCTCCTTGACCGATCAGGAAGAGGCCTAATCGGTCTGCTTGACCGATCAAGGAATATCCTGATCGGTCTACGGATCGATCAGGTTCGATCAGAGAGATTTTTGATACATGTTGTTCAATACAGAGATTTCTGATCGGTCTATGGACCGATCAGATTTCAGAAATTTTTTTGAAACTCTGATATGTTTCAGAGACAAGTTTGTGCCCAAAACAAGTGGTCAGTGTTCCCTTAACCAAAACTTATCCCCCCACACCAATTCTGATAATCCAATTTAATCTATAGTCCCTAGTTTGTCTTAACCATAAAATTCCAAAACAAGTTTGTATCAAGTTTGTACCAAAAATAATACTCCAACCAATTTACTTGATTGGAATGTCCAAGTATGTTCTTGGAACCAAATACACATGTATTATGCATTGGGTTTCCCCATACTTGATCAAATTAATGATCATTATCTCTTCAACCTCATTATTCAATGGATGCATTATACATTTTGAATAATTTGGTTGATCCTAACATCTCACCCCATTTCTAGCAATACAAAAATATTTTGTTAGACCTTATAGTTTGTGTGAGATGTCCCCAAGTTGCCCACCCATTAAAAATGACCATGAAGGGCCTATTGTGCACGACACATCCCTAACTCCCTCCTTAAAAAGCTAAATTCACTTTCCAGGAGTGGTTTGGTGAAAATGTCCGTTAGATTAGATTTTGACTCAACATGTGAGAGTACAATATCTCCTCTAGCAACATGATCTCTAATGAAGTGATGACGCACTTCAATGTGTTTGGTCCTTGAATGGTGGACTGGATTTTTTGTAAGATTTATGGTGTTTATGTTGTCACACAACACTTGCACACCCTTGTAGGATAGTCCATAGTCCTCTAAAGTGTGTATCATCCACAATAATTGTGATATACTCTCCCCCATGGAAATATATTCCGCCTCGGTCGTGGAGAGAGCAACACAATGTTGCTTCCGACTTGACCAACTCACCAAAGACGACCCTAAAAATTGGCAACCCCCACTTGTGCTTTTCCGATCCAACTTGCACCTAGCATAGTCGGAATCGGTATAGCCTATCAAATCAAAAGACTCTGTACGGGGGTACCATAGATCAACTCCAATTGTGCCCTTAAGGTATCTCAAGATCCTCTTAATAGCAATTAAATGAGATTCCTTGGCACATACTTGGTACCTAGCGCACATACCCATAGCAAAAAGAATGTCCGGGTGACTCGCTGTGAGGTATAGCAAACTCCCAATCATACTTCTATATTGGGTCCAATCATACTTCTATATTGGGTCAAATCAACTAGCTTCCCACTCTCATCATTATCTAATCGCGTGTTAGTCGCCATGGGAGTGGTTACTGTTGGATCGAGAGAAACGATAGAGGGGGGGGGGTGAATATCGTTAAACGATTTTCGGATGAAAACTAGAGCAAGTACGCAGCGGAATAAAAAAACAATCGCGAACACATGTAGTTTTACTTGGTTCGGAGCCTAGGTCGACTCCTACTCCAAGGCCCACGGTCGTTGACCGTTTACTGGGGGCAATTCTATATGTGCACAATAATTCTTACAAAAAGATTACAGTAGTAGTATAACAGAATTGAAATGACAGTTCTTCGTTACCGACGTCCGGTATGGAATGTTTCTCGGAGCAGAGGGACGTCATCGGCACTTGTGTGTCGAGTTGGAAGGTTTCTGGAGCAAAGCGCAGGAGCAGAAGAACGTAACAGCGTTGGAAGTAGTGTTGTTCGAAGCCTTGGGGTCGAGGGCCAATTTATAGCCCCTGGGGCGCCCGGAACATCGGGGGCGCCCCCCCACGTGTCGGCCGATCCGACTTTCACTCGGTCAGCTTCTGATCCCTTCAAACTCGGGATCAGATCTTGACAGGGGCGCCCGGGACGCTGGGGGCGCCCGGATTGACCAGGTCAAATCTTATCCCTTGGGTTCGCTGGCTTCTGGTTTGCAGGCTTGCACTGGGGGCGCCCGGGAGCATAAGGGGCGCCCCGCCCATAAGCTGTAGAAGCTCACTTTGCTTTGCTTTGTTTTGTGTTCACCTTGGGGGCGCCTGGGACACTCCGGGCGCCCAGGTCAGCTGCTGCCTCACTCCTTTGAGGCTCTCTGAGCTGCAGACACTCGTTCCTTCGGTCCTGCATCCAGGGTTAGTCCAAAACAATATAAAGCAGTAATATGTTAGTTTATACAGCCTTAGCTGTCTTGGTTCTGACTTTGGGTCTCCAAAATGGAACCCTAGGTCGAACCGACGCCTACTGTTCCCTCGACGGGGAATGCGTCCTCACCTACTCCTCTCGGGAGAATGTACCTGATGACAACCGGCTCCTCCGGTTGGACTTTTGCCTAGCGGTCCTTCGCCAGGTCTTGGATACCAAGCTGTCCCTCGCCCGGTGCCCAGCATTCCTTCGCCCGGTGCCCAGCATTCCTTCGCCAGGTCTTCAGTCCCAAGCTGTCCTTCGCCTGGTGCCTAGCAGTCCTTCGCTAGGGCTTCAGTACCCTGGCATTCCTTCGCCAGTACCTAGCAGTCCTTTGCTAGGACTTTTTACCCTGACATTCCTTCGTCAGTGCCTAGCAGTCCTTCGCTAGGACTTTTCCTGCACACTTGAGTAGCATGTTATATAACAAATAAGACTTAACTTTTGAACCCTTTTGCCATTATCAAAACTCAGGTTCGACTTAGGTGCTTTCTGCACCAACAATCTCCCCCTTTTTGATTTATGGCAACCCTGGTTCAAAAAGTTAAGTTAATCAGAGCAAGTAAAAATTAAATTTTTGTTCCCTCCCCCTGGAAGGAATCCCCCCCTAGATTTTTCAAAACTTCGTGGGGTTTTTGAAAATACATTCTAAGTCTAAGGATGGATTTTACTTAGAATAATTTTCAACAAAAACTTTATATTTTCCAAAATAATTTTGGTTGTGTATTTTGGAAAACTTGTAAAATATTTAGATTTAAATATTTAGACAATTTTGAAAACTTAAGTTTGAGTGCTTAGAAAAATCAGTTCAAAGTACTTAGGAAAATTTTTGAGTGAAAACTTCAATTCAAAGTACTTAGAAAAAATTTTGAAAATTTCAGTTCGAAGTACTTAGAAAAATTCGAAAATCTCAGTTCAAAGTACTTTAGGAAAATTTGAAAAATTAAGTTTTAAGTACTTAGGAAAAAACTTTAGTTTTAAGTACTTAGGGATGTTTGTATTTAGGAAAGTTTGAAAGACTTAAGTACTTTAGTGAAGTTTTGAGAAACATAAGTACTTAGGGAAGTTTTGAAAAACTTAAGTACTTAGAAAAATTTAGTACTTTGAAAAACTTAGTACTTTGAAAAACTTAGTATAAGTACTTTTTGAATAAAGGATAGAGTTTGAAATTTTGAAAAAAAATTTAGAAATTTTTTTTTAAAACTTTCTCCTTTCCTATCTCTCCCCCTTTGCCATATATCAAACACAAATAAATATAGCAGAAGCAGAATAATTAAATTGCATGAAGGAAAATAACTTGCATGATTTTGCTGTACTGAACCAATTCATGATGAGAATTAAATCAAATCAGTTTCAATTTCCTCTTTTAGGGACCTGTCTAACCCAATTAGCTACTTACTAACTGTTATAAGCAGTAGTTTTCGCTAGGGTTAGTCAAGTTAAGTGTTCTGTTCAAGTTAGATTTTCTAAACTTGACACTTAACTTGATTACTGTGTAAGTTGTATTTAGTGTCCCAATTACTGCAGATGCACTGACTTAAAGCATCTTGAATTAAGGCAAAGACCTAAGCATCTCAACCCTTTCTAAGTTATCAATCAAAAGTACCCTAAGGTGCTTGTGAGATGTTGGCTTCTAAATCTATCGGTGTATGCAGTTCTAGGGTTAGGGCCTAGGCTAAGTCCATTTGCGAAAAAGCCCTAGTTTTGAAAGGGGTGTTTTAAGATAACACTAAGTCGAAAACCTTTTCAAAACTAAGTAAAAGCTGATTTTGAAAGCATTTAAAAACTTCTTTAAAATTGATTTTGAAATGGACAAAGTAGTAAAAAAACCACAAAGTAGACTCACCCTGTTCTACCAAGCATAATCCTAACTGTCTTCTGAGTGAGCTGAACTCAGACTCAGGTAGGGGTTTGGTGAATATGTCAGCTAAGTTGGATTTAGAGTCTACATGCTTAAGGACTATCTCATCCCTGGTTATATGATCTCTTACAAAGTGGTGTTTAACTTCTATGTGTTTAGTTCTGGAATGTTGGATTGGGTTCTTAGTCAGGTTGATTGAGCTAATATTGTCAATGTAGACCTGAGTTTGGGTATAGTTGAGCTGGAAGTCCTTAAGTGTGTGCATCATCCATAAAAGTTGTGCTACACACTCCCCTAAGGCTACATACTCAGCTTCAGTTGTGGATAGAGCTACACAGTGTTGTTTTCTGCTGCACCAACTTACTAGACTATTTCCTAACAGTTGGCAGCTTCCACTTATGCTCTTTCTATCTAATTTACAACCAGCGTAGTCAGAATCCGAATATCCTGACAAATCAAAAGTTGAAGTCCTAGGATACCAAATCCCTACATTTAGGGTGCCCTTAACATATCTTAGTATTCTTTTTAGGGTTGCTATGTGCGTTTCCTTAGCACAGGTTTGGTATCTAGCACACATTCCTACTGCAAAAAGGATGTCAGGTCTGCTTGCTGTAAGGTACAGTAGACTTCCAATCATACTTCTATAGAGTTTAAGGTCTACTGGTTTACCATCAGGGTCACTATCTATTTTTGTATTAGTGGCCATGGGGGTACTTATGCTTTTAGAGTTATCCATTTTAAATTTCTTTATTAATTCTTTAGCATATTTGGATTGATGGACATAGTTTCCATCTCTAGTTTGTTTGATTTGTAAGCCTAGGAAAAAGTTGAGCTCACCAACTAAGCTCATTTCAAATTCATTTTCCATTATTTTGACAAATTCTTTTAGAAAGTTTAAGTTGGTGGACCCAAAGATTATGTCATCTACGTAGATTTGGGCAATGAATATATCTTTTCCTAGGGTTTTAATAAATAAGGTTGAGTCAATTTGTCCTTGTTTAAATTCTTTAGAAATTAAGTAAGTTGATAAGCGTTCATACCAGGCCCTAGGTGCTTGTTTTAGTTCATATAGTACTTTAGTATGTTTGTAAACGTGGTCAGGTCTTTCTAAGTCCTCAAACACAGGGGGTTGTCATACATAAACTTCTTCTTTAATAAATCCATTTAGAAAGGCTGACTTTACATCCATTTGGTATAGCTTAAATCCTTTATGGGATGCAAAGGCTAATAACATTGTAATGGACTCAAGTCTAGCTACTGGGGCATATGTTTCGTCGTAATCTAATCCTTCTACTTGGCTGAATCCCTTCGCTACTAAGCGGGCTTTATTTCTGACTATTTCTCCTTGATCATTTAGTTTATTCCTTAAAACCCACTTAGTGTCAATGATGGATTTGCCTTCAGGTTTAGGCACTAGTTCCCAGACTTGGTTCCTCTCAAATTGGGCTAATTCTTCTTGCATAGCTATGATCCAATCAGGATCAGGTAGGGCCTCATCTATAGTCTTAGGTTCTATTTTTGAAATCATTGCTATTTGACTAAGGTTTCTATAGGAGGATCTAGTCTTGACTCCTAGAGTTGGATCACCCACAATTTGGTCGGTTGGGTGACTAAGTCTGGGTTTCTTGGTTTTTCTAGAACTTGGTTCAGCCTCGGGTCCGGCTGGTCGGTTTGGTTCATTATTTGATTCAACTCTTTGAGCTGGTTCAATTATTGGTTCAATAATTGGTTCATTTGACTCACTAGTTGGTTCAATAGTTAGTTCGTTTATGTGTTTAATTAAAGATTCACCAATTTGTTGAGTATCTTCTTGATCAGTGTTTGATGAAGTTAGATTTGGTTTTGAGTTAATTTCTTCATCAAATATTAGGTTGGTTGTTTCTTCGATTTTCTTGGTTTGGTTGTTGTAAACCCTGTAGGCTCTACTTGTTGTTGAGTATCCTAGGAAGATACCTGGGGTTGACTTAGACTGGAATTTTCCTAGGTAGTCTTTAGTGTTTAGGATATGGACTTTGTATCCAAAGACCCTTAGGCAGTGTAGATTTGGAAGTCTATGGTAATATAGTTCATAGGGTGTTTTGTTGTGTCACTTGTTGATTAGAACCTTATTTTGGATGTAGCAAGCCGTACTAATTGCTTCTGCTCAATATTGGTTGGCTAAGTTAAATTCATTGAGCATAGCCCTAGTGGCTTCCTGTAAAGTTCTATTTTTTCTTTCGACTATCCCATTCTGTTGGGGGGTTCTAGGACATGAAAATTCATGTATGTATCCATTTACCTTACAGAATTCCTCGAACCGTTGATTTTCAAACTCTCCCCCGTGGTCACTCCTAAGTCTTTTGATTTTAGTATCGTTTTGATTTTCAATTAACTTACAAAATTCATTAAATAGGTTTAGGGTTTCATCTTTGGTCTTTAGAAATCTAACCCAGGTAAACCTAGAGTAATCATCAATTATGACTAAGCAGTATCGGTTTCCGCTTAGTGACTTGGCTCCATGTGAATCAAATAGGTCAAGATGCAGGAGCTCAAGTGTGGTTTGAGTTAGATCAGATTGAATTAGTTTGTGATTAGATCTGGTTTGTTTACCTTGATTACATGATTCACATATTTGGTTTTCATGATTTTTAATTTTGGGGATACCTTTAATTAAGCCAAGTTGGGTGATTTTTGAAATAATTCTTAGGTTAGTATGACCTAATCTCTTATGCCAGAGGTTTGATTGTTCTAACTGAGTTAACATGCATTTAGGTATTAATGGAAGGTTTATAGTGTAAACATTATTTTTCCTAGTGCCCTTAAGTATGATTTCTGAGTCTTGTACATTTCTAATCAGGCAGTTAGAGTTGTTGAAGGTGACTATATAACCAGAATCACATAACTGACTTATGCTAAGCAAATTAAAATTGAAGTTTTCAACCAAAAGAACTTTCTTAATCACAAAGTCAGATTTAAGTTCAATATTACCTGACCCAATTACCTTGAGTGTAGCATTGTTGCCAAATGCCACTGAGCCTAGGTTCTTGAACTTGAGTTTGGTGAATTTCAATTTATCTCCAGTCATGTGTCTGGAGCAACCGCTATCCAACATCCATTGGTCCAAATCTTTATGTTCCTACACATAAAGAGTTTTGTTGATTTGGATCCAATTAGAATTAGGAATAGCTTAAATTGACTCTCACAACCTAGTCTGTCTCACCCAATCTAGGGTTAGCAATCACGTTAGCCTTATAGGTTTTGTGAGACAGGTTTTGGTAGGTAAAATTATTTTGAAAATTTATGATTTAATTTGAAAAACTTGAATTAATTTTGAAAACAATTGAATTTATTTTGAAAAGAGAGTTTAAGTCTATAAGTAACTGAAAATTTATGTTAGATTTGAATTTGACAAAGAATAATTTGAATTTGAATTTCAAAAATTGGCTTCTAGGTCTTGGCGAGGCACTAGGCCTTCTTTGGCCGTAGCCTTATTGGATCATCAACCCTTTCCTTGATAAAACCTTTTAATGAAAGTTCATTTTCAAAATTAATCTTTGAAAAATTCTGGTATAACTAGTTTGGGTCTTGGATCGGTAGCTTCGGCTAGTTTCACCAGTCTAAAGAGACCAAGTATACTTGACCTTATTAGAATTGGTTTCCCTAACGTACTATCATCTCACCGCCACCCAATACTATGTTGTTCAAATTTCAGTTATGTTTGTTCAGTCCTTACACTAACCATTCCTAAGTCTAAGCATGATAAATTGCAAAAATTAAATAAATAATCAGTCATGCAAATTACAATCAAGAATTAAGTTTTATCTAACAATAAATATAGTTTTTAATTTGGCTCCCCCTGGACTAAAGCCACGGTAATGGTTAGGCAAGATGTGAATCTTGTCCTTGGGGATCCAATACTGATTTGATCCAGTTGGTTTGTTCAGGTACAGTTTAGGTACCCATGCCTGAACTTTATTTCTGGACTGATTCAATATAGCAAAATAGGATCTTTGTATAGATTTGGTTCTATAGCCTAGTCCGGATCGATTTAGAACCGATTTCTGTTTTCCAAGAATCATGTCAAGACCCTTGGAACCAGAAGTGAATCATTCTAATGCTGATCTAAGATCCTTAACCTGAGTTTTCAGGGAGGAGTTCTCATTCTCAAGTTTTTCAACTTGAGTAGAGGTTCCTTCTTGAACCTTCTCGGTTAAGGGCCTAGAGTCAGCTCTCTCTTTCAGGAGTTTTACTTCCTGTCGAAGGGATTCGACTCGGAGTTTAGCTTTCGCCAAATCTCGAGAAAGATAAGAGATTAATTCATTTAATTGACTTCTAGTAAATCCACTTACCTTGATTTCGCCATCTTCTGAAAAGGTCAGTCTGCCGTCGTCCTGTTCTGATTCTGACTCGGTCTCGACTTCTTCTGAGGCGGTTAGTGCTAGTAGGTTCGACTGTGGGACCTCTTCTTCTTCTTCGGAGGAGGACTCGTCCCACGTTGCTTGAAGTGCCTTCTTCCTTCTATTCTTCTTGGTTTCCTTTAGGTTTGTACACTCCGTCTTGTAGTGACCCTTCTTCTTGCACTCGTAGCAGGTCACGTTGGGCTTATTCTTTTCGTTTGCGGGTTCAGCTGGTTCATCCCTTCTTCGGCTGACTTTCCTTCTGTTGGTTTGGTTCTTTAGTTCCTAGTAGTAGCTTCGGGCCAGTCGGACCAGCTTAGGTCGATCTCCTTCTTCGTCTTCTGAGTCTGAGTCTGAGTTGGACTCGGGTTCAGGTTGAGGCTTTTTCTTTGTTGTCCTTCCAGTTTTACCTGCAACAAAGGCAATACCTTTCTCGGCCAAATTGCAGTTAGTCTGTTCATGTAACTATAATTCAGAGAACAATTCATCTAATTTAATTTTCGAAAGATCCCTTGAAACCTTGTATGCATCTACCATAGATGCCCACAAGGTGTTTCTCGGGAAAGCATTTAAAGTATACCTTATTAGGTCACGGTTTTCTACCTTGTGACCAATGGTGTGTAGCCCGTTCATTAGTTCTTGAATTCGGGCATGAAGCTGAGCTGCTGTTTCATTGTCGGCCATTTTGATGGTATACAGCTTGTTCAGGAGCAGATCTCTCTTGCTGATCCGAGTGTCTGATGTTCCTTTATGCAGCTCGATCAGTTTTCCCCACAGCTCCTTGGCACTGTTGAAAGGGCCCACCCGGTTCAGCTCCTCCTTTGTTAAGCCGCATTGAAGGGTCTGGGTCGCCTTTGCATCCGCTTCAATTTTTCGTTTCAGAGCGGTGTCCCACTCTGTGTAGCTTTGAGGTACTCCTTCAGCATTTCTCGGAATCTTCAGTCCGGACTGGATGATTATCCACATGTCCACCTGAGTTTTCAGGTGGACCTCCATTCGACTTTCCAGTAAGAAAAGTCTTCTCCACTGAAAAGTGGAGGTCTGGCTGTGCTGAATCCTTCTTGCATGGCCATTTTATCTGAAATGTAAACTAGACACAAAAAAAAGAATATCCCAAGACTTGGTCTTGGATTAGTAGTGCGGGATAAAGAAAAAAATATTTGTCGAGGGGTGTTGCACCAGCCTTGATCAACGAGAAGAAATTCGAACGAAAAAGAAATATTAGAAGAGTTTCGAACGAAAAAAATATTAAAAGAATTTCGAACGAATAAAAATAAAAAATATTTTAACCAAATCCGAAAAATTTTCAAACTGGTGGTTGCACCAAATTTGAACTTCCCCGCTCTGATACCACTTGTTGGATTGAGAGAAACGATAGAGGGGGGGGTGAATATCGTTAAACGCTTTTCGGATGAAAACTAGAGCAAGTACGCAACGGAATAAAAAAACAATCGCGAACATAGGTAGTTTTACTTGGTTCGGAGCCTAGGTCGACTCCTACTCCAAGGCCCACGGTCGTTGACCGTTTACTGGGGGCAATTCTATATGTGCGCAATAATTCTTACAAAAGATT
Source organism: Boesenbergia rotunda (assembly GCA_024364735.1). NCBI lineage: Eukaryota > Viridiplantae > Streptophyta > Magnoliopsida > Zingiberales > Zingiberaceae > Boesenbergia > Boesenbergia rotunda. The sequence goes on from JAGFNQ010001242.1 coordinate 288,759, forward strand.
ACAGTAGTAGTATAACAGAATTGAAATGACAGTTCTTCGTTACCGACGTCCGGTATGGAATGTTTCTCGGAGCAGAGGGACGTCGTCGCGCTTGTGTNTCAATCAATTAAAGAAAATTATCTAATTATAAAAATTGTTTTGATTTTGGCTCCCCCTGGACTAAAGCCTCTGTATGGGTTAGGCAAGAGGTGAATCTTGTCCTTGGGGATCCAAAATTGATTTGAACCAGTTGGTTTAGTCAGGCACAGTTTTGGCACCCATGCCTGAACCTTAGGTCTTGACTGGTTCAGTACAGCAAAGTAAGATCTTTGCCGAGATTTGGTTCTATAGCCAAGTCCGGATCGGTTTAGAACAGACTTCTGTTTTCCCAGAATCAGATCAAGATTCTTGGAACCAGACGTGAATCGTTCTAAAGCTGTTCTTAAGTCCTTAACTTGAGTTTTTAGAGAGGAATTCTCTGATTCAAGTTTTTCAACTTGATCAGGGGTTCCTTCCTGAAGTTTCTCAGTTAAGGATTTAGAATCAGCTCCCTCTTTCAGGAGTTTTACTTCCTGTCGGAGGGACTCGATTCGGAGTTTGGCTTTCGCCAAATCTCGGGATAGATAGGAAATAAGAGAATTCAATTGCGATTTTGAAAAGCCCGTTACCTTTATTTCGCCGTCGTCGGAGAATGTCAGCTTGCCGTCGTCCCGGTCCGAGTCCGAGTCAGTCTCGATTTGATCTGAAGCGGTCAGGGCTAGAAGATTGGACTAAGGTGCTTCTTCTTCTTCTTCTGAGGAAGACTCGTCCCAGGTGGCTTGGAGTGCCTTCTTCTTTCTGTTCTTTTTGGACTCCTTTAGGCTTGGACATTCAGTCTTGTAGTGGCCCTTCTTCTTGCATTCGTAGCAGGTTACGTTGGGCTTGTGTTTGTCAGTTGCTGGTTCAGCTGGTTCATCCTTTCTTCAGCTTGTTCTCCGTGTGTTGGCTTGGTTCTTCAACTTTTTGTAGTAGTTTCGAGCTAGCCGGACCAGTTCAGATTGATCTCCTTTTTGATCTTCTATTTCTGAGTCTGAGGTAGACTCAGGTTCAACTTGAGTTTTCTTCTTAGTTGTCCTTCCTTTTTCCCTGCAAAGAAGGCTATACTTTTTCTCGGCCAAATTGCAGTTAGTCTGTTCATGAAGTTCAAGTTCAGAAAATAACTCATCTAACTTAATTTTTGAGAGATCCCTAGAGACCTTGTATGCATCTACCATAGATGCCCACAAGGTGTTTCTAGGAAAGGCGTTTAGAGTATACCTTATTAGGTCACGGTTTTCAACCTTGTGACCTATTGTATGAAGACCGTTCATTACCTCTTGGATCCGTGCGTGGAGTTGGGCTGCTGATTCGTTGTCCGCCATCTTGATAGTGTATAATTTGTTTAGTAGCAGATCCCTTTTGCTGATCCTGGTGTCTGAAGTCCCTTCGTGCAGCTCGATTAGTTTTGTCCATAGCTCTTTTGCACTGTTGAAGGGGCCCACTCGGTTCAGCTCTTCCTTTGTCAGCCCGCATTGTAGGGTTTGCGTTGCTTTTGCGTCGGCTTCTATCTTGCGCTTTAGAGTATTGTCCCACTCCGTGTAGCTTTGTGGAAGTCCTTCTGCATTTCAGGGGATCTCCAGACCGGACTGGATAATGATCCACATGTCCACCTGAGTTTTTAGGTGGACCTCCATGCGACTTTTCCAGTAGGAAAAGTCTTCTCCACTGAAGAGTGGAGGTCTAGCGGTGCTGTATCCCTCTTGCATAGACATTTGTTCTGAAAAAGGAAATTTTACAGAAAAAAAGTGTCCCAAGACTTGGTCTTGGATTAGCAGTGCGGAAAAAAAATAATTAAATTCGAAAATAAAAAAAATCTGAAAAAAATTTTAAACTGGTGGTTGCACCAAGTTTGAATTCCCCGCTCTGATACCACTTGTTGGATCGAGAGATGCGATAGAGGGGGGGGTGAATGTCGCAAATCGTTCGGATTTCGTAAAGAGCAATTGCGTAGCGGAATAATTAAAATCAGACAATGCGAACACCAAGATTTTTACTTGGTTCGGAGCCTGGGTCGACTCCTACTCCAAGGCCCACGGTCGTTGATCGTTTTCTGCGGGCAATTCTATAAGTTCGTAAACCAGTTTACAATTATTGAATACAGAATAAGTGCAGTAAACTTATACAATAAGAAGTATGCTTTTCTTTTACCGACGTCCGGAGTAGATCGAAGATTTCGGGGCAGCGGGACGTCGTCGGCTCGAGTTAGGCAGTATCTGGAGCAAAGTACGAGAGCAGAAGAGCGTGGAAGTGTCTGAAGAATTTTTTATTGAAGAAGAGGGTCGAGGGTCCTTTATATAGGGCTGGGGGCGCCCGGGATGCTCGGGGCGCCCCCCCACGTGGCTTGTGATCCGGTGTGCTCTCAGTCGTGACTGATCGCTTCGACTTCGGGATAACAGTTGACTGAGGCGCCCGACGCGCGCGGGGCGCCCGGGTTGACCGGTCAAGGCTTCATCTTCTTCGCGAGGGTGAGCCGCTGCAGCTGCCAGTGGCGTGGCACAGTGGGCGCCCGCGACACGCGGGGCGCCCGATGCGCGCGGGGCGCCCGAAACATCCGGGGCGCCCCCAAATGTGCTGCTGTCGGGGCGTTTACTTGCTCTGCTGACTTTGGGTTGACTCTGGGGCGCCCGAACCATCCGGGGCGCCCTGCTCAGCTACTGCCTCACTCCTTTGAGGCTCTCTGAGCTGCAGAAACACAGTCCTTCGGTCCTGCATCCAGGGTTAGTCCAAAATAGCAATTAATAAGTTAATCTTACACAGCCTTGGCTGTCTTGGTTCTGACTTTGGGTCTCCAAAATAGAGCCCTAGGTCGAACCGACGCCTAATGTTCCCTCTAGGGGAACGCGTCCTCACCTACTCCTCTCGGGAGAATTTACCTGATGCCAACCGGTTCCTCCAGTTGGACTTTTGCCCGGCAGTCCTTCGCCAGGTCTTGAGTTGCCAAGCTTCCCTTCGCTTGGTGCCTAGCAGCCCTTCGCTAGGGCTTTTCCTGTCTGACAGTCCTTCGCCAGTGCCTAGCATTCCTTCGCTAGGGCTTGTCCATTCTGGCAGTCCTTCACCAGAGCCTAGCAGCCCTTTGCTAGGTCTTTTCCTGTCTGGCAGTCCTTCGCTAGTGCCTAGCATTCTTTCTCTAGGGCTTTTCCTGTAAACTCAAGAAACTTGTTAGACAACGACTAACCCTTAACTTTTGAACCCTTTTGTCAATATCAAAACCTAGGTTTGACTTGGGTGCTTTCTGCACCAACAAAGACTTGGTCTTGGATTAGCTGTGCGGGAGTAAGATATTTAAAAAAATTATCGAGTGGTTTTGCACCAACCTCGATTAACGATAAAAATTTGATCGAAAAAGAAATTAAAAACTTCGTAAAAATCCGAAAAACTCCCAAATTGGTGGTTGCACCAAATTTGAGCTACCCCGCTTTGATACCACTTGTTGGATCGAGAAACACGATAGAGGGGGGTGAATATCGTGAAAAAGTTTCGGATTAAGAAAAGAGAAAACGCGCAGCGGAATTAAAACAATTACACAGAGACACAAGTAGTTTTACTTGGTTTGGAGTCGCGGTCGGCTCCTACTCCAAGGCCCACGGTCCTTGACCGCTTACTTTGGGCAATTCTATAATCACGCAAAGGTTTACACAATTTAGTACAAGAATATTGCAGTAAAATTAAAGAACAACACTTTTCATTACCGACGTCCGGTGTGGATTGTACTTCGAAGCAGAGGGTCGTCGTCGGCGCAGAGTCTCGAGGTCGGAGTTTGCTACAGCAGAGCGCTTGAACGAAAAACTTAGAGGCGTTGGAAAGTTGTATTCTTGAAGCCTCGGGGTCGAGCCCCTTTTATAATGCTCCTGGGGGCGCCTGAGACGTCAGGGGCGCCTGACACGTCCCTTCAGCTCGGAGAAACCTCATCCGCAGCTCGGTCAGCGCTTATCCCCTTCGAATTGGCCTCTAGAGCTGATTGGGGTGCCCGGGGCCTCCTGGGCGCCTAGCTTGACTAGGTCTGCTGGCTTCGTGGCTGATTTTGCTTCGACTACCTCCTTGGCTTTGACCTTGGGCGCCCGAGACCTCCCGGGCGCCTAGCCCAGCTGTCTGCCCCTCTCCTTTGGGGCGTTCTGAGCTGCAGAAACACACTCCTTCGGTCCCTGCATCCAAGGTTAGTTCCAAAACAACCAAAGCAAGAATATTAGTTAGTATTTATAGTCGTAGCTGTCTTGGTTCTGACTTCGGGTCTCCCAAATGGAATCCTAGGTCGAACCGATGCCTACTGTTCCCTCGACGGGGAACGCGTCCTCACCTACTCCTCTCAGGAGAGTTTACCTTTTGCCAACCGGCTCCTCCAGTTGGACTTTTGCCCGATCCACCTGACCAGGTCTTTGTGCCCAGTCCTCGACCAAGACTTCGTGCCCACCTTCCGAGCAGGTCTTCGGTGCCCAGCCCCTTGCCAGGACTTCTTGCCCAGTCCTCGATCAGGACTTCGTGCCCACCTTCCGAGTAGGTCTTCGGTGCCCAGGCCCTTGACCAGGTCTTCTTTTCCCAACCCTTTGCTAGGACTTCTTGCCTAGTGTACCTAGAACTTCTTTCCTGCACACTTAGTAAACACATTAGACAACAATAACATCTTAACTTTTGAACCCTTTGCCATTATCAAAACCCAGGTTTGACTTAGGTGCTGCTTGCACCAACAATTTCTTATCTGTCTCGCAAGTTGGCTAAGTCCAATATCCGGGTTAAGTCCCTCCAAAAAGAGGTTAAAGCCCTTAAGGAGGAGGCTAACTCGAGTTCCTTGACTGAGACCGTTCAGGAAGGAATCTTAACTCAAGCCCAAAAACTTGAGGAAGAAAATTCCTCTCTGAAAACTCAAGCCAAAGAACTCAGAGTCGGCCTAGAACGGTGTACCTTGGGTTCCAGGAATCTTGATATGATTCTTGAAAAACAAAAGGTCGTCCTTAGTCAATCCGGACTTGGATACAAAACCAACTCGCAATATAGATCGTACTTTTCTATTGTGAACCGTAATAGCACCCGAGTTCAAGCATGGGTCCCTAAACTAAGCTTGAAAAATAAAACGGGACCAAACCATTATTGGATCCCCAAGTATCAAATTCATTACTTAGATAGACCATATCGAGGTTTTGATCCAGGAGGAGCCAATAGAAAGACTATCTCTATTATTAGATAAATCTTGTATGCTTTTCTGATTGTTTGAATGTTTGTTTATTTATTTTTCTATAAATTATCATGCTTAGGGTTAGAAATGATTAGTTAAGGACTAGATCTGATTGAAACATACACAACCTAGTATTAGGGTGAGGCGAGCTGATAGTACTTTAGAAAAGCCGTCTAAGGAGTCAAGTAGGAGAAGGCATCTCCTATTTGGTCTTCTTAGTCCGATGGAACTAGCCGAAGCTACCACGCCATATCCTCGACTAGTTAGACCAAGATTTCTGAACGAGAAATTTAAAAATATTATTTCTTTATGTGGCTTTATCTAGGAAAGGATTGTTGATCCAATAAGGCTAAGGCCAAAGAAGGTCTCGTGTCTCGCCAAGACCTGAAAGCCAAATATTAAAATATATTTTAAAATTACTAACTCTTAAATCTGAATCTAACTTAAGTTTCAATCATATCACAGATTTAACCTAACTTCAAGATAAAATTGAAATCATTTCACAAAACAAATAAGGATCCCTGTTTTGTCACTTAGAAATGGGGAGATGTTTAGGATTTAAAGTAAAAAATCTAACCCAACAAATTGAAGCAGCTAAACCAACCTGTCACTAAGTTGGTTAGCTCAAACTAAAATGATTAAGAATTTGAAATTGTTTGTGCTTGCAAATTAAAAAACTTAATCATACTTTTTCAAAATCATCTTTAACCTAATTCATTTTTTTCTTTTCAAAATTTCTTGTTAACTTAAAATCTTTTCCAAATTTTTTTTTCAAAATTTCTTTTTAACTTAAAATTTCATTTTAACATAAAAACTTTTCAAAAATTTCTTTTGCAAAATTAAAACTTAACCTAATATCAAATTTTAATATTCTCAAAATCTAAACTTAACTTAAAATCTAATTTTAAAACCTAACTCAACTCGTCAAAATTCAAATTTAATTCAAACAAAACTTTTCAAAATTCAAATTTAACTTTCTAATTAATTTCAAAATCCTCAAAAATCAAATTTAACTTTTCAAACTAAGATTTAATTTTTCAAATCATTGTACTTAAAATTATTCATTAAATACCTTAGATTTCTTTTTGTTCACTTACTTAAAAATTATTCTTTTGCCATTATACAAAGAAATTCTTTTTGGACAATCAATTTGTTTTTTTTTTTTGGAAAAATAACTCTTGCAAAAGTCACCTTGGATTTCACTTAGATTTTTTCATTTTCACTTAGAAAAATATCTAAAGTCCGAACTTTGATATTTATATATATACCTTTTTCTAGACTTGAGTATTTTTCAAAATTTCTCTTATATTTACATCTCTTCTAGTATTTTTCAAAATCATTTTAAACATAGAATTTCTCAATTGCAATTCTTTATATTTGCTCTATTTTTTAAGGGGGAGAGAGAAAGAAGAGTTTGTTTTTCAAATCGTTAAATCAAAGTAGTTTTCAAAAGTTAAAAAAAAACAAAAAAAAACTTAGTATTTTTTTATTTTTCTAAAATTCTTTTTGTTTAAATCAAACCCTAAGACTCAAAGGAAGATCAACTTGTAGTTAACAAGCTTCCTAGGACTGTGTTATGTTTAGGAGAAGTTCAAATTAAAAGAAGTATTAGAAGTATCAAAAATATTATATTTTCAAATAACATTATCTTGTAAAAAAACACTTTGAAAATATGATATTCTCATTTTTCAAAAAAAAAATTTAAATCTTTTCAAAGTTTCCTTAAAAAATGATCTCCTTAAAAAGAAATACGTAAACTTTCAATATAATAAGGGGAAATTTATAATTTGAGGGGGAGCATGCTTAAATATTTTTTCAATCTTTATCTTTTAAATAAATAATATACCTAAAATTTATTTTTTAAATTTGTTTGAAAAGCTTATCATTTCTCCGCATAATTCCCTTTAACTATTATTTTTTAGTAAGTTTTTAAATCTACTCTCCTTTAAATGTTTAACCCGTCCTTTAAAACTCCTTGTAAATGCTTATTCTCCATAAAAATGCATATTTTCCAAAATTTCAGAGAGAGTGAACAAATCAAGTTTTTTAAAATAGCTATCTATTTACTCAAAAATTTATATTTTGCTTAAGAAATTTTATATTTTGGAATTCTCACTTATTCTGAATATTGCATGGTTTACTTTCCTTAGATTTAAATCATGCTTGGACCCAAAATGAAGATGCCTTGACTTGACTTAGACTTAGTCTAGACTAGACCATTTTACTTAGATTTATTATTTTTGCTTAAAGTTAATCGCTCTGATACACTTAGTTTTTTTTTACTTAGTCATTTTTAATATATGCTCTGATATATTTCTTACCCTTATATTACATGATTTTGATATATGACAAAGGGGGAGAGAAAGAAAAGAGTTTAAAGTAAAAAAAAATATTTGATCAAGGGGGAGATAACTAGTTAAGGGGGAGAGCTTAAGATAAAAATTTTATTTTCCCTGTTTAAGCCTCTTTTTTTTAGCTTAACTTTCAACTAGGTTGCCATAATCAAAAAGGGGGAGATTGTTGGTATTGGAAGCATCAGATTGAACCTTGTTTTGATAAGTGGCAAATGGTTCAAGTTAGGCTGGTTTGTTTTTACTGATGAACTTGTGAAGCTTGCAGGAAAGTCCTAGGTAAGCTAGGCAAGAAGTCTTGACCTGCAGGGTTGAGCAAGAAGTCCTGGTCAAGGATCGGGCAACGAAGACTTGGTGAGTGAAGCCGAGCACGAAGTCTTGGCCCGGGAGACCGAGCAGAAGACTTTACCGAGCAGGGATTGCGGATAGGAGTCGAGACGGGTCGAGGCCGAACGTCGTCAAGTTCCAGGTCCTCGGAGGCCGAGCAAAAGTCCAACCGGAGGTTCCGGGTGGCAGCAGGTATACTCTCCTGAGAGGAGTAGGTGAGGATGTGTGCCCCGAGGAGGGAACAATAGGCGTCGGTCCGACCTAGGGTTTCAGTTGAAACCTAAAAGTCAGGATCAAGATAGTACTGGTTGTAAATCCATACTTGCATTTATTCTATTTATATTATTATATGGAACTAACCCTTGTTGTAGCTGAAAAGTTGAACCAGTTGGATAGGGCGCCTGAATGGGACTCAAGCGCCTAACAGCTAGCAACGGGTGTCTGAGCTAGCACAACGGTCAAGCTTATGTTGTGACGGCCCGCCTCCTTAACTTCTCTCTCTCTTCCTTAAGGCGGGCGCCACATTCACTTAGCCTTAACTTTACCTTATTCTTAGCCTTAGGTTATAACTACTGGACTTCCTTTAACTTGCTATGAATTTTTTTTTTCTTCCTTCTCTCTTTTTTTTCAAAAAAACAAAACAACTTTCATTTTATTTACTTTGCAAGGATTTGACCCCTAGACCTTTTCGTTGTAAGACTGAAGCACTAACCAGCTACTCTATACCACTTCTTTTCAATAGTACCAGTCGACTGCTAAATAGCCAGTCGACTGGTATCGGCCACAGAAACTTTCTGTGCCCGGCACCAGTCGACTGGCCTCATGGCAGTCAATTGGTGCATCGAACAGAAACTTTCTATTCGATAGGGCAGTTGACTGGTTCTGAACCAGTCGACTGACACGCCTGAAAACCTGCATTTCAGACCTGAAAACCATCTCCAACGATCCACAAAACATATACTTTCAAGACATACAAAGCCATAACTCCATTTCTATACTCTATACTAGTTTTATAAACATTTTAGCAACTCAAAACGAATCCAATAACTTGAAATTAGAATCCTTGCGAGATTTAACAAAACTATCAAAATGTAAGCAAAACACTCTAGAGTTTGTACCAAACTTAACCTCTATGCGTAGTTTAAACAAAGTCATTCATTCTACCACTTCAAAACACCAAAACACATGTTCTACAAGACTTAGCCCAAAGATCTCTTCCACGGTTCCGCCGCCACTGAACATCAAAGCAAGTCCCTTCGCCTCCTTAACTTATGCTTTTTCTTTACCTTTATCTGCAATAGAAGGAAAATGCAACTAATAAGCAAATTGCTTAGTAAGTAAATCCTAACTCACAAATCCAAACGATAAGGGATAAACATGCTCTTTTCAAAGAATGCTTGCTTCAAAATACATGCACTTGGAAATATTTGCACATGAGAACTTTCCTATACTTATCATGCTCAATCATGATTGAATACATTTACTAGCATCAAAACACTTGCAAACTTAACATGCTCATGATTTCTTTTAAAATTTACTAATGATACATTTCCATACTTTAAAATACTAACTTCTTTGCTCTTTCTCTTTAACATGTTTATATCGTAACCATGTCAACATACATAACCAAACATGCACTTAAGGAAATTGAAACACTTACATAAACTCATATACTTCAAAATAATAATCAACTTTCTCAGGCCTTGACACTGTACCATGGTATCAATGTACCAATGCGCGGGGTAGCTAGCCACCGCACCCTATTAGAGTTTCTTTCTAATTTTCTGTGGGCCTCTCTTTTGCCCGGTACGTGTCACTTTACAAAAGTAAAATACTTTCTTATTCATAATGTTTATACTTATCAAGCTATCTTTCTGTTTACATAAATCTTTGCACTACAAAACTTTACCTTTCTCACTTGGAACTTTCATCGAGCACCTTGCGTGCCCTTAACCCAAAACTCAATTTTGGGACTTTTCAAGAACTTGGTCTTCCATACTTAGATCACACATATAAAAATCAACTCCAATTCAAGTTCTATGATTAAAAACATGTATTCTTGAGAAACTTAAATCATACAATAAACACTATTCTCCAAGCATGCACTTAGATCACAAAATCAAGGTTCTACAACGAGAAAACTACATGCGAAGCTACTCCTATTGCAGGTGAGTGATTTACTTACCCTTTTCTTGAAGAAAACTCACTAAGTATCTCGAAATTTCTAGTGTAGGGTTCTTTTCCTCTTCCTTTGCAAGAAAACTCCACTTCTTAGCCCTAGGGAAGAAGCCCTAGGCTCTCCACTCAAGAGGAGGAAGAAGGAGGAAGAAAACCCTTGTTTTCTCCCTATTTTCGCAGCCCCCAAGCTCCCTATTCGCGCAGCCTCTCCAAGCCCTAATGGGGTCTTAACTTAACTTAAGTGGAAGTTTGAATACCTCTTCATGAAACGGGCTAAATCAACTATAATATTATTTCGTTTCATCCTTTTCTGTGCTTGATACCCTTGCCCAGTTGGTTACTCGGACTTGCTTAAGGATTTGCTTCTCGCGTGGTCGTGATGGTCGCGAGATCAATCCCCACCCGACCCTTTAATTTTTTCTTTTTATTTTTAATCCGAAAAAAAATGCTATAAAATTTTGAAAAATCCCTAATAATACCAGAAAATTATTGGGTGTTACATATGTGGTGAGTGTTGAGTGGAGGAGCCACGTCGGCACTCAGGTGCCTGAAAGGGACTAGGGCGCCTGAGCCAGGATAAAGATTGACTGCACAACGGATAGAATTACTACTCGAGACGCTACGACTAGGGCGCCTGAAAGGCCTTTTAGGTGCCTAAATGAGCAATATATAAAGGGGTTGAGAGCAGCACTTCGAAATAAGAATTCACATCCTGTGATCATTCTGTTCTCCTGTGTGTTGCATGATCAAAGCTTCGACCACGCCGAAACACCATCTGACTCTCGGAGCGAAGGTTTTCAATTCATTCAAAAAGGAGTCGGTATACTTCTTTCTTTTAATTGCACACTTATTCTATAATCTGTATAATCTTGTGATTATTAGTGATTGCCCAAAGTAAACGAGATAGGATCGTGGGTCTTGCAGTAGGAGCCGGTCAAGACTCTGAAGCAAGTAAAACTAACTTGTGTTAGCGTACTGTGTTTAGTTTTCCGCTGCGTACTCGATTGTTCTAAAATCCAAAGAATTTTTAAGCGATATTCACCCCCCCCCCCTCTCTATCGCTCTATCTCGATCCTACACTACGCTCTATGGCCTTGGCTCTCAGGCCAAAGTTGTATTTGATGATCACTTGAGGACTCCGAGGTGTCATTGCAGTTATTGTTCAATTTATTCTACTGAGATGAACAGGATATTAGAATTAAATCGAGATCTGCGCACTAAAGTACAATCAATACGAGGAGAGATGGCGGAATGGATGACCACTGAGAACGAGAGGAGGGTCGCTGATGAAGCATGAAGGTCGCTGATAATGCAAGCAGAGATGAGGAACATCAGAAGCTTGTGACAAAAAATAGAGAACTCATGAGTTATATGCGATCCCTCTTAGCTTCTTTGCCTCGTCCGCCATCACAGGACATTGCAGGGCCCTCTCACTTGGTTGATTAAATTTCTTTGAGGTATGTTCAATTATATATTAATTTTTTAATTTACGAATAATGTATCGTTGGATGTGTATTTTTTTCATATATTAAACCTTGCAAAATATATTTATTTTGTTTATATAGTCTACTAATATGTTGATTTGATTTTTATTTCAGGATTCCTCTATGATATTTTATTTATATCCAACCATATCTGATATTTGATTCAGATTTTTTTATTACAATTAAAATTAGTTATACATTCCATGTCAAATATATAATTATATATTTACAGGTTTTTATATATCTGCTAGGGGGTCCGATATGTTTTCATTTATATAATTATATACAATTAAAATTTTAATTTTTTATAGGTTTTTTATGTTGATCTTATTATGAACAGATAGTGTTAGACATCTATATTAATTTGTAAGTTTTTTTTATAGTTGAATTCATATTTAGATACTTTAGGGTTTAGGGTTTGTGATTAGATAATTTAGTTTATGTATATGTGATTTCATAGATGTTGGGATGGATGTCACGATTAGAGGGGGGTGAATAGCTCAATTAACCCAATTCGATCACTCCCTACAATGTTAGCACAAGCGGAAGCTTAATCTAATAATTAAATCAATGCTAACACGTTATCGGTTATGTGGTTAGAAGATTGCTTACTCCTACTCCACGGCGTGTCCTTGAGGTGGGCGAACCCTTGATCCTTCGGTGGATCACGCCCCGACAATCTCCGGCTAAGTCTTTCTCCTTCTTGGTGGAGAACAACCTCTCACAATCCTTCTTCCTCCTTACAAGATGAAGCTAGGGTTTAAGTGGAAGATGAGCACTTGGAGCTTGAGCACTCGAGTAAAGATCTTACAATGAGGAGCTAACCTCTCCCTAGTCTCAAGCTGCCATTTAAATAGTGGAGAGAGTTATTAACAAACAACTCAACCTCGACACCAGTCGACTTCCCCAAGGGTCAGTCGACTGATGCCCAGCCAACGGCTAGCCTAACAGCTCTATTTTTGAGTAGACTAGTCGACTGGTGCCAGGACCAGTCGACTGATCTTTCTGTGAGTTTTCACTCGATGCTGGTAGTCGACTGCTTCCTTTGCCAGTTGGCTGCCCAGCTTAAAAACTCACTCAAACTCACTCCGAAGTCCATCCTTCGCGTATGCCTTGAAGTCCACTTCCTTGGCTTGCCCCTTGAAGTTCTCATCCTTCGTCTCTCGTCCCTCGGATTCGCACGCAAGCCCGCAACTTGCCTCCATGCCATCCTTCACGTATGCCTTGAAGTCTACTTCCTCGGCTCGCCCTCGAAGTCCACTTCCTCGGCTCTCGTCCCTCGGATGCTTTACTCCTCATGTATGATTTACCAAGTCCTGCAAGACTCAACCACACACATTAAATCAACATGAAAAACCTAACTTAACCATATTGACACACACATCAAAACTTATGATCTATCCGATCAACCTTGGGACGATTGCACCAACAATAGATTCTTATTTGAGTTTATATGTGTTTTGTTATGATGTTTGGATGTTTTGGCTATGCTTGGTTGTTTTGCCTATGTTTGGATGTTTTGATACCTTCGAATGTATTGGATATGTTTTGTATGTGTTTTGTATATTATTTTGAATGTGATTGTATAAATTGTATATGTTATGATTGGATTATATAAATTGTATACATGGTAATCCCAAATACAAATGAAACCATGCAATTGTTATTTCAATTATCGATGGATTTCTGACGAAAATAAATTTCCGTCAAAAGATATCGAAGCCCTATTTCCGACGGAAATCATCTACTTCCGTTGGAAATTTTGAATGGAAAGTGTGATTCTGTCGGTCCTTTTTCCGACGGAATTTTATTTCTGTCGGAATATTATTTTGATTGATCTTTCTTCCATTGGGAAAAGTACCGACAGTATAAAATTTCCATCGATAATTTGTTATCGACGGATTTTACACTGACAGAGAAAATTTTGTCGGAATTCCATCGGTAGCTGCGTTTATTGGTGGAATTCCGTCGGTAATTTTCATCGACAATGTTGTTTATTTTTGTAGTGGTTGCTTACATATTTCATAAAATTTTAAAGGAGTATCTTGATCGCCATTCGTTCTTCTTTCGGCTTTTTACCAAAAGGCGTACCCAAGAATTGGTATCTACCAAAAGGCGTACCATGGTTTCATTTTTACTAAAGGGCACACCTATTTTTATGAACGTTCTCATATACCCCTTTGCCAAATATTCTCTTTCTCTTTCTCTTTCTCTTTCTCTTTCTCTTTCTCAATAACGAATCTCGTGGGGGCGAGCGTTTCGCCTTTTTGAATCAATAACGAATCTCGAGACATCTGAACTTGCTTTTCAGACTTTTCATTTTAAAATAATATATTTGGGAATTGGCTAAAAAATGTAAGGTAAAGAAAGAAAAATTATTTCAGTTAAAAGAAACCTCTCTTCCAATGATTTTTTATATTTGATTAATATAAATTAATATATTAAATAATATTTAATAAATATATTAATATATAAAAAAACCTATCAAAACACATGATTTCATATTCAAACGCAGGGCCTGAAGTCATCCTATGAGGGTCTGAAATCATCTGACTCCAGGCCCTGAGAGGGCCTGAAATCAGATGACTTCAGGCCCTCCTTGGGCCTGAAGTCAAATGACTTCAGGCCTAAGCAGGGCCTGAAGTCCCTACGTGGGCCTGAAGTCAGATGACTTCAGGGCCTGTGTGCATTCAAAAAAAATTTTATTTTAATTTTTTTAAAATAATATTTAATCATGATTTATTAAATTAATTATTTATAAGGTAATATTTTATGTTGTAATCATTCAAAATCATGCAAGGCCTGAAATCTTTGATTTCAAGCCCTGAGCAGCTTCTGGTTTGAATTCATCCATTATCCAATATTTGAATTGAAGGCAGTTGAGAAACGTAACGTAAGAAGCATGCATGTGGCTTCTTAGCCCTACTCCATTTTCCACGGTAGCTAAAAACATTGCAGTATGATTGATTAGTATGAACTCTTTGTGTAAATTGTAACTTTAGTTCCAGGTTCATGTAGCCTAAGCTTAATCTGACGTGTCATTTTGAAAAAAAAAAGTACAATATGAACACAAAGCCTGATTAATCAAACTGAGAGAACCAATTGATTAGCAAAGCACATGTCTGAACAAGTTAATTATCTGAAAACTGTTAATCAAACTGTTAATAATCTTCTTTATAATAACATTTTATTATTATGTAATTATGTATTATATCTTTTTTATAAATTTTTTTATATTTAATAACTCATTGATGGAGGGCCTAAAGTCGAATGACTTCAGGCCCTCCTTGGGCCTGAAGTCAGATGACTTCAGGCCCAGCGTGGGCTTGAAGTCGGATGACTTCAGGCCTAAGGGCACTGAAAATTTTTTTATTTTAAAAATATTTTTTTATATTTAATCATTATTTATTAAATTAATTATTTATAAGGTCTGAAGTTATTTGACTTCAGGCCCTCCTAGGATGACTTCAGGCCCTGCGTTTGAATCTGAAATCACGTGTTTTGATAGGTTTTTTTTATATATTAATATATTTATTAAATATTATTTATTATATTAATTTAGATTAATCAAATATAAAAAATTATCTCTTTATATTTTTGAAATCGTGTTAAAAGAGAGGTTTCTTTTAACTGTGCCCAAGATGCAATCATATTTATATATGTTTGTGTGTCAACTGATACAGTTAGAGTACATAACTGAAAATTATTGGTACTAAGTTTGCACATCAGAAATAATATCTCCTAAGTAAATTCTAAATAGAGATATCAAGTATGGAGAAATCCAAGTATCCTAGGTCCATCAGTGAGTTTTCACCGAAACCCACTGATTCATCCTAGAAAACTCCTATTGCAACATAATTCATAATCATTAGAAGTTTGGACACCAAAAATACCATCTCCTAGCTCAACTCTAACTATTGATATTGGATTTTGAGAAATTCAAATATCCTAGGTCCATCAGCGGGTTTCGGTGAAAACTCACTGATAGACCTAAAAATCTGCTATTGCAACATAATTTATAATCATTAGAAGTTTTCGAATCATGAACCGTAACCGATCTGGGCGGTTAAGGTTAAGGGTCGACCTCTCATGAACCGTCGAACCGACGATTCCGAACCATCGAACTATCGATTCCGAATCGTGGTCGGGTCTAATTACGATTGCTTGATAACTAAAAGTGTAAATGAGTCGAGTCGTTTATAAATTATTTGGGTCTTAAGCTCAAGTTTAATAATATTTAATTTATGAGTTTGTGAACTTGTTCAATTAGAGACTCGAGCTCTAAGTTTAATAATATTTAATTTATGAGTCTGTGAGCATATTTATTTAGAAACTCGGGAACATCTTCATTAAGATATTTATTTATTTTATTATATTTATATATAAAATTAAATATCCATTAATAATAAGTATAATAATATATTATTAATTATTTTAAACGAACTCAAATTAAATTAGTATTTATTTATTTTACTATATTTATATATATAATTAAATATCTATAAATAATAAGTATAATAATATATTATTAATTATTATAATTAATTATTTTAAACAAACTCAAATTAAATTAATTTTTATCGAGTAAAACTCGAACTGAACTTAAACTATTTAATTTTATTATGAATTGAGCTAAGCTCAAGAATTAAAATTCAAAATAAATTTGAGTTAAACTCGAATTTAAAGATGAATTAAATTTGAACTTGAGTTTTTTTACTATTTGACTCATCTTGATTCGATTACATCTCTATTGATGACCGAGTTAACGAATAATTGGCTGTACAATCTTATTATGGGTCTGGGCCGATTCTGTTTGGATCCGATCCGTGATCTACATCAGCCATCCCTTTCTGATTGGTAATCTATCACAATTAAAATTGTTTGGGTAAGGCATTAGGTAATTTCTTCTCCACCGCATCCAGAAATTTCTTCAACCAGCGCGCCACAAGTGTCCAAGCCATCAATTTCAGGTGCCACATCCGCCGCCTTCCACTCCGCTCACAAATCTCTCGACGCGTGTCTGCCGACTTTCCGACACCGCCGCTTCCGTCTGCGTGCCCACCACGAGGAGATACGTCCGTCGCGTGCCGACGATCAGCTTGGAATCTGCTGCGGTCTCATTTTTGTCCGGAGACGTTGACGCTTTCAATCAAATAATAATTATAATATTTTTTTTAAAAAAAAATCAAAATCAATAAGCATCAGATATTTTTTATTTCATCCTAACATTTTAAATTCGATCAAATCACTTCGAAATATTTTTAAATTAATTTTAAATCACTTAAATCGTCTTAATTAAAATTTTAATTCTAAATATTATTATATAAAATATTTTTATTAATTTTAATTAAAATTATTTAAATTTTATTAAAATTATTATAAAATTATAACCACTACTAATTAACTATTAAAATATTACAACAATTGTGTATTAATTATTATAAGCCATAACGATTACTCGGTAGTTATGTTCTAACAGTTCGTACGATTACCGTTATAATGTAATTCTTACGTATTCTTGAAACATTGATGGAAGGTTGTTTTAATTTTTTAATATATACTTTTAATAGTTTACCTAATTTAAAACGTTTTTTTAATTTTTTTTAATTTTAAATTCGGGTTCAGATGCGTGTATCTTTGCACCATACCTCTTCAATCATTGTGGGCTCCAACGGCTTAGTTAGCTCCTCCCCCAGGTCCGGTCCTGCCATGCCCGGTCGGACCGGCGACAGCATGGACCGCTTCATTAATTATTGACGTAATCATACTGTAGCAAGACGAAGAAAGGAAGCTTCCGGGTTGGTGGCGAACTGAGGCCTGATGTCGATAATTGAGTTGGGGGTGGGCTCGACGGGCCCGGTCAGTCCTCGATCAGTCAGTGTAGACTTAACTCATCCCTCGACTTCTTCCATTTTGTTGTTACTTCCTAAAAATCAAAAATAAATAATGAAAATTTCGTAAACCAAAAGATATTTCGTATTCAATATAAATCGGTCTTAATATTTCTATGACAATTGCAATCCGAGTTATGATACTGTAAACTAATGATTAATTATTATTTTAAATATTTTTAATTTAATTTTTAATTACGATATATTTTATAGATTTCTTTTAAAATAGGACCTGAATTTTAGGATATTAGACTTCTGAATTATCCTTCGTATGTATTTTCCGATTTACCATAGTGCCCGGTGGTAAACATCCATAAAACTGAGTTAGTCGTCCGAGGTTCGATGTTACCCAACCACGTTAATTATTTTTGTCGTTATGGGATCAACTAATGGTTAGTGCGTGAATATTGTCACATTGAGTTATGAGGTCAAAAGCTAGTAAAGTCAATGTGCCCCTCTCCCCACGTACTAGCCACAGTATCCGGGCTATTAGCCTCCGTGATTTACTTTCTCTATGTTGGCCCTAGGACGGATTGACCGAGACGTTGGAGGCAAACGAATCGTCTTTGGCCACCTAAACCATTTGCGTGGGGAAAAAATCGAAGAGATATTTGATAGATCCAGAATAAATCAAGAAACGCTCATAACGGACAATCTAAAAACTGGGGCGTTTGGTTTGTTCCATTTTCCGTTTTCATTTTCCAAAAACTTATATTTTCTCGTTTTCTGGAAAATGACTTTATTTCATTCTCCAGTTTTCCAGAAAACGCTATGTTTTTTTCTGGAAAACAAAGCTGGAAAATATAAACCAAACATATTTTCCAGAAAATCGCATTTTCTACAGAAAATGAAAATGGAAAACAGATTGGAAAATATAAACCAAACGCTATATCTCATGATTATGTATCCTATTTGGGAAAAAAATTCTATAAAATGCATCGTAAATGGGGATCAAATCGTATGTGTCTAAGGAACAACTTGACATCATTCCTATATCACTATATCATAGTAGGAGGGCGAAGAGATATTTGATAGAAAAAATATTAATCATGTCAAGTAACATCGAACTTGAGACTATCAATCCAATCCCAAAAAAATTTATTGATAGCTAGAATGAACCAAAGAAATATATATGGAAATCCATCCTCATAATTAACATTCTCATATCCATTATTTAAAAGAGAAAAAAAATGATTAACAAAGTTATTTCAATCTCAGATAATTGATTCAGTCCCATAGAAAAATTTCTCATCAACTGTTAGGGTAAATTGAGAATTGCTCACAGCGAACGGTCCAGAAGTCGAGTGTCCCAGGATTCAGGTCTCATTTGGAAAATAATTTCTTTAAAATACGTCGTAACTGAAGATCGAACTGTGAATATTTGAGATGACAACTAATTACCCTTCCACTGCACTATAACCCGACAACCATTGTTTACAAGGGAGAACGAGGAGATGGATGGAATCGATGGTTTTAATCACTAATATTGGACCAGGTAGCAAACGAACCTGGAGTGATCGGTTCGATCCCACGAAAGTTTACCACCAATTACCAAGATAAATTAAGAAGCGCTCGCGATGACCGATCTAGAAGTCCAGCGTCTCAGGATTCGCGTTCCATTTGGAGAATTTTTTTTCAAAATATATCCTAACAAGATATCGAATTATAAATATCTGAAATAGTGATTAATCATCCTTCTGTTACACAATAACCCGAGGCGAATCGATGGTTTTAATAATCCATCGGGAGAACAAGGAGATGGTCGATGATTTTAATCAATTTACTTCAACCCAAAGCATTGGGAGGTGAGTCGAGATGAAGCTTCCCCCAGATACGACTCGACTCCCTCCTTATCTTCTTCTCCATTAAATTCAATCGAAGCAACTTCCTTCCTTTCTCACACTTCTCTCTTCTCTTCTCTTCTCTTCTCCTCGATTATTTCTTAGTGAAATAAACTCACGTACCTACTTTAATTAATTTGAGGCGGCCGGCTGATGACTCCGATTAAGGCTTCGCCGTCGTCCGCCGCCGCCACCTCGCCCTACTGCTCGCAGCCCAAGAATTCACGCGGCGGCCAGCTGGAAGGACCAGTGCGTGCTCGTCTTCGCTCGGCCTCGTTCCACCACGGTCCTGGCGCCGCCGTGGTGGCGCCGGCGGCGTCGCCGCCTCCCGAAAACCGCCAGATGCGGCGGCCGAAGACGCAGCCCGAGCTGCTATGCCGCGGCGCGGCTACGTCGCCGTCGCCGTCATCGTCACCGTCCCCGACGAGGGTGCCGGCGAAGGTGCTGGTGAACGTGGCGGTGCAGCGGAGCCTGGGCCCAGTGCAGGTGGTGGCGTCTACGGACTGGACCGTCGGCGAACTGGTGGCCGCCGCTCTGGCGCGCTACGAAAGGGAGTGCAGGCGGCCGACGCTGCCGGCCGCCGACCCCTCGACCTTCGGGCTCCATTACTCCCAGTTCAGCCTCGAATGTAAGAAAAAATTAAACCTCGATCGTCAAATTCAGCTACATCCATTTAAAATTCTGATCATTCGATCAAATCGAATTATATATCAGGTCTGAATCCTGAAGAAAAGCTCATCAATTTGGGATCGAGGAATTTCTTCCTGTGTCTCAAGCCAGCTCCTCCACCTGTTCCGGAAACCGCGGAATCGAACTCCTCCTCCATCGGCTCCGGGGAAGCGGCGGCGGCTTCTTGCTCGAAGCAAGCCGAGAAGGAATCGAAGATGCGCCCCTCGTGGTTAAGTTTCATGGATTGTTTGCTATAATTAGCACGCAAACGCGACTTGGAGTTGGCAGTGAAAATTTCCAGATGTGTTCTCTTGTATGGAAAGATTATCCTGCTATAATTAATTAATTAGTTGCTGTTATTGCAATGATTAGCAGAGAATTAATATTTAATTTTAGCAGAGAATTAATATTAATTTTAGCCTCACATGCCTACTACTTGAATGTCCCACACATTTCTGCCCAGAAATTATAAGTTCCTTAAATTTGATTTTTTTTAAAAAAATAAAAAATAAAATTTTCAAAGAAAAATAATTCGGTAATTTTACTAAACTGGGCAAGTAGATTTGTGTATCTAATTTTCATAATATTAAAATCATGCCTTTATAGTTGACACACTTACTATTTGTATTGGTAATTACATTAATAGATCTTAAGGTTAAATTTTAGTAAGTACAACAAAATTACATTAGACATCTTATCTCTTTTATATAAGGATCGTTATATTAGGATAAAATATCTACCGTGATAGGAGTGCAAACGAATTTAGTTGGTTTGCTGGCTTTTCGAGTCAGCGCGAAAAATATTTGATTTGTATGCAAAATTATCGACTTCGAGCTGAACACAAACATGCTCGATAATTTTTTTGAGTAAAATTTGAACTTATAATATTTTGTTCGATTGTTCACTGATCCTGTCGACAAGCGAAGATCGATTCTCGGCCGGTTGACTCGGTCTGACCAAGATGACCCGGCCTGCTATAACTTGGGGGTCGGGGTCGGGCTCCAATAGTGCTATGGCTAAAGTTGCTCGGCTCGGACCAAAACAGAGCTCACAAATTGGTGGCGTGGTTGTAAATGGGCAGCAATCCCTTCTACATGGCCATATGGGGGGTTTATATAGGGGAGAGGCAACTCTCTGCTGTGTCAGGGCTGGCAAATCTCATTAAGGGAGGGTCAGTTGACAGATGGTGATGGTGACAGCCGCATTAATGCTGTGAGACTGCCATAGCCGCCTGACACGCTGCCTAATATATTTTTTCTGTCCCTTCTTAACTCTCGGCGGCTCTGCCAGGCGATGATTATGCCGGGGGGATTGTCTTCTGAATATTTGATAAGAAAGGCTCATAATTGTTCGGTCGTCCCCGTGTGATCACAAGTACCAGGCCTTGGACAACAGACTTTGAGGGGGCGACCTCGGGTGACAGACCCCGAGTGTCCCGACCCCGGGTGTTCCGACCTCGGGTGACCGACCCCGAGTGTCCCGACCTCGGGTGACCGACCCCGAGTGTTCCGACCTCGGGTGTCCAACCCGACCGTCCCGACCTCGGGTGACCGACCCGACCTTGGGTGACCGACCCCGAGTGTTCCGACCTCGGGTGTCCAACCCGACCGTCCCGACCTCGGGTGACCGACCCCGAGTGTCCCGACCCTGGATGACCGACCCCGAGTGTCCCGACCTCGGGTGACCCTTGGCCTGGCCTATTCACTACCGGTTTAGATCGGCAATCGAACCCGACCGAGCCCCTGATCCTTCTAAAAATTATGCGCCCGGATCACAAGCCTCCCTCTTAAGTCTAGTCGAAGGAGGAGTTCAATCCGACTGACTAGGCTCCCTGCTCGGTCGGCTTGTCTCTTTTTTGCCTTCGCGCGCGTTACCTCGTACGGTTAATCCTCCCCTTTAATGTCGTATCCCCCATCAAATCCTCATTAATGCAGGGCCACGTGTCACTTCCCAACTGGAGGTCTCTGGTAACGAAACGTCACCGGCGTGGCTCGTGCGACGTGCGAGTGAAGCTTCGAGGTCTGGGAAATGGCAGAGATCGGACGGCGAGGAGTCTGCTCCGCCATTTTCTTTTTCTCCATCGGACGGTCTTCCTGGTTTTACCAGTGGTATAAATAGGCTTAACTCCTCATTTTACCCCTTTCTATCCCGACCTTCGCTTTCTCTCCGATTCCTGTCCGATCTCCACCACCCAACCTTCGCAAATCCGGCGAACAGTGTTTCCGGCGATCTTCGATTTTAGGTACTCCTTTTCCTTTGCCGAGCCCTTGTCACGCCTTTTCTGACTTCGTTTTGATGGCTTCATCGTCTGCCCCCCAGTCTGCGCCCACCGAGCCATGGTATTCAACTACCCGGTCTTCCCTGTTGGTGCAGGAAGCACCATATCGAACCTTGTTTTAATATTGGCAAAGGATTCAAAGTTAAGTCTATTTGTGATCTAATGTTGCTACTCAAGTGTGGAGGAAAAGTCCTAGCGAAGGGCTGCTAGGCACCTGACGAAGGGCTGCCAGGAAACAAAGTCCTAGCGAAGGGCTGCTAGGCACCTGGCGAAGGAATGCCAGGATAAAAAACCCTAACGAAGGACTGCTAGGCACTGGCGAAGGAATACTAGGGTAAAAAGCCCTAGCGAAGGACTGCTAGGCGCCAGGCGAAGGACAGCTTGGGAATGAAGCCCTAGCGAAGGAATGCTAGGCACCGGGCGAAGGACAGCTCGGTATCCAATACCTGGCAAAGGACTGTCAGGCAAAAGTCCAACCAGAGGAGCGGTTGGCATCAGGTACATTCTCCCGAGAGGAGTAGGTGAGGACGCGTTCCCCGTCGAGGGAACAGTAGGCGTTGGTTCGACCTAGGGCTCCATTTTGGAGGCCCAAAGTCAGAACCAAGACAGCTAAGGCTGTATAAACAAATATTTTATTATTTTATTGTGTTTTAGACTAAACCTGGATGCAGGACCAAAGGAACGAGTGTCTGCAGCTCAGAGAGCCTCAAAGGAATGAGGCAACAGCTGACCAGGGCGCCCGGAGTGTCCCGGGCGCCCCCAAGGTAAACACAAAACACAAGAAAGCAAAGCAGGCTTCGACAACTCAACTTCCGGGCGCCCCCGCTGCTCCCGGGCACCCCCAACAGCAAAGCATCGAAGCTCGACCCAGCGAAGCCAAGGGATAAGGTTTGACCTGGTCAACCCGGGCGCCCCCAGCGCTCCGGGCGCCCCGGTCAAGGTCTGATCCCGAATTTGAGGGGATCAGAAGCTGACCGAGACCGAGGCGGATCGTGTGACACGTGGGGGGGGGGGGGGCGCCCCGGACGTTCCGGGCGCCCCCAGGCCCTATATAAAGGGCCCTCGACCCCAAGGCTCAAACAACACTTTCAATCAACGCTTCTACGCTCTTCTGCTCTCGCGCCTCGCTCCGGAAACCTTCCAACTCGAGCCGACGACGTCCCGCTGCTCCGAAAAAGACAACCTACATCGGACGTCGGTAAAAGAAGAGCCTCTTTTTAATTGTTTACTGTGCTGTATTTGTAAATCAATCTTTGTAAACTATTATTGCGCCTCATATAGAATTGCCCAAAGTAAACGGTCAACGACCGTGGGCCTTGGAGTAGGAGTCGACCTAGGCTCCGAACCAAGTAAAAATTACTGTGTTCGCGTGTTTGCTTTTATCTTCCGCTGTGCAATTTCTTTTTCCATAAATCCGAACGATTTCCGATATTCACCCCCCCTCTATCGGTTCTCTCGATCCAACAAGTGGTATCAGAGAGGGGAAGCTCAAATTTGGTGCAACCACCAATTTGAGAGTATTTTCGGATTTTACGAAATAATTTTAATTTTTTTTAATCTTTTTCGTTGATTGAGGTTGGTGCAACACCACTCAATCTCGTTCGCTTTTTTATTTCATATAAATAATATCTGTAGATGTATTTAAAATATTCTTACGCCTTTTTCAATTTTGAATGCTATTTTTTTTTTTCCTATAAGTCAGAATTAATAAAACGATCAATTTCTAAAAATTTGTTATAAACCTTTTTATTATTATTTTAATATTTTTCTCGAAATTCATGCTACCTTAATTCAAGAAATTTTTTTTTCAAACATTAAATTCTTGCTTTTTCATCATTTATCAGAATTGACAAAATCAACATTTTCAAAAAATTTATCATAAATTCTTTTTATTATTTTATTATTATTTCACCACGAAATTCGTGCAACATTTATTTTGGGCTATTTTTTCCCTTCTCCCGCACTACTAATCCAAGACCAAGTCTTGGTATATTTCTGTTATTTCTTTTGTGTACAAGGATCATTTTAAATGGTCAATCAAGAATGGAATAGTGTCCGTCCACCGCTCTTCTCTGGTGAAAATTTCAACTCCTGGAGAAGTCTAATGGAATCCCACCTGAAGGCCAATCTGGATTTATGGTTGATAATCCAAACGGGGTTCACATTCCCCACAGAAGAAGGAACATCGATCACTTGGGACAAACTGGATGAACCAACTCTGAGGAAGATCGAGACAGATGCAAGGGCTATAGCAATCTTACAATACGGCCTGACCAAAGAAGAACTGAAGCGGGTCGGATCCTTCAACTGTGCCAAGGAGATGTGGGAAAAACTAATCAATCTACACGAAGAGAGCTCCAATATTGAGATCCAAGAAGATTTTGCATTTTCGGCCCAAGCACAAACAGCCGAGTCAGAGTCTGAACACGAATCCAAACCAGAGTCAGAAGACGAATTGACTGAGACAAAAATGGTAACCAATTTCGAATCTTTTTTTGAATTACAATTAAGTAATCAAACAAATGCTGTAATGGTCGAGGAAGGTGTAATTTCTATTGCAGGAAAAGCTCCAAGAGAACCATCAAAGAAGAAGTCTCAACCTGTACCCGAGTCCGACTCAGACTCGGAATCAGAAGACAATGGAGGAGATCGACCCAAACTGGTCCGGTTGACTCGCTACCACTACAAATTACTGAAGAAACAATCAAGCAAAAGAAAAATGACTAAAATCAAGGGGGAGACCTCCATAAAGAAATTTAGAGGTAAATTTACAGTATTTCAAAATCCATTATTTACCATGAATAATATGATTGAATCTTATAAATTGGTTAAGGTTAATACGTTAGAAAATTTAATTCACAACTATGCTGATTTTAAAAAACCAAAGTTTTATTTCGATTATGATGTAACTTAGATCATTTTTTTGTTTGCTTTAATTATATGTTGCTTTTTATTTTTTTTTTTTGCTTAGAATTAGGACTGGTTAGATTAAGGACTAAAATGGTTTAACTGAAATTTGAACAACATAGTATTTGGTGGAGGTGAGATGATAGTACGTTAGGGAAACCTTTATGGTGGAACTAGCCGAAGCTACCGATCCAAGACCCAAACTAGTTAGACTAGAATTTTTCAAAAAGGAATTTTGAAAATGAAATTTCACTAAAAGGCTTTGTCAAGGAAAGGGTTGATGATCCAATAAGGCTACGGCCAAAGAAGGCCTAGTATCTCGCCAAGACCTGGAAGCCAATTTTTGAAACTCAAATTCAAGTTACTTCTTGTCAAATTCAAATCTAACACAAATTTTAATTGATCGTAGATTCAAATACTCTTTTTCAAAATAAATTCAAAACCAATTGCTTTTCAAAATTAATTTAACTTTTTCAAAATTAATTATGATTTTTCAAAATAACTTCTTATTTCTACTAAAATTTACCTCATAAAACCCATAAGGTTAACATGCTTGATCACGTAGAACTGGGTGAGACATCTAGGACCTAAAAGCATAATTCACTATCCTTTTAAATAAAAAGGTGTGCAAAAGTTATTCAAAATTATCTCTATTTTGTAAATTAATTTAGTTTACTGTACCCTATTTTTTTTCAAAATAGTGAATTTTATGTTAAATATCACAATAGACACATTTTAGATAGAATCTAAGGCCTGTTTGATTTAGTTATTAATCGGGCAAACATAGTAAACTGAGTTAACCTTGGTCAACATAGTCAAACCCTAGTCAACCTGGTCAACACTGAAGTCCCTTAAGGAACTTAGATAAAAGACAGATTGTGTCGGATACAGGGGGAGTTCTTCTTAATCTTTTTTTAAAAATTCAAAATTTTCAAAAAACCTTATGCTCTAAAACCTATTATCATCTCAAAATAAGGTTTTCAAAAATTGATTCAAAAACCTTCGTATACTACTATCTGTTTGAAAATTATCATCATTTCAAAATATTTTTCGAAAACTGTGCTAACATTTCAAGTTATGTTTTCAAATTTATCTCCTTGAAAATTATCATACTCAGAAGGTTATTTAAAATTATTCTTTTAATTTTAATAAACCCTAAAGACACAGAGGAAGGTCCACTTCATGATCTACAAGGACTCCTAGGATGTGTCAAATTTAGGGGGAGTTTGAGTCAAAAGAAGAATTTCTGAAATATTTTG
The DNA here is from genome assembly GCA_024364735.1 of Boesenbergia rotunda. NCBI lineage: Eukaryota > Viridiplantae > Streptophyta > Magnoliopsida > Zingiberales > Zingiberaceae > Boesenbergia > Boesenbergia rotunda. The sequence goes on from JAGFNQ010001242.1 coordinate 315,168, forward strand.
TTTTGGTAATTATTTGTTTTGAAGTTATTAGATAATTCTTATAATTTAAATCAAACCTTAAAACTCAGAGGAAGATCGCTTGTAGTCAACAAGCTTCCTAGGACTGGGTCAAGTTTAGGGGGAGATTAAATTAAAAGAATTATTGAATATTTTTTTAAAATTATATGTTTTCATGCACTGCAAGTTTAAAATCCTTTTGAAAACTTAAATAATTTTTGTTCCAAAATACTATTATTTTATTTTTCAAAATTCTTGTGACTTATGAAGCTACTTTTATAATATTTACTTGGGTTGGAGAAATTTCCAGGACACTTAGGAAAATGTCCTTGTAGTCAACAAGGTTTCTCAAGATTGTGTCAGACTAGAAAAGAAACCTAGTCAAGTAAAATATTATGATTTCAAAATGCATAACACTTTTCAAAAATTAGTTATATTTTTCAAAAACAGTACTTAGACTTTCCAAAAATGCTCAATCTGTTTTTTTAAAAAGTACTTGCATATTTTTCAAAAATACATATTTTTCAAAAAAAAAATATACTTATATTTTCAACAAATGCATAATAGCTTTCAAAGTGACTTATATTTTTTTAAAGATATAGAGTACTTGCATCTCTCAAAAAGCTCAATATCTTTTAAAGTACTTGCAGTTTTTAAAATATTCAAAATAAGTAAGCTTATTGATTAAATATTTTTTGTCATGCATGGACTCAATGAAAATATACACTTGACTCCAATTCTAATTTTTTTTGCATGATTCTTCATTCTTTCAAAATGCTGTTAATTAAAAATTATCTTTTTTAACATTATTCTCTCACTCAAATATTTATGTTTTCAAAACCCATGAGCTCTGATACATAAATTTTAAATGTTTTTCAAAATATATTTTTCAAGAGTTCTTTATTGATATATGACCAAGGGGGAGAGTAGAAAAAGTTCTTCCTTAAACTTTTTTCCTTTTTAAAGAAACTTTATTGAAAACTTCGAGTTGCTCTTAATTAAGAATTTCTTTTGTGATACTCAGAAGTTTTTCAAAATACCTTTTTCAAAACTTAGAAATGGTCTAAAACATAAGGAGACAAATTTCACATTAAGGGGGGGAGAAAGGAAACATTGTTTAATTTTTCTAAGTGCTTCAAAAATTTCTAAGCATTTCTAAACAAATTTTTTAAGTGCATATTTTTTTAAGTAAAATTCTTCTTAGTAAACAAAAATTTGTCTGAGCAAAAACTGGTTGAAAATTTTGGCAAATGTTTCTAAGTAGAGTTTTTTTTTTGTGAAAAACTTGTCTAGAAGTTTTACAAATTTTGTTTTTCAAAATACACAAAGTATTCATCTAAGTGTGCAAATTATTTTTAAACAAAATTTTCCCAATTCTCAAAGTTAAACTCTTTTTGGAAATTTGGCTTCAAAATTTTGCCTAAGTTTTGCAAAGCCTTGTATGTAAAAGTTGTTTAACAAAATGTAGGTTTGCAAAATTGTTTAATTTTTACCTTGTTCGCCCATGTATGTTTTTGATATATGTCAAAGGGGGAGGAAAGGTCAAAGTTAAGGGTGTTATAACACAAGTATTCAGGTTGAAAGGTCAAAGTTAAGGGTGTTATAACACAAGTATTCAGGGTTTTAGGTGGAGTATAGAAAATAAAGGTTTTTTTTTAATCTACACTTATACTGTTAATACTCCTTCTTTTCTTAACTGTTATATGTTCTTACTTAACATTGAATTGTGTTGCCATAAATCAAAAAGGGGGAGATTGTTGGTGCAGGAAGCACCATATCGAACCTTGTTTTGATATTGGCAAAGGATTCAAAGTTAAGTCTATTTGTGATCTAATGTTGCTACTCAAGTGTGCAGGAAACAAAGTCCTAGCGAAGGATTGCTAGGCACCTGGTGAAGGGCTGCCAGGAAACAAAGTCCTAGCGAAGGGCTGCTAGGCACCTGGCGAAGGAATGCCAGGATAAAAAGCCCTAGCGAAGGACTGCTAGGCACTGGCGAAGGAATGCCAGGGTAAAAAGCCCTAGCGAAGGACTGCTAGGCACTGGCGAAGGAATGCCAGGGTAAAAAGCCCTAGCGAAGGACTGCTAGGTGTCAGGCGAAGGACAGCTTGGGAATGAAGCCTTAGCGAAGGAATGCTAGGCACCGGGCGAAGGACAGCTCGGTATCCAAGACCTGGCAAAGGACTGTCAGGCAAAAGTCCAACCAGAGGAGCGGTTGGCATCAGGTACATTCTCCCGAGAGGAGTAGGTGAGGACGCGTTCCCCATCGAGGGAACAGTAGGTGTCGGTTTGACCTAGGGCTCCATTTTGGAGGCCCAAAGTCAGAACCAAGACAGCTAAGGCTGTATAAGCAAATATTTTATTAGTTTATTGTGTTTTGGACTAACCCTGGATGAGGACCGAAGGAACGAGTGTCTGCAGCACAGAGAGCCTCAAAGGAATAAGGCAACAGCTGACCAGGGCACCCGGAGTGTCCTGGGCGCCCCCAAGGTAAACACAAAACACAAGAAAGCAAAGCAGGCTTTGACAGCTCAACTTCCGGGCGCCCCCGTGCTCCCGGGCGCCCCCGCTGCTCCCGGGCGCCCCCAGCGCCCCGGGCGCCCCCAACAGCAAAGCATCGAAGCTCGACCCAGTGAAGCCAAGGGATAAGGTTTGACCCGGTCAACCCGGGCGCCCCCAACGCTCCGGGCGCCCCGGTCAAGGTCTGATCCCGAATTTGAGGGGATCAGAAGCTGACCGAGACCGAGGCGGATCGTGTGGCACGTGGGGGGGGCGCCCCGGACGTTCCAGGCGCCCCAGGCCCTATATAAAGGGCCCTCAACCCCAAGGCTCGAAAAACATTTTCAATCAACGCTTCTACGCTCTTCTGCTCTCGCGCCTCGCTCCGAAAACCTTCCAACTCGAGCCGATGACGTCCCGCTGCTCCGAAAAAGACAACCTACATCGGACGTCGGTAAAAGAAGAGCCTCTTTTTAATTGTTTACTGTGCTGTATTTGTAAATCAATCTTTGTAAACTATTATTGCGCCTTATATAGAATTGCCCAAAGTAAATGGTCAACGACCGTGGGCCTTGGAGTAGGAGTCGACCTAGGCTCCGAACCAAGTAAAAATTACTGTGTTCGCGTGTTTGCTTTTATCTTCCGCTATGCAATTTCTTTTTCCATAAATCCGAACGATTTTCGATATTCACCCCCCCCTCTATCGGTTCTCTCGATCCAACATTCCCTTACTTTAGGTCAGGTAGAAACCCTGCGCATAGATTACCTAATCCCCGAAGACCACTCCATAACTCTGCCCGGTCGTCGGGGTCGGGCGCACGAGCCCCCTTTGAGTCATTTCACCGTCTTCTCTGATCAGTTGTTAGCCGGTCTGCGCTTTCCCCTACATCCCTTCTTCCGCGAAATCTGTCGCTATTTCCAGATCTCAAATTTGATCCTGTCGACAAGCGAAGATCGATTCTCGGCCAGTTGACTCGGTCTGACCAAGATGACCTGGTCTGCTGTAACTCGGGGGTCGGGGTCGGGCTCCAATAGTGCTATGGCTAAAGTCGCTCAGCTCGGACCAAAACAGAGCTCACAAATTGGTGGCGTGGTTGTAAATGGGTAGCAATGGGCCTTGAGTCATGCCGTCAGCCAGGCGCTGGTCACCAACACGAGGGAGCGCCGAGCGGCCGAGCGAAGGGTCAAGGACCTGGAGGCCAAATTAGCACAAAGTACCCTCCCTCCGGGCGACGAGGGCCTGAACCAGCTGCTTTCGGAGATAACTGCGTTGAGATCGTATATGTCGGAGCTGGAGGCTCAATCAGAGGAAGAGAAACGGACGATGGCTCAAGCCGCCGTGGAGGTGGAGCGCTTGTCGAACCGGGTGGCCCATCTGGAGGGTGAGAATAAGATTCTCCGAACTCGCAACACCCGCACCCGTTCCGACCTGGACAAGAAAGCCACCGAGGCTAAGGGCTTCCAGCAGCAACTGAAGGAATCAGACGCCGCTCACCATCAGACCCAACTTATTCTGAAAAACAAGGAGACAGAGCTGAGCGCCCAACAAGAGGCTTTCCAAGGTCTGGAAGCTCAACTAGTGAGCAAGGAGGCACAGCTGGCTGTTCGGGAGACCACCATCCAGGGGCAGGATACCGAGCTTGCTCAGAAGAATACTGAGCTTGCTCGGCTCAAGAAGGAGTTAGAGGAGTATAAGTCGGGCGAGCCCGCCCGGATTGAAGCAGCGCGTTTAGCCTACATTCAGTCGGACTCCTTCCTGAACCTGGTATCGGAGCGCACTGGTGGCATGATCGTGTACGGCGCGAAGGGTGCTATCCAGCAGCTGACTGAGGCCGGCCACCTTCCCGAGGACCTTCCCCCTAACGCAGTGAAGCTGAGGCGGATTAAGGCGTCGATTCCTGAAGATGCCTTCCCCCCGTTTACTTAGGTTAAATTTTTTACTTTCCTTTGTTTTATGACGACTCGGCCCTCAGGCCTTAAAAAGTTTGTCATGTTTTGAGTTGACTCAGCCCTTGGGGCTCAGTTTTGTAGAGGCCATGAGCTCTTCTTTAATTCCCTTAGCTTGTCATGGTTTTATTTCTATAGCTTGGATATCGTATTTGTTTGCTCGCGAGGCTTAAGGTTTTTGTTAAGCGTCGTCGGCTTGGAATGCCCGACTGGCTCTTCGAGGGCCGGCGCTTGGGTCACATCGCGAATTTCCACAAAGCGTTGACCGCTCAGGCTGTCCACACTGCTTCCTTTAGCTTGATTTTGTGGGCTAAGCGTCAACTTTTTCTAAGTGTCGAATGCTCAGTGTATTTGAGCTCTTAGTCGTTCAGTCGGGTCGTTACCCGAGTCCGAGCATGTTGTTCGGTCGGGTGCATACCCTGACTTATCGTCCTCTCTTGTTTCCAACGAGCTAACCCTATCAGCGAAGCCGAGTTAGCTTGTGTGCTTTGTTTCGATCAGCTCGGCTTTATCAAGCTGACCTACTATCCTCTTTATTTTTCAGAACGCGGGGAACCACGCCCGGGTAATGAAGATCATAGAACTGTATTGATTAGTATTTCCCATAAGCAAGAGTCTGGAAACCGTCCGACTTACCCTGACCGAACGTGGATCGCCACGCCCGCCCGAGCCCGACCGAACATGGAACGCCACGCCTGATCAGCGCCGAGTCCGGTGGGTGCGTGAGAGCAAGCTCACTTATAACTTGCTTTAGCAAGAGTCTGGACACCGTCCGACTTACCCTGACCGAACGTGGATCACCACGCCCGACCGGGCCCGACCGAACGTGGAACGCCACGCTCGATCGGCGCCGAATCCGGTGGGTGCGTGGGAGCAAGTCCACTTATAACTTGCTTTAGCTATCTTTTGGAGAGCCAGAGTTTTTGTTATCGTTTTTTCTGAGTACAATTACAAGAATTATTTCTCTCCACTCTCCTCACGGTACAATTGTTGGAAACGAGATGGCTAGAGAGGGGGGGGGTGAATATAGCCAGACACAATTTGTTGCTCTTGAACTCTTTTAAGATTTCTCTGCACTTAGGTTAGCCGCAGCAGAAGCAATACAAGTATAACAGCAGTAATATAAATGCAGAGAAGGAAAAACAAACCACACAATCGCTAACTCAAAGATGTACAAGGTTCGGGGATAACTTGCCCCTACTCCTTGGCGTGCCCGTAAGGTGGGCGATCCCTTGATCGTCGGCAGATCAAGCCCCGGTGAACACCGGATAAGATAGAGCCTCCTTCTCGGTGGAGAAACTTCTCCACAGATCTCACGAATGATAGAACTTGAGTACAGGAGATCACACAAGAAGGAACACTCACAAAGCTCTCACAGGAATGCAACAAGATCGCTCAAGCACAAAGCAACAGAGAGCACGAACACAGCCCAGCCAAACTTCCCAAGTTTCTGTCTTGTTCGCCTCTGCTACCAGCTTCACCACTTAAGCTCTGCTCACCATCACAAGCTTCATCAGCATTCACTGAGCTAGCCTGAACCCACTGACCTCCTTGAGCACTCAGTCCACTGAAGACCTCCTCTCCAGCTGAGCCTCCATCAGTCGCCAGCTGCGTCAGTTGCCCGTTGAAACCTGAGAACGAGAAACAGCCAAACCTGCTCAACGGAAAGCCTCCCATTGACCCTCCTTGAGTGTTTGAATCACCTGCTATCACCTGCACACTCCAACAGAGGCTTAGCAATGCATATCAAAACATATCAGCAGTGTATCAGAGAATCGACAGTGAAAATAGACGCGATCAGAGCTTCTGACAGCGTATTTGAATTAAAGTTCTGCGCCTGATCGGTCACCAGACTGATCAGGAAGCACCCTGATCGGTCACCAGACCGATCCACAGTCTTCTGCATACTCCTGATCGGTCACCAGACCAATCAGGCTCCAGCCTGATCGGTCACCAGACCAATCAGGCTGAAACTTTAATCAAATCCTAGCTGCACCTGATCGATCACCAGACCAATCAGGCTCCTGCCTGATCGGTCACCAGACCAATCAGGCTCCAGCCTGATCGGTCACTAGACCAATTAGGCTTGAGTGAACAGTGATTCTTTAATCAAATCCTAAGTCTCTGATCGGTCACCGGACCGTTCTGGACCTGATTAGCAAGGGAACTCAACTCACTGTTCGCTCCCTGATCGGTCACCAGACCGATCAGGAGCTGTGCAGTGAGTGAAACACACACTCCCTGATCGGTCACCAGACCGATCAGACATCGCTGGATCGGTCACCAGACCGATCCACGAAGGAGCAGCGTGCCAACTCCCTGATCGGTCACCAGACCGATCCAGGGACTCAAGCCTAGCCCTCCAAGTTAGGGTTTCATTCACCTTAGCCCTCCAAGCTAAGGATTTTTCCATCTAACTCTCCAAGTTGGGAATTTGCACCTAACCCTCCAAGTTAGGACTTTTCACCTAGCCCTCCAAGCTAAGACTTTTCACCTAGCCCTCCAAGCTAGGACTTTTCACCCAACCCTTCCGAGTTAGAACTTCATCCAACCTAGCCCTCCAAGCTAGGCACCTGACCCTCCAATCCAGGACTTTTCACCTAATTCTCCAGGATAGGAATTTGCAC
>JAGFNQ010001242.1:327743-429026 GCA_024364735.1 Boesenbergia rotunda
TCGGTGGGTGCGTGAGAGCAAGCCCACTTATAACTTGTCTTAGCAAGAGTCTGGACACGTCCACTTTCTAACCGAGCATGGATCGCCACGCCCGACCGGGCCCGACCGAACGTGGAACGCCACGCCCGATCGGCGCCGAGTCCGGTGGGTGCGTGAGAGCAAGCCCACTTATAACTGCCTTAGCAAGAGTCTGGACACCGTCCGACTTACCCTGACGAGCGTGGATCGCCACGCCCGACCGGGCCCGACTGAACGTGGAACGCCACGCCGATCGGCGCCGAGTCCGGTGGGTGCGTGAGAGCAAGCCCACTTATAACTTGCCTTAGCAAGAGTCTGGACACCGTCCGACTTACCCTGACGAGCGTGGATCGCCACGCCGACCGGGCCCGACCGAACGTGGAACGCCATGCCGATCGGCGCCGAGTCCGGTGGGTGCGTGAGAGCAAGCCCACTTATAACTTGCCTTAGCAAGAATCTGGACACCGTCCGACTTACCTGACCGAGCGTGGATCGCCACGCCCGACCGGCCCGACCGTGGAACGCCACGCCCGATCGGCGCGAGTAGGTGGGTGCGTGAGAGCAAGCCCACTTATAACTTGCTGTAGTTGTCTTTTGGAGAGTCAGTTTTTATCATCATTTTTTTTTCTGAGTACAGTTACAAGAATCATTTCTCTCCACTCTCCTCACGGTACAATCTTAGGTGCACTGCACTCCAGAGTCTTCCGAGCCGTTTTCCTTGAGCGTCTTGTAGATAGTAAGCTCCTGATCCCAGCGCTTCGACTACCCGGAAAGGGTCATTCCATTGAGGCTCCAGCTTGCCTACTTCCCCGACTGGCTTGACTCTTTTCCATACCTTATCTCCTACTTGGAAACTGCGGGGTATAACCTTCTGGTTGTATTGGCGTCGCATTCGTTGCTGGTAGGCGATCATACGTACTGCAGCCTTGGCTCAGACCTCCTCAATCAGATCTAGCTCCGCCCGTCTTTTCTCCGCATTGTCTTCCCCGTACAGATGTCTTCTGTCAGATTCACAGCCGACCTCCATGGGTACTACAGCTTCACTACCGTGTACCAACTGGAAGGGTGTGCACCCTGACCCTTCTTTAGGAGTGGTCCAGAGAGCCCACAGAACGCCGGGTAGCTCGTCCACCCAGGACCCTCCGACCTGGTCCAACTTGGCTCTGAGTCCCTTCAAAATTTCTCTGTTAGCTACCTCGGTCTGACCATTACTTTGGGGGTACGCCACTGAGGTGAAGGCCTGTTTGATCCCGAACTCCTTGCACCACTCTCTTATTATCCGACCTTGAAATTGCCGACCATTATCTGACACCATCTTGTGCGGTATGCCATATCGGCATAAGATATTCTGCCACAGGAACTTCTTCACTGCTTGTTTAGTAATCCGGGCTAAGGCCTCTGCCTCAATCCACTTAGAGAAATAATCCACTGCCATTAGCAAGAACTTCTTCTGACCGGCTGCCCTGGGGAACGGTCCTACTATGTCCATGCCCCACTGGTCGAAAGGACAGGACACAGTGGAAGCTCTCAGCATCTCGACAGATCGGTGTGATAGATTCTGGTACTTCTGACAAGAAAGGCAGGAAAGGGCCAATCTCTCAGCGTCCTTCTGGAGGGTCGGCCAGAAGTAACCTGCTAGTAAAACCTTCCGAGCCATGGACTGACCTCCTGAGTGGTTTCCGCGGTGTACTTCTCGCAGCACATAATCTGCATCTTCTTCTCCCAGGCATCTGAGCAGTGGTCGGGAGAAGGCTCGCTTGTACAGCGCGTCTCCTATCAGAGTAAACCTGGCTGCCCTTATCTTGAATATCCTGGCTTGCTCTGAGCTGATCGGAAGAGTCCCTTCCTTCAGATAGGTTATGAATGGGGCTCGCCAGTCTCCTTGTATTTCCATTTCTGTTTCTCTTTCCACCTGAGCTACAAGCATGACTTGAGGTGGCGGTCCGCGGAAGACCCAGGGATGGACCGAACTGGCTAACCTAGCCAGTTCGTCAGCCTTGGCATTATCCCCCCGAGGGATCTGTAAAATCTGGACTTCTTGAAACTCTGCTTGTAATTGCTTGTAAGCCTCCACATAAGCTTGTAACTTTTCATCGTTGACCTCGAACTGCCCGGTCACCTGCCAAGTCACCAACTGGGAGTCGGAGTACAGGATGACCCGAGTAGCCCCCACGTGCTTGGCTGCTTGTAGACCTGCCAGAAGAGCTTCATACTCTGCTTGGTTGTTGGTGGCCTGGTATTCTAGGCGTACAGCTAAGTGCAGTGAGTTTCCGTCAGGGGAGACCAACAAGACTCCCACGCCACTCCCTGCCCGAGTGGCTGACCCATCTACATAGATCTTCCATATCCCTTCTTCTTCCTCTGCATGGAGTTCACTTAGGAAATCCGCCAAGGCCTGAGCTTTGATCGCAGTTCGGGGTTGGTACTGGATATCATATTCACTCAGTTCAGTCGTCCATTTGACCATCCGACCGGAGACCTCAGGGTTGATCAACACCTTCCCGAGTGTGCTATTGGTCAGCACTTGGATAGGATGAGCTAAGAAGTATGGCCGCAGTCACCGAGCCATCAATACAAGGACATAAGCTAATTTCTCGAGTGTAGTATACCTACACTCGGCCTCCTTAAGTAAGTGCCCAAAGAAATAGACCGGTTGCTGTTCGGTCTCCTTCTGGGTTACAAGTACAACACTCACGGCTCCCTCAGTAGCAGATAAATAAACATACAATGGTTCCCCTTCCTCGGGTTTAGCTAACACCGGCAGACTGATCAAGTAGGTCTTCAACTCTTCAAAGGCCTGGTCGCATTCAGCATCCCATTGGAACTTAATGGCCTTGCGCAGAACTTTAAAGAACGGCAAACTTCTATCAGCCGACCGGGAGATGAATCCGGACAAGGTAGTGATTCTCCCCGTCAAGCGCTGGACTTCTTTTAGGTTTTTGGGGGGAGGCATGTCCAACAGAGCTTTCACTTTGCCTGGATTAGCCTCTATCCCCCGTTCGGTCGGGATGTATCCGAGGAATTTACCACTCTTAGCTCCTAACAAACACTTGGCTGGATTAAGCTTGAGGCCATACCTCCTGAGAGTGCATCAGGTCTCTTGTACATCTGCTATCAGGTCGGCGGCGCGGAGGGACTTGATGAGGATGTCATCCACATACACCTCCACATTTTTCCCGAGCTGCTCCTTGAAGACCTTGTTCATCAGCCTCTGATAGGTCGCCCCAGCATTTTTGAGTCCGAAGGGCATGACAGTGTAGCAATAGGTTCCCTCCGCTGTGACAAAACTGACCTTCTCTTGATCATCCCAGGCTAAGGGTACTTGGTGGTATCCCTAGTAGGCATCCAGCATACAGATGAGCTCGCTCCCCGCAGTGGAGTCTATCATCTGATCTATCCGGGGGAGCGGGTAGCAGTCCTTGGGGCAGGCTTTATTAAGGTCTCTGAAGTCGATGCAGACCCTCCACTTGTTCCCCGGCTTGGAGACCAGCACCACGTTGGCCAGCCAAGCAGGGAACTGCACTTCTCGGATGTGTCCGGTGGTCAGCAGCCTTTCCACCTCGGCCTGGATAATCTTATTCTGCTCGGGGCTAAAGTCTCTTTTTCTTTGCTTCACAGGTCGGGCGTCCGGGTAAACGTGTATCTTGTGCTCCATGACCTCGGGCCTGACCCCTTTCAGATCTTGCTGAGACCAGGCAAACACATCTTGGTTTTGGGTCAAACATTCTATCAGTTGTTGTCGTAGGTCGGTCGGTAGTCCGGGAGCTATCCTCACCCGAGTCTCTTCTCGGCCAGGCAAGAGTTGGACCTCTTCTTTTTCTTCTAGCAGCTCGGCCCAGGGGGAAGGCTGAGAGGACTGTACCATGTTGCAGCTGGCCGACGGAGCTCGGAAGGCCTTCCTTACTTCCACTCGGACATCATCCACGTAACACCGATGAGCGACCTTCTGATCTCCTTTAGCTTCGCCGACTTGATCACCCACGGGGAACTTGACTTTTAAGTAGAAAGTGGACACCACGGCTACGAACTCATTCAGCGTTGGTCGACCCAGGATGGCATTGTAAGCTAAGGGGGCATCCACTATCAGGAAGGTAGACCACCTGGTCCTTCTTAAAGGTTCCTCACCGAGTGATATGGCCAGCTTGATCTGGCCCAGCGGTTGGACCTCATTTCCCGTGAATCCAAATAAGGGCGTGGCTACGGGCTGCATCTCAGTCATCTCAATCTGCAGTTGTTCAAATGCCTTCAAGTATAAGATATTCACAGAGCTCCCTGAATCCACAACGGTCCGATGGACCTGATAATTAGCTATGATCGCCGTGATGACCAGGGCATCGTCATGTGGCACTTCCACTCCTTGCAGATCCAAGGGACCGAAACTGATCTGTGGCCCCTGAGCTTGGGCGACACTGCAACCCACTTGATAGATATCGAGGCGCCGGACTTGGGATTTCCGCGCCCGGTTGGAGTCTCCATAGGTGGGACCACCAGAAATCACGTTGATGGATCCGTGCACTGCATTCTGTTGATTGGCTTGTTCTTCGCTGGCATTCCCGTGCTCGGTGGAGCCAGGGGTCAGGAATAACTGTCTGGCGGTAGGGGCGGTCAGTCGGGCAGGGGACTCGGATTGGCTGGGCGGGGCTCTTCCCCGTCCTCGACCACCTCCTTGGTGAGCTCCTCTCGGACTTCCTCGACCAGCGCGACCTCGACCTCTACCGGCCTGCCAGCAGTTTTGAAGGTCGTGGGTATGGTTGTTATGAAAAGAACAGTAGGGTTGCCACCTGGAAGGGATGCAACCCTGGGCCACTTGTTGAACTATTCCCCTCTCAGCTCCTGGTCGGTGTCCCATAGCTCTGGGGCTCCTAAGAGGCCCTCCAGGAGGTACATTTCTTTGATGTTGCTGAGGATTCTCAAGCGTAGGTCTGACCTCCGGCCGCCTGACAGCTTGTGCTTCTTCAACGTCCATGTATTTACTGGCTTTCTCCAAAAGGCTTTCGAAGTCCTTCGGAGGTTTCCGGATCAAGGATCTGAAGAACTCGCCCTCTTGTAAGCCCTGCGCGAAGGCACTGACTAACACCTCGGACGTAGCGGTGGGAACGTCCAGTGCAACTTTATTAAACCTATTGATGTAGGCTTTCAAGGGCTCCTTGGAGCCCTGCTTCATGGTAAACAAGTTTAAGCTGGTCTTGTGATGTCTCTTGCTACTGACAAAATGCTACAGGAACAATCTTTTGAAATCAGAGAAGTCCTTGATCGATCCTTCGGGAAGTCTGTCAAACCACCGCTGGGCTGGCCCGGCCAAGGTGGTCAGGAAGGTCCTGCACTTAACACCATCTGGGTACTGATGCAGCATCGAAGCGTTCTCAAATTTCTTTAAGTGCTCTTCCGGGTCCGTAGCCCCTCCATACTCGGGAATAGACATGAGTCGAAAGCGTTTAGGAAGCGGCTCCTGTAGAATTCGGCTAGAAAAGGGGAAACCAGTATGCTCTCCCGGGGTCGGCACAAGGGGAGCCTTCCCTTTGTCAACTCTGGCTTGACTGGAAGAGGCTTCATGGGGATCAGACTGCCCCGCCCCCTCCGCTGGGCCAAACAGAGCTCGGTAGAAATGTGGGCTATTTTCTTGTTGAACTCCTCCATCAGTGCCCACATGGCCGGTCTGCTCGGCCTGACCTGGCTGAGCGGGTCGAGCAGCTGCTTGTTGGGCCTCCGCCAATTTCCTGGCTCTGGCTTCTATCAGCAGCTCCAAGTCTTCTTGTGAGAGAGTAACGGTCACCCGATTGGAGTCACTCATCTTCGTCTTTCGATCAGGCTAGAATTCCCACAGACGGCGCTAAATTTGATCCTGTCGACAAGCGAAGACCGGTTTTCCTTCGGATGACTAGGTCTAACCAAGACGACCCGGTTTGCTGTAACTTGGGGGTCGGACTCGGGCTCGAATAGGGCTTAGGCTCAAGTCGCTCGGCTCGGACCGAAATGGAACTCACAAAGTGGTAGTGTGGTTGCAAAATGGCAGCGATCCCCTCTCTGAAGCCCAAAGGGGGGTTTATATAGGGGAGAGAAAACTCTCTGCTGTGTCAGAGCTGGCAAATCTCATTAAGAGAGGATCAGTTGACAGATTGTGATAGTGACAGCCGTATTAATGTTGTGAGACCGCCACAGCTGCCTGACACCCTGTCGAAGCTGTCTCTTCTGTTCCCCATTAACTCTTGGCGGCTCTGTCAGGCAATGATTATGCCGAGGGGGTTGTCTTCCGAATACTGGTAGGGACAGCCTATAATTGTTCGACCATCCCAGAGTGATTACGAGTGCCTGACCCCGATAACTGACTCCAATGGCCCGACCTCAGGCGGCCGACCCCGAGTGTCCCGACCTCGGGCGACCAACCCCGAGTGTCCCGACTTCGGGTGACCGACCCCAAGTGTCCCGACCTCGGGTCACCGACCCCGAGTGTCCCGACCTCGGGTGACTGACTCCGAGTGCCAGACCTCGGGTGGCCCTTGGCCCGGCCTATTTATTGCAGGTTCAGAGCGGCAATAGAACCCGACCGAGCTCCTGATCCTTCTAAGAAATCATCCGCCCGGATCACTAATAAACTCAATCAGAACACTTTCCATCTAATGAACGGATCTTTCAGCAAACCAAAAACCTCTCATGTAGCATTACACACATTAAGTTATGTTCAAAATTTGACTTAGCAATAATGCTATGAAGTTGATGGTGGTAATTATCGCAACAACGAAACGAAAAAAATGGTTTGTCTGATAGAACCCGACTCTAAGAGGTCTATTGGACACAATGTAAACCAACCTGTAATCCTTCCACCGTCGAAAGCGGATGGGTGAAACTGCTCTGTGAAACCAGCCTAGCCCAGTGCCCTTCACGTTATAAACGGGATAACCGAGCCTACGCATAATTATAACGGTTCGCCATCAACTTGAACGGGCAATCCAGCGATAGTACAAATATATCCACTCCTTGGAATCGAAGGTCATCATCCAAACCATTCGTTGCCCTCGCTCGAGTTATAAGCTTGCACAACCAATCAGAAGACAGTGAGTTATACTACAATTGTTGTCTATTGTTGGACCCCAGTTTCGAATGAATGATTGTTTGTTGTTTTAGGTCTACTCTCTTATATCCTCAGTCGATCAGTTCTACTATCTAGAATAGAAGCAAGAAAGAGCTCCACTAGAAGGCAGTGAGTCTACCGTTGCTCTACTTAAGCTTCAAGAACTTTTGACGATGAACTATACGAAAGGAGGTAGAATATTACTGTCTATCAAAATATCCCAAAATATTCACCAAATGATTCCTTGTTTCTCGAAAATAGTCTTCTGTATCTTTCACCAAGGGATAGCCTAGTCTCGTATTGATTCGCATCAACACAAATCATAAATCCAAAAGTACCCTCTTGGTCAACTAACCAGGTACTATTTATCCATAGTCAACATCCCCATGAACTAGGATAAATCAATCTCCTATCAACTAGGATAGTATATAGCTAATTCTACCTCTTCTGCGTCAATGCAGGTCGTGTATTACAGTAACTCGATCCAATATTAATCGTGCTACCCAATCTCAAATTCTCCCTCAACTGATACTAGTACCAGAACTAGCATGGATAAAGAGATTCCTAACAACAGTAAGTCATGATCTCAAATAGGTAGTGAACATGTTCGACTCTAGTTTTGACTCATCGGTCGATACTACAAGGGAAATCAACATTCTCCACAACAAAGTCGAGTCTGCAACTTGCTCATTAGTCGCCTTCTTGGTCAATCCCGACCATGACCACAAATTGACTAGTTGACTAAAAGTCATCAAGCTAAACTAAGTATAAAGAATAACTGGTAACCGAATATAAGTAACTATATGCGATCCAACTAAACTAGCACACGTCTATACAACTTGACATGATAGAGTATACAACAAATAAGACAATCATCAAAGTTATACCTTATTTAATTACTCGTCGCCGGGAGAGATCTCGTCGCAGCCAAGTCCCAAAACACAACCATACCGAACTAAGTCAAGAAAAATGACTCCGCAAAAATACAACCAAATCTGTAAAATATAGATAGACCTCGTAAAACAAAACAACTTCGTCAACCCTCAAGAAAAAGACTCCGCAAAAATAAACAAATCAGTAACATACAGATTGACCTCGTAAAACAACTCCATAAACCCACAGACACCAAAACATCGCAAAACTTGGACAAACTGACGCACCAAAAACAACATCATAAAAATCCATAGATCCCAAAGGAACTCGCAAAACTTGGCTCTGATACCAAAAATTGTCACGACCCCAGAGGCTCATGCTTCCTCGAAAATCGGGCAGCATCTCACCTGTACGACGGACAATATGGGGCAAATGTACATACACTCTCCACCAATACTAGCTCAGCCACAAACGGCTGACATCACAATAATAAATAAAATACACATCCACGCAGTTTATATCGAAACAAAATAAATGGATGGCTCAGCCACCATAAACTTAAAAGAACTACAATCCAAAGAAAATACAAAAGTCTTTGATAACGAGAAAACTCGATAATGAATAAAATGCAACTTCAAGTACTAAAAACAGACAACTAAACCAAATACGAAAAGCAACTCAACTCTGGGGACTGGCGACTGGATCCTCTCCTGGCTCCAAGCAAAATATCTACCTGCTACCTGAAACAAAAATGGAAGGTAGCGGTGGTGAGTCCGGACGGACTCTACGGGTATATGAGTAGACAATAAGCATGACATAATAAAGGTACAATAAGTAGAAAACCAACAGGGTACAGTCCATAAGGAATATAAAATTTCCTAAACATGCATAACATATATAAAATAACAAAATATAAAACCGAATAACAACTGATATAAAACAGAATATCAACTAAGCAGGTAAAAACAACGCGACAACGATAAATCCAACATATACATGCATGTCAATCAAGTGCAACAACCATAGCTCATATAAGTGCATCAAACACAAGCAAATGCATAAAAGAAATACGTATGCATATGATGCAATGACATGTGTCACCCCTGACGCTAGTCAAGCCGCCAACACATCCCATCTGTGTGACCGAGTGGGTAGGGCTGTGACAATTGTACGCACTCCAACAACAAATACCACAAAGGTGTGGTTGAGTGGACAGGATGCTGGGGAGCCAACTACTCCAAAAACCCCGATACATAGGGGGAGCCACCAACAGCTCTAATATCCCTCGAAAACAACGGTGAGGACAGCTCTAATATCCCTCGAAAACAACGGTGAGGGTGAGCCCCAATAACTCTAATATCCCTCTAAAACAACGGTGAGGGTGTCACTGTTTGGCATAACAGGGCAGATGCTCGCACTCTAACAACTACCACGACAACAAGTGGTTGAGTGAATCGAGCAACAATATGACTAACGACGGCTTAACCAAATGTAAGCCCAACAGTCGTTAGTATGCAACGTGCAAGTATGGTGCATGCTATACAATCCACGAACAACCGGAGAAACAACGATGCAATAAAATCCAACAAGTATACGATGCATCAATACAACCAATCAGAAATCGCAAACCAACGATTATGCACCTACACTAATAGGTAGGATATTTCTAATGCCAAATAAACCTAATTGTGTTTAATGGACTTCTAAGTACTCGTGTACAAGCGGCACTTTACAGAATAGAAAACCAACAGAGGACTGTACGGATACAAATTTGGAATACTCGAAGATCAACGAAGATTAAGTGTCAACGACGATGTTAAAATAACAAACGACAAAGAACAAGGTCAAGCAACCTACTAGACATAAGATAGTCATGCTTTAAGGTAAACGAAACTACTCAAGTACAAAGGAAAAATACCCGCATTTTATTTGTAGAACGTGTCCAATAAAGCTCCCACGATCAACCGTGCGAGGCCAACGTCAACGTCCTGTATCAAGGACTAAACTTTAGCTATTTATACAATTATTAAAATGGCCAAATTAACCACCAAACTACATTAGGCTTAAATCCTAATCATAATCCAACTGAACGAAAACTAATTCCAACACATAACATTAACAGTTAACCTAATCCACTAACAGCCCAAAGGACTCATCCAAAACTAAAATATCATATTAATTACCCAACTATCATAGCTCACGGCAGTGCTCCACTAAACCAGAAAATTACAACAACCTCAATCTAACCAACCTTCTTTAATGTTTTCTTTTCTCTAACAGTTTGATTCAACATCTCTTTTCTGAAAAATTCCTCCAGAATTTAATGGCCACAAGGAAAAGCTAATTAAAGTTTTTTAGTTCCATGGAGAAGCCCATCGGTAAGATTGTGGGAACTGAAACTTCATGTGTAGAAGAGCAAAACACACTCGTAACCTACAAATCCTTACCTTGATGCAAGCCACACGCACCCCTCTTCTCGTTCCCTGTCTTGATCCTCAAGGAAAAACTCACAACCCTAAAACTCAGCCAATAAGAAGACAAAATCTGAAGAACAGAGACAAATTCAAAGATCTCAGGCTTACCTCTGACTGTGGCCGGCGATCACAAGATCTAGGTCATAGCTGCTCGACAATAATTGTGCAAAGGAGAAGAAAATGACGAAGAGGAACTTGCGGTGTCAGGTGAGTGAAATGAAGAAGAAGAAGAAGATGGAGGAGTCGGAGGGGGGCGGCGTTCGGCGGGCTGCGGCGTCGGCGTCGGCGTCGGGCAGAGGGGGAGAAACGACGCAGAGAGGGATCGGGGAAACTGCTCAGTTAGGGTAGTTTTTAGGGTTTATAAGGATTTTGGACTTTTGCAAAAAGGTCCCTCTAGTTTGGTTAATCCCAACAAGGCCCCTAAGTTTTGAATTTTTCATTTAGCCCCTAAAAACTCAATATTTAACAGATGAATTACTGAATAGTTGATTAATATGATTAAATGATTTAATTGATTAACTTGGCTAATTAAAATTTGATTAGTGTGACTATGTAATCACTTAATTAATTTGTTATTTTGATTATGGATTAATAGATAATTAATTTGATTAATTACTAAATTAATAATTAATTGAGTAAGTAATTGATTGATTAATTGGCTTATTAATTTCTTTAACTATGAATTATTAAGATGAATATGAACTAATTAATAAGTTGATTTAATTAAGTCATATGCCAACTAATTGATTAATAGATCTTTAATCATTCCATAAGAATTTGATACAACGATTAAGAAAGTTAGTTGATTATTAAATAAAAGTGAGGAAATTAATATATGTTAACCTACTTAGATTTATTTTTGGTTGATAAGATTATTCTAGTAGTTAGTTCCTCTACTTGTGGGATTCCAACTCAAGACAGACCCTTTGGCTTAAAGATAGGATGATCTACATTAGAGGTAGATAATTCTTCTTTTTACCTCTTTAGATCTTTGATATTAGCACATGTATTTGATTATGCATTAGTTATATGCTTATCTTGACTTGACTTTTTGTTATTTTTTGAGATTGATACTTAGTTATTTAATCTTATTTTAATCTACTTTGATATATATACTGTTTTGTTACTATCCATGTTATTTATAAGGTCGTATCGTCAAGGAGAGGTAGGCAACTGTCTCAGGACCCAACCTTCTAGGGGCCCATTTGTTTAATTATATCCAAAAAAACAAAAGGCAAGGACCGACTAAATCCTATTCTCACAGCTCAAAGGCACATATCAACACCTGATTCTTCTTTAGACACGATTTCTTTTCTGGCATTCTTTCCACCAAGGCACAGATCTACTGGACAAGAGGTAATTCTAATGTTCTTCTCCGAGTTTCTTCTTCGTCCTATAACACGCGACACTAGGCATGGATCCATCAAATAAGAGGTAATCCTAATCTTCTTCTACTACTTTCTTCTTTGTCATACAACATGTGACACTAGTTTGCATCCTAATCACGTGACGATGACTATTCGTGTGACCTAATCGAGCTTATTCGCACATTGGTTATCGCACGAGACACCGCCCGGCGGTCAACTTCCACTCGCATGACCTAATCACGTGGCCCGCGTATATTTAGTGTATTTATTATTTGCATACTGAACTTTATAGTTATTTATCATAACAAAATTTTTATTATTCTCCATCGAACACTAGTATGACTCTGGCTACTTATTATCATTTATACTTGTGCTTTTATGTTAACAATAGTATATCATTACATAGTTGGTAGATTATACTCTTGGGTGTCATTGTTTATTCCTTGCTCATTATTGCATTTTATGCGTATACCTTGACCGCCCACTTGACCAGATAGTGGTAGTGTGTTGTCGCCCATAGTCCGTAGCTAGATTGCTACGAGTCATATCTGCCAACTAGACCAGATAATAGTAGTGTATTGCTGCCCGCAGACAATAACATTTATACACTCTGACTGCCACTAGACCAGATAGTGATAGTGTGTTATTGTCCGCAGTCAATAACTGATGAGCTACATAGCTACCTAATCATGTCTGCTCATTAGACCAGATAGTGGTAGTATATTGTCACTCGCAAACAGTCTCTGATTGTCCACTAGACCGGATAGTGGTAGCATGTTATCTACCATCGTTAATACTTGTTATATGCTTATTTTGAGTATGATTTGGATGTACAGTATGTAGGGATCTTATGCAAAAAATAATCAAATTGTGCAGGAGAAAAGTGATCCCTTCCTAGTGATCCATGCTAAATTAATCATATATCGTTGATAAGATTGGTTATCTTTGTTGCATGCCTTTAGCGTAATCCCGACAACAACTTGGTTCGATGGATCTCCGCACGATCATAGTGGTCGTGCTTCTAGTAGTAACCATATGAACATATCTCGTTCATCGCACGAATTCAGTCTCTGAGAGGAACCATCTTCGTGATACTAGCAACCTAGGGTGGTTCGGTCACAAGGAGAAAGAGGGGGAGAGGGGACTTTCGGCCAAGAGCAAAACAACAAGAAGTAGATTTCATCTAATGAAAAATGACTTTTATATTCACCCAATGAATATGAAAAGTCTTTGTCTCTTTGTCACTCATTTGATTAATGCTCATTAATTTATAATAATGTTGTATTCATCTCAATGAATACTCTTAAGACATTTGATATTCGCCCAATGAATATAAAAAGCTAAAGACCTATGGTCTTCCTCTTTAAGTGGTTGAGTCTAATCCAAATGAATCTAACTCGGATTAGACTCAATCCTATAGTCCAATTGGATTCATTCAAGTCTAACTCAATTAATCCAATTTTAAATTAGATTTCGTCACATTTTAGTCAAACTAAAATCAACGTATCTCCAAAACAACATGTTCTTTGTGTGTGACCCAATAGGCTCTTGTAACGTTAGCAATGTATCTAAACCACATTAAATATATAAGCAATAAGCGACTTCTAGTAATGCATCATTGCTACCCAAGTGACGAAAATGTCAAGATCTGATCTAACCTTTCCATGTCTATTATCTTGTATACTTTGTCCTTCTATCTTTGATATCTAGATTGATCAATGAGGCACAGACCGTGTCATACTCTTATCAATCTTTGTGTTTCTTGATCCCCAAGTAGACTCACTTAATCAAATGAACTCAATATCTCATATCGACTCATTTAATTATGGTCATGCATTTTAGTAGTCCTACACAATTAAGGAGCCCACAGATATCACTCCTGTCATATGAGAAGAATAGATCTCATTTATGTTACTCACATCCCTCCGCATAATTTGTTGCATACCCAGTGATCGACTTTATTGTCTATCCTGTTATGAGTGGCGTTTGACGATACCAAAGTATACAACTCCTTATATAGGGAACCATAGTAACTTTAGGTCTAAGGACTATTCATACCAATAGTCATTATGAAAAATTTTATGACACTCATATAATGATCCATGAAACTTTCTTATAACGGGTCAATTTAGTATATATTCTCTAATATATACTCATGTATTAATTTGATATCCTATGTCCATGACTTGAAAGATTAAGTCATTAATTGACCTATATGCTCGTATCAATGCATTAATATTATTCTTATATATTAATGTTTGACTAGGAATAGTTAAGAGTAATGTTCTATATATATCTACGTTCTCCCACTATCAACTATTGATATGATAGATTAGAACCTACTATCCAAAGACATTATTATACTTATTCATCTGACACAGATATGAAGTAAATATAATAATCAAAACCTTTGTCTTTATTAATAAAATATGATATAAAAATTTTCCTAGTAAGTCATCTCATAATTGACTCTAAGGCTAACACTAACACGGTGTGTATACCCAATTTATTTATCATACTTGGTTGATCATAGAAGGTACTGTTGATTTTAACGAACAAGTATATCTTTGAAGCATGATACGTCTAACTTACATGAATTTTCTTTTACTTAGTCTATATATTTAGCCTAACTTGTTAATTAGCTTGCTTGCTCTAAGTGACTCGATTGATTCATCTAGTCAGGCATTTCCAATCCACAGCCTACTTGGCTTGTTGACATTAATCACCCTAACCAATATGTGTAATCTATTGATTTGTTCTGCTCATGTTGATTGTCCTATGCACTAAACTGGCTAAACTTATGAGTCTGCTTAGCTTGCCTCGCATGATAGGCTTGATCTAGCCCACCAAATTTGTCTAGTATGTCTCCCAACCAACCTGATTGATCTACCTGGCTTGATCAACTAGACAAAGACAACTAATCCACCCAACATGGCCGCCTCAACTTATCTACCCAATCAACTACCCACCAAAACTTGAATAGCTCCTTTAGTTTGTCCGGCTTACTCGGTTTGCACAACCCAACCATTGGGCGGAGCGGAGTCTTGTATTAGCCTACCTGGGTTTTAGCCCGGGCCCGATGACATTGAGCAAGAGTTACTGTTTGGATTTGTGACGGGAGAAAGAAAGACTGCGAAAGAAAGAGGAAGATAGTCCAGAAAGAATGTGCGAGAGAGAAAGATACCCGGGCTATAAAATTTCTTATTCCGTCCCTGCCAACCAACCCACCTAATTTGTACCATCTGCTGCCTAATGCCTCTATCTCGAACAAGTTATTTGTCTCGCTAAGCTCATCGAATTTGTTCAACCCTAGCAATGTAGTTAGCACAACCATTCTATCTAGCCCGCCCGACCAACCTATGCACTTTAGTGACACAATCAACCTAATGGGCTCATATAATCACTCTGACACAGGACCCATTGGGCCTGAATGTACAGGCAAACAATTCTATTTATTATTTAAAAATAAATAAATAAAATAATTATTTCTGTATAAGTTAGGGATAACAATTCAATAGAAATTGGGTTTCATTTACTATTAAATATGAAAATAATCCATAAAATCACAAAAAATTGGAATAGGTATTTCCATAAACAACACACGACACATGCAAGGCACACATCTTCAAAGAATATATGAGGATATTCATATTACACATTCACCATGTAGATAGGTATTTTTATTATTAACTCTGTACAGAGTCAAACCCACCAGAGAAGCTCATTCCCTTAGAGATATTGTTTGTAATTTAATGATACAAAAATCCATCAAATACTAATTGCTACAAGTTACAGCCAACATAAGTGCCCTTCAAGAAGTAGGCTTGTGAAGGCATTATTTCTTACATCAGATCATTGATTTGGCATCACATGAAGTCCATCGGATCATTTGGAGAATGGGCACTCGGTGTCTGACCATTGCAGGAACTCTGAGTTTTCGATGGATGTATGGGAGGAAGCTGCTGTGAGTGAGAATAGTAGTTTGATATAGACTGCTGAAACACTCCATTGAAGTGATCTCCGTTGGCAGTTGGAACTTGTCCAGTTGCTATCCTAAGGCGCTGCACTTCTTCTCTTAAAGCGTCATTCAAAGCTGTGTGGGAAGGGAAAAAATCATGATCAGCAATGTCATGCATCCAGACAGAGATCGAAATTAGAACCTTTCGGTAGCTTAAAAACTTGTTCTTAACGATGTTAAGCTCCCAGCACCTGGTTAGATTGGTGAAATTAACTATGGGACTTAAGAAAATTTAGCTAGTAAATCTCCTAACTGACCATTAGAATTGATAAAGGAAATGATGATCTTACTAGATCACATTTTCTCACTAATAAAGTGACAATTAATTTCTACATACTGGTCTTAAGAATCCTAGGGATCACCTTTAGCATCTTTAGCCCCTACATCGATCAAATGGCATTGCTGCACGGTAGGTTGAGATGGCCGCACAATGCTAATTGAGTGTCAACCTCCCAATGATAGCATTGTCGGCTTTAGGCACTAGCCACTCCCTGAGATGCCAGTCAAGTGAATCAGTGTTTTGCCTACTAAGAAGAAGTCCGCCGTGAATCCAGGCTTAGTGAAGGCTGACTAAGAGTTACAATTGTGGTCTCGGTATCTAACAAGATTCCACAAAAGTAGGCATGGGCCAAAGTGTTATTCTACTTGGAAGATATCACCCAAGTTTCGTCTTCCAAGAAAATGCGGAGAATCTCCGTTGACTCATGATCGCTTGACACCAATTTTGAGAATTTGTTTGGGCGTAGGCACACTGTTCACTCAATGAATCTCCTTTGACTTGGTCCTCCAAAAATCATGCCCACAATAGGCTGGTGGGTATCCGAGGTTTTGCATCACCCCTCTTTCTTTCATGACCACCACAGACTTTAGCATATGCCCTCAATGTATGGGCTTCTCGAATTCCACATGCAATTGTTGGTATTCTTTCATGGTGTGGCTTGTGTCCTGATGATATCAAAAATATTTTATAGGGTTTTGGTGTTACCAGGGAATCTTCAAAGGGGCAGGCTACAAAAACAAGTTCTGATCCTTCTAAGAAAATTTTTCTTGGCCAGTGGTGAGAGAAGTGAACTTGATCCAGAAAATAGGTTCATGAGAAAATAGGCTACAAAAATAAGTTCTCTCCATGTATCAGTTTGCTTCCGCATCAAATCTTCACGCGTAGTTTCTAAGAGACTCTTCTCTGCAGTGCTTGATGTTACGCAAGTATGTGAATTCTTCTTCAAGTCATCCTGTGAAAAGCTTAGTGAATCTTCAAGTGAGTCGGGAGAAGATGAATGACAACCCTTAGCAGGTCCATATACCACCATTATGCAACCCTTTTCAAGGTTGTTAAGAAAATTCAGTATAATAGGGCGGGACCTAAATTACTGGATAGATATCTGGGTCCAAAAATTCCCTAGATGGTGCTTAAGGTCAGTTGAGTCATTGTAAGCTCAGAGGCACACTAGGAAAAGACTAAAATCACCTCTTTTGTCCACTTGAAAAAAAAGGTTCCTTTATCCCATGACCTCATCTTCCTCCGTTGATAACTCTTCCTTCTTGATCTTCCATGGTAGCCAGAGGAGCAGGAGGCATCGACCAACTTTTTATGAGAGGTTTTCTTATGCTCAGCCATAGGGTCCCTCTTGCTATTGCATTCACGATCACCT
This sequence comes from Boesenbergia rotunda, assembly GCA_024364735.1. Taxonomy (NCBI): domain Eukaryota; kingdom Viridiplantae; phylum Streptophyta; class Magnoliopsida; order Zingiberales; family Zingiberaceae; genus Boesenbergia; species Boesenbergia rotunda. The sequence goes on from JAGFNQ010001242.1 coordinate 345,215, forward strand.
CCGAGTGAGGTTGTCAAAGCATTCACATTGCTCCTTAGGACCGCCATATGTGCAACAGGTTGTAATCAGAGTGGTGAGGGATTGTATGGCTTTCAAAGATGAACTTCATCACCATTTCAGGATAAGTGTGACGAAGACTATAGTGTATCATCAGCAAGACAACCAATAAGGGTGTCTAGACAAAGGGCAGGGCACAATAAGTCAAGGCTCTAAGGACCACAAGGGTGTTTGGGATTCTAAAATGGTGTATACACTATTCGTCCTCCTATCAATCAGGTCCTCCTATTGTCAATGTTAATGATTATGGTTTAGGGGGTGGTCTGAATCATTTGGCAATCAAATTTAGTTGGTCTAAGTAATTCAATGAGAAAACAGTTTGAATGAGTAGTTCAACATGCAATCGAAAAGGTTGTCCAAGGGAATTAAGTCTTGTAACCTCTTGAATTACAAAACCAATACCAAGAGTGTTCTGACCTCAAATCAAACTTGAGTAGGGAGCCAACTTGAGCACGGTGTTATAGATCTGGGAGATGTTCTATCAGTAATTTACAGGCTTGGAGGTATGGCTTCAATGTTCCTTGTCAAACGAACAACATTGGAGGCCAATGAAATGGCAAGTGGGTGGTCATCTATTTGTCCTAGCCTGGCTATGAAACTTATTGTAAGAACAATGGATCATATGAAATGCAAGATGTTATGTTGCATTTAATCATAAAGCGTAAATTCCTTGATAAGGAATGCCTCGAAGGGCCTCTGGTTTATGACGATCTTTAAACCCTTGTAAGATGTTAAAACATGCCGATTGGTAGAGGGAGAGTTGATGGACTTTGTAGGTCTAACCAAGAGTTGCTACCTTCTTATAGAGACTATATAGGCCAAGGTTGCGGTTAGACGAGGACCATTCCATGCTCCCTCAAGGATAACTCCTACCTGCAATTCGTACACAAGAACTATAATTGTGCAGCTACTGAAATGGTCCACCAATGTGACAAGGAGAGGTAGATGCAACCATCTCATGGTTTGACAATGGCACAAGTTTCCAATGTTTACTTGTATCATATGATTATTGTGTCTATTAGGTTCTGTAGAACTAAAAAAAATTTAGATATCTCTACAATAATATAATATTGTCCACTTAAAATCCTCATGATTTTACTCTTGGGTTATACTGAAAAGGCCTTATACCAATGGAGATATCTTTCCATTATAAGTCCATAATCTTTCCTATTAGTTTTCAATATAGGGTTGTGTTTGCAACCTTGCAACCCCAACAATTCCCCCCGCCCTCAACTCCCAAACGAAAGACCACAGGACCCCCTCAAGCGGAAAGTCTATTCGTTTGACGTCCGATCATCGACCCACCAGGTCTTCCTACCTCTCGGTCCATCCGACCTACTAGGACTTCCTTACCTAGCCGCAACAAGGCAATCCAGGCTCTTATACCAATTGTAGAACCGAAAGAAGTTAGATATATCCGCAGTTCGAACTCTTATATCAATTGTAGGGCCGAAGAAAATTAGATATCTCCACAATGGTATGATATTGTCTACTTTGGGCCTAAGCCCTCATGATTTTGTTTTCGGGCTTTACCCAAAAAGTCTCATACCAATGGAGATATCTTTGCCTTGTATGCCTATGGTTTTTCTCATGTGTTTTTAATGTGGGACTATGTTTGCAACCTTACAACCCCAACAGGTTCAATGGAGCATGATGTACAAAGGGGAGAATGATTCTTGACTATCAAGGTTCAGCATGTCATTCAAGTGAAGAAGTCGTCGTAGTTAAAGCTATGTCTCACTACCAACTCAACTATTGACGTTTGGTTGTGCTAGCTAGGTGGTTAAGAAAAATATAACCGGTTTTGATCCTGTGTAAAAAAATATTAGAAAAGGATGTCTTTATTAGAAAATTCATTCCCATACATATTAATATGTATATAAACAAATCTGAGGAATGAATTTCTTCAATGTTTTAGACAATAATTTGTTGAGTCAATTGAGAGATTTGGATTGATTTCTTTCTTCCATTTCATTTCTGAGAACAAGAGATTCCAACTACATAGAAGCAACTAGATTCTTTCATATCCATTAGTGCGTTGTCAGCTTTGTCAACTTCAAATAGCCCTAGATTAGAACATTTTTTGAGGTGTTTGGGTCCTAGATGCACGATCAACACATTGAGGGAGTGCTTGCCAAGTTTTCTCAGCCTAGTATCCCACACCTTGCTTTTATGATATCCACATTCAACTGTGCCTTGAAGACATGGTCTGAACACGCCCATCTTATGTGCCTCTTTCATGACATGCTTTTGTTCCGGTTAGAAAACAAAGTGAAGAAAAGAGAAAGGGAGGAAAGTTGTACGAATAGCTTTTATGTCCTCACATAGATCATTAGATCTATTATTAGCCTGGTGAAAATAGGAAAGTGAGGAAGAGGATAAAGGATGGTAAAGTGTCCACTAACTGAAATTGCAACAGTGCCCATCAAAGCCTATGTGCTTACTATTATAGTAATGCAACTGGTAGACTTTTAACATCCCACTCTTAAAAAACTGAATTTCAAGGATGAAATATGTTGAGCCACTTAAAACCTCGATCAAAGAGACACAAAAGTAAAGTTATTAAACTCCTATCTGTTTTTTGTCACCACAGATGGCAAGTTTGTGGTAAAGGAAACCCATCATGATATGTAGTTAGCATACTTCCTGAATGGCCATCATTTATACTGAAGAGCATAGAAAAAAAATATGTAAGTTGATCCTGAATTGTGCGAGAAGAAAGCAAATCTTAGGATATGATGATAGTAATTCTTAAGTATTGTGTGAGAAGAAAACTGCCCGTTAGAAAGCTTTGGACTACCTTCAATGTTCTTTTGCAAGGTGATAATAAGAAAATTCGTCCTTTTGCAGTATAAAATCAATAAAAAAAAAATCCTATGTTTATGAGATGAGCCATACTATATAATGCAGTTGAGGAAATAACAACGCATCCTAAATATATTTCTTAATATTTTTTAAGTTATGGAGAGGAAGCAAAAATAATAATTCATGCCATCTAATTATTCCTTTAGTAACTTGAAGCTACCATGTGATTTCGTCACCAAATTTATTCTAGCGAAGCAATCTTTGATATCAATGTATTTCCTAAATTTGGAAGATTATAATAACACCCTTGAATCTTTTGGCAAGAGTCATTTGCCAGTAGTATCTTTGACAACTAAACTATATTCTTCTTTCCATTTAACAAAATCATAACTAGAATTGCTAATGTGTTTCAATGCACCAAAAAAAGAAGAAGAAAAAGTAGAAGAAAATAAAAATCTGAGCATGAAAACATACCATCACGAAGTTGAGCCTGTTGTTCCATAGCCTGCAACCGCAACTTGAGCTCCCTATTCTCAGTTGTCAAATCAGTGGTATCTCTCTGCATTATTAAAAGAATCAAGTCGCCCATCTCTCTTATGTCAGATACTTTCAACAAATAGAACAATGTGAACAAAGAAATTTTGCTTTTTTAATCTTGTGAAAACATCGCGAATCAATTTTACTTGCATAGGAATCAAGATGCTTGCCTGGGACCAAAAAACATTTAAATTTTCATGATCATTTGAAAAGTTTAAGTGGCATCGAATGGTGAGCTCTAGTTCAAACCTGAAAAACCGTGAGCTGTGCAGATAGTGTAGTTGCCTCAGTCTGAAGTGTTTGCACCTTCCGTTCAAGTTCACCTGTGTAACGGACTTTCCTTTCCTTAGAACGCGCAGCAGATTGTCTGTTCGCAAGGATCCTGTAGCAAGAATTAGACAGAAAAAAAACTTTTATACGCCTAGATCAAAGAGAAAAAAAAGCTAACAGAGATTAGAATAAAGTGAACAAAATTAGAATACTCAGTTGAGCAGATAAAGCTACCCAATGAACAAAAAAGGCATAAAAAAGGAGGCAAAATTCACATTTGAGAACAGCCGAAGGGTGAAGGACCAAATATAGCTGAAAAAAGAGGTGGAAAAGAAGGATAATCGAATGAGAATAGTCAAACAAATCTTATTTGAAGTCGAAACAGAAAGTAGCAAACGATCGAACCTAAAGATCAAATCGCACGTTATTGCTAAAGAAGAAGGTGAATTATTGAAAGGAATAAAAGGGGCAAATGGAAAGAGGAGAAAAAGATGGTGCCTTTTTGCCCTTCTGGGGTCGAGGAGGGCCAGCTCCGCGAGCTTATCAGCTGGCATGGCCTTCTTCGCGTAATCTGATAGATGCGACGCCGAGTCTTCCTCGAATGACGAGATCGACCCATCCATTGAGCCGCTCCGCCGATGGTGCCCTTTCCTTTCCTGTGCCCCTTCGTAGCTGCTGCCGGCCTGGAACCCCAGCCCCTCGAAGAGCGCGGTGTCCACGGACAAGCTCCTCAGGTGAGCCCCCGGGACCGGCCTCGTCGACGGTGCCGCAGGGTGATCCATCGCCCCATGCTCCGCTAAGAGCGCTCCGGAGCTGCCCGCCTCGCAGCCTCCTGACACGTTGTCGTCCGAGAGCGAGGGAAAGTCCAAATCGGAAACTCCGAAGTCCGGATCGGTGTCGAAGAGCAGGTCGTCAGGGAGGCTGAGGAAGGTCTCAGAGATGGCCCGACGGTGAGCTCCTCCCCCGCCGCCGCTGCGAGGGTTCGGGATAGGGATCTGCCCGAAGCGGTGGCCGACGGCCGAAGGCGCCAGCGGTGGACCTCCCGTCTCCATAGCCGCGCACCTACTGGTCGGAGTGACGGACGCCGCTTGTCAAAGAAACAAAGACATGGAGGCGGAAACGCGTCCTCGGTCAAAGGTAGGCGCCGCACCGGACTGGGGAAGCCGGAAATATAAAGCCGGGGCACCGATTTTTACATCCCTTTGTTTACTCACTTAGTCATTGGTCGACTGATAAGGACCCCACCGGGTAGTCATCGAAATCACGTAATTTAATCCAGGTGATAAAAAAACAAAAGAAGGGCAAAGAATTAAGAAATATATCTTTTTTATTAAATTGATTTTTTAATTTATCATTAATATTTTCCTATTTAATATTTTCTATCTATTTTGTCCCTTAATTTTTATTAGTAAATGCCGATTTCTAATGTTAACAAAATAGATAAATAAAAAATATTAACGAGGGTGTAGTAGTTTTTTTTTTAAAAAAAAGATAATCCTTTGATGATTTAGTAAAAACAAGTTCCTCAATTTTTTTTAATTTTTAATGAGAAATTTGAAAATTGTTAATTTTCAAATTCTAGTTTTAAATTTGCCAATGTATCTTATTTCCAAAATATTCTATATTTATCCAATTTTTTAAAAAATATTTCCATGTACTTTCAATAGAAAAAAATTTAATAGTGGTCTTATTTTATATTTTGATAAATAAACTTTTACAAATATTAATATAATGATATTTTCGTAATATCAACAGTGTTTTATTATATATAAATTTATAGATTCCTGTTAAAGCTGCTGACGTACTGGGGTGTGTTCGCGCTATCTGGCACTTTAAAGATTTTTAATAAATAATTTTTTAATCGTAATATTTAAAAAATAATTATTTAAACACTATAACTATAACATAAAAGAGAAATCTAATTTTTTTTAAAAAATTATTAGTTTAAATTTACTATAAGTCAATCTATAAATCTTAAAATTTTAAATCCTAAATACATATAATATACTCCGTGAATATCTAAAATTTTATAGTTTAAATTCAGTATAACTCAGCCCCTGAATCTTAAACTTTAAATATATATAATATACCAAAATATAAAAACAAAATATTACTGAATGAAAGTGATATGCCTAGAATGAGTCCCGCTTAGAATGAATCTAGGGGTCTGGATTCATTACAGGTGCTTGTGTCACGGACAAGTCCACGACAGAAGGTCGGCAGTATATTAATTCTTTATATATATATATATATATATATATATATATATATATATATATATATATATATATATATATATATATATATATATATATATATATATATATATAAGTCGATTCTTAGGAATTAACGACATGTATGTATCTAATACTTGTGTATGTGAATTAACTTTATTCCATATCTGTGGAACAGACTCTAGAGAATTGTTATATATATACACACACACCTACACGACTATATGTGCGTGTCTGCGCTACAGTGTCTAGGTGTCTTGATTCATTTTTTAAAAAATCAATATTTTTTTAAATTTTAAACCTAAAATGCATATAATATACCTTGTTATAATCTAAAATTTTTTAGTGTTAAATTTTTTTTCGCTTGAACATTATAATTCAACTCTTAAATATTAGAGGTACGTAAAATCTAATTGATTTAACCTCATAATTAAAAAGTAAATATAAAAATATTAAAAAATACCATTAGATATCTAAAATATACAATGCGTGAGTATTTAAAATTGTTTATTGTTAATTTTTTTAGCTTGAATACTATAATTTAATCTTAAACTTTAAAGGTAAATTTTAATTGGTTTAATCTCGGAGTTAAAAAACCAAAAAAAAATTAAAACTTACTGCTTGCAATGGTCAAAATTCATTTATGAAACTTCAAAATTCATGATTAAACTTAGTCACATGGGAGAGATCAACACGAGATATTTTAACTAAATCATATTCATAATTTTTGCAATTGTCAAAATAAATCATACGTGACCATTATTACATTTAAAATATTCTAAAGAACACGTTCATATCTTTAGTATTCGATTTTGAATATTAAAATATCATTAAAGTGTTTTGGCTACCTTACTTTACTAGAAAATCATTGAAATATTTTAAAGAACTAGAATCATTTAAACAATTATAATGGTATTTTGAAAATGAAATGTGTTCTTTAGTGAACTTTAAATATGTGTTTTGTCCTTTAATAAATATCAAACACGTAGCGTGTCATAAATAAAAATTATCATTTTATTTTATTTTATTTATTTAAATGAAGTTGAAAGAAAGGCAAAGAACGGATAAATAAATTTTTGAGTGGTTTCAATTTAGCCAAAGCATCTGGAGATAAGGTGGTGACAAGAGGAATAGAAAGTAAGAGCAAAAGAAAAGAAGAATAGTGGGGGAAAATTGACGAAGGAATATTCATTAATTAGGAGGAAAGAATTTGATGAGTCTCTCAAAATTATTGATTAGTAGGAGCTTGATTGCGCGTATGGTAAGCGATATGTAATGGGTATTTGGCATATCAGGGGTGCTTGGTATACATTCGATAATGAAAATGATAATAAATTTTGATTGAGAAGTTTATGAATTTAGTGATAATTTAGTAGGGGTTAGGTTATAAAATCAAAGGTATTATATCTATATTTTAATTCTGATTCCCGTATACCAACTATCATAAATGGAAATGAAATAGATTTCATTCTCATTTTCACCTTCTAAACCCGCTTACCAAGCGCTCCCTCAAATGCTCATGATGTTGGAATCACTCATGCCCCCCATGATATATCTTTGTTTGTGCCCCCGAAGTTATGGTGTAGCGGTAGGGTGACTAGTCGCTATCCCAGGGATCCACGGCTCGATCCTTAGCTACGATGTATTTTGTAGGAATTTTTCCTCCAAATGGAACGCGAACCCTGAAACTCTGGGTTTCTAAACCGCTCACTACAAGCGTTTCTAAATTTACCCTAATGACTAATAAGAAACTTCCATGAAGCGGGACTGATTATCCTAAATTTATCTGGTACCTAGTCCAACATTTTATTTGTTGGATTTATCGATTTGTAAGGTTGGATTTGCTCATCTTCAAAATTAATCAAGAATTGGATAGTTGAGTTTAAAAAATAAATAAATAAAAGAGCTTGATTGCGTAAAAATACATTTAGGTTTGAGGTCGCTATCGCAAGGATGAAGATTTTGAGAAGGTGCGATTCTAAAATCATGGCATAAACAACAGGACATTGAAATTATTGTGTTAGTTATCGAGTTCAATTTAAAAATGAGGAATGCGATGGAAGAGGAGACGTCGAACATCGGAATCTTTGAATTATTGAGGAGCCCTAATAAGACATGTAGAAGAACAAGTATTTTTTTTACCAAAAATAATTTTAAATTAGTTTTACATTGTATAGGATTTCACTTATATTATGTGTTATAGAAAAAATTTGATGAATCAATAATATCGAATTTAGAACTCTAATATCAAAAATAAATCGAGAAGGATTTGTAAAATATAATTTAAATTATTTATATTATGTATTTACTCTAATATTATGTATTTAAATTACATGTAGAATTTAAATCGAGAACTCTTATATTATGTATTTTTTTATCAAAAATAATTTTAAATTACTTTTAAATTTTTCATCCGCTATCAAAAATAAATCGAGAAAGATTTGTAAAAGATAATTTAAAACTCTAATATCTCTCGATTGCACAGGAGAAAGAGCAATAGAGAGCAGTAGGAAGTGACTGAACATTTATTTTGATAATATAATTCAATTAAAAGGAAAGTCTTTTAATTTTATCAAAAATAATTATGACTATTTGGTTTGTTATGATTTGATGTGATCCTCAATTAAATCTTCACTATTTGTATAAAGTTTTTAAAGAAAACAGAAAAGAAAAAGAGTAAAGATCGATCGCGACTGACCAACTAGAGTTGGATGAGGGATCTGAATATGATTCCTGTCGGCGGTTACATTTATGATTGATAAGGAATTCTCATTTCTTAAAGAGGTTAGACAGAGGATAACCTAAAAAGATTTTTTTTTGAAAAAAGAAAAATTTTAAAAATATCGGTAAATTTGCTTTAAATCCCTAATGGCAAATCAAACTTTGCATTCAATCCCCATTTGAGTTTTTCTTTGTATTAACTCCCTAATGGATTGAGTATAAAAGAGTGAAAATTGAGTATACATCAGTGAAAAATGAGTATAAAAGAGTGAAAAGTGAGTATAAAAGAGTGAAAATTGAGTATGCAGTTTCTTGATGTGGTGGATGCAACCTTATATACTCAATTTTCTAACTTTTATATTCAACTTTCTTCAAATAATACTCACAAAGCTGTCTTGTCAATCCCATCAGGGACTGCATGCAAATAAAAGTTTGGGTAGAGATTGCATGCAAATGTAAATTTGGAAGTGGGGAGTTTAAGAAAATTTACCCAAAAAATATCTACTAACGCCTATTTATCGCAAGAAATTATTCAAATAAAACCCTTTTAAAAAAAATCAAAGAGCTATTATCCATTAACCATCTTTTCCGAAGACTATAAATAAAAAATGCAATAAAAATAGGGGCTTTTGGCAAATTTGTTCAGTGCACACAATTATCAAAGCACTACCTTAATGTTTACTAAATACTAGTTTGATGATTTTAAGAAGAGTAAGAACGGTAAAAAGGTCATAAGTAATTTTTCTCTATCATAATATTTTGTTATTATTTTATTTTTAATAAAAATCTTGATCTAACAGAGTTGGGCTTAGCCATGAAAAAGTACATTGGGCATAGCTCATAATGGCCAATGCTAAGCTCAACTAATATAGTGGGATATATTAGCATTATATGATGTGCGTATACTTGGGGAGGGTATATTGGAGCCGTGGCATCTTATATGATTTGGAGTTTTTTTGTTCAAGCTTGTTGATTAGTGGACTTTCATTTGATTAAAAACAACAATGATGAATAAGGCAGCAGATAAATTGAATCTGGGTTGATCGGTTCGATCTCATAGAAGTTTTCTACCAGTCACCAGGGTAAATCAGGAAGCGCTCGCGGTGGGCAGTCTAGAAGCCCAGCGTCCCAGGATTTGCACCCTATTTGGAAGAAAAATTCCTACAAAATACGCCGTAGCTGGGGATCGAACCGCGGATGCCTGGATTAACAACTAGTTACACTACCGCTGCACCATAGCCCGAGGGCAAAAAAAAAAATTTAATGGGTAAACTTTTTATAGTACCACTGATTGATAAGAGCATAATTATTGAAATAATATCCCGTATATTATTGGCAATAATATCTCAGTCAATAAATATTAGTCGCTAAGAGGACTCAAATCCAGAACCTCAGGTAACAATGTCTTCATACTTACTACTTGGGCTAAAACAGTTTGATAACTTTCATTTGATTAGATGTCATTTAACATGGTCAAATGGTGTACATTATTGTAAATTTGATCATATTTGGGTTAATTCACATCAACTCTTAATTTGCATGGAGATTTCCAAGACTTGGCACTTATGGGGGAAGCCGATTTATGACACTACTCAATTTATGCTCCAGTCCGAGCTCACAAGACTCACGGGCCGACTAGGCCATCTTGAAAAGTTGCACTTCCATCACAGCAATCTTTGACGGTCAAATAAGTTTTGGAAGTGGCACAACACATTGTGTCGGGTCTCGTCGGATTAGGGATTACTAAGACGATGTGTCACCATGCTTGCATAGATGAAGAAAAGTTTCTATCAGCAAAAAGTGAACAACAATTATCTCAAGAACAATGATAGATACACTAAGTTCTTCTACAATTTGGTGAAGCATAATAACAAGCGGAATGTTATTGTCACCATCACCAAACAATCCAGGGAGTATACCACCAGCCTTGGGGAGGTTATGGAAGAGTTTGTGGGACATTTCCGAGAGCTATTGCCCAAAAAATGAGCAAATTTTACCTCTGTACAGTGAGGGGCTGCCAGGCCACAGATATTGTCTAGTATGCATGGGGACAACACTAGTTTGGGCGGTCATTGTCAAGGAGATACAAGTTGCGATTTTTAACATTAAGAGGGACAAAGACCCAAGTTTCGATACATACAATATCAAGTTCTACACCTCCGCTTGGGACACAGTAGATGTCGAAATCATAGATGCAGTGTAAGAATTTTTTCTATATGAGCAAGTACTTAAACAATGGAATCACATATTGATAACCTTGGTTCCAAAATCTAATTATGCATCAGGTGTCAGTGATTATCATCCAATATCTTATTGCATGATTTTTTACAAAATGATCTCCATAGTATTAGTGTGGCACCTAACGGGAGTCATGGTTTGTTTATTGGATCTGGCACAAGTGGATTTTGTCCAACATTGTTCCATAAGTGAGAATATTCATCTAACTCAAAAGTTACTTTGGAATACACACGCAAGTGGATCTCTCATCGATGCATGATTAAAGTAGACTTGAGGAAGACTTTTGATACCATGGATTAGGATTTTCTTACTACAAATATTATTGGTTGTGATTTTCCTGAACAATTCCATGATTGGATTCACAAATGCATCATCATGGTTTTATACTCAATTAGCCATAATGATGGCTTATATGGCTTCTTTAGTGGGCGGCATGGCTTGTGGCAAGGTGAATCATTTCTTCCTTTGTTATTCGGGCTTTGTCTTAAGTATTCTCGGAGCAATAGAAGATAGCATCGAAGTAAGAGAATTTTCACTTTCATATATCCTACGTGTGAAGTGGCCCAAGTCATTCATTTAACATATGTCAATGATCTTTTAATATTTGCAAGGACGAATGCACCCACTAACTCTATGTATCATCAATTATTTGAAGGAGTTTGGGGACAAAGCGGAACTTCAAGCTAACCTATGAAAGTCCAATATATACATGATGGGTGTCGATGAACAAACAAAGGGCGAGCTTCTACAAATTATATATTTTTAAGAGGGCACCTTCCTCTTTAGGTGCCTTGGTGTTCCTTTTGTAGGATCGAAAATGAACGAGAAAGAGAGGGGGAGGGGTGAATCTCGTTTCTAAAACTTTTTTTTTGTTTTAAAAACTTGACTAAGTATGGAAAAATTAAGTAAGAAAAGCACAGCAAAAAATAAGTATGCAAGCTAGTTTTACTTGGTTCAGAGCCTTCGACGACTCCTACTCCAAGACCCGGGCCGCTCAAACCTTTCGTGATGGGTAATCCAATAAAATCGTCTTCCGGGAAACCTTCGGAAGAACAAACCAATACAAGAATAAGAAAAGTGTAACACCCTACACTCTCCTATGCAAATAATGAATAAGAAATCAATACTTAAATTTTACCGACACTTTGTAGTTGAAGATCGTCACTCGAGGTCGATGTCGAAGAGTCATAGTACAGCAATATCAACGAGACGGCGTAGCAGAAATGATTTGGAAACTTGTAGAAGTTCTGTCTTGTGTTATGGACGAATTCTGCTTATATAAGCCATTTGAGGTGCCTCAGATTGACTTAGAGTAAGTACCCCAAGTAAGTAGTGATGTGATTAATCGAGTCAAGTTAGGTTCGGTTGTGTTTTATCCCTGTGTCTAAGTGTGCAGGAGCTTAGGAGTATAGGAAGTAGAGTGGAAGATGCAGCGGTCGAGAAGGATGGCACGGGAAGGGAGTCGATGGGCTCGGTGCATCCGAGGGATGCGGAGGTCTATGAAAGAGTACGTCGGTGAAGCGAGAAGGGTGCACGCGTCGTCCAAGGGACAAGAAGTCGAGCGGAAGCACGCTCGAGTAGAAAGCCGAAGGAGGGTTCGGGTGATCCCAACTCTGGAATGTCCGAGATCACCCAAGAAAACTCGTTGGAGACCGGTCAGCATAAAGCTAACGGAAAGCCACTCGGGCGCCTGTGAATGAGGCCGCCCCTATGCACTTGGGCACCCCTGTTCCCGGGCGCCCCAGTGCATACAGGCGCCCGAGAAGTAATTTTTATCCACAGATTAGCCATTCGCGAATGTTGTGAAGGAGATATCCCTTAAGCCACGTGTCAGGCACCCCTAAGCTCTCAGGCGCCCGAGTAGCGTCATGTGAGCGTTCGAATATACTTAACCAGGGCTATAAATAAGCCCCTAGAGCTCAGTTCCAAACATCAATTCAGCTGTGCACGAATTCCTTTTAATTTTTCTCTGTTTTTTGAGTTCTATAAGTGTGTAAGAGGCTTCTCTGCCCAAGGAGTTATTCAGGAGAATTGAGCTTTATTTTTGTCTTGAATTAGCAACCTTCCTGGTTGCAAACCAAGTAACTGACCGTGCCTCTTTCCTTTTTAGTTGAATTAATTCTTATGTTTATCTTACTTATGAACTAACTGACATCGTTGTTGAGCAAGGACAAAAGATAGAATTTTTTTCAGCGGCAATTCACTCCTTTTGTCGACCGAACGATCACCGACACTTAGAGTGTCACAAAATATCCTTATCCGATGCACTGTGTGTTATCCCTTCTTAAGGATAAAATTTCTAGTCTAAGACGCCTCTAAAGCATCCTGAGGCGTCTCCAAGAAGACCAAGGTGCCTCCAAGCATTGGTTCAACACAGCAATTTTTCGGAGACTACATCTTTTGACTCGAGGCTTGGAATCAGGCTCTACCAGTGGCCATATGTGTAGAATTCGAAGATTTATATATGTCTCTACAACACAGAATTTAAAAAAATATATGCATGAATAGTTTATATACATTTATGAGTTAGATCCTGTCTTACCAATGTTGGGATCGATCGACTAGCAAGAGGGGGTGAATTACTCCTAAAATATGAAACTCGATATCTTTTGTCCTTACTAAACAAAGATAGTTAGTTAGCACAAATAAATAACATAAATAAGATTAACTAATAAATAGAAAGAGGCACAGACAAATTTACTTGGTTGCAATCAGGAAGTTTGCTAATGGCAGCGCAATCTCCAAATCAACTCCTTGTGGGCAGAGAAGCCTCTTACATAATTGGAAACTCAGAGAAAATAGAGGAAAATTACTACAGAGCTCGAATGAATAAAATGCTCTGAGTTTATGGGCTATTTTAGCCCCTGGGAAAACTTATGAATGTGTTGACGTGGCACATCACTGGCGCCCGAGTGCATACAGGTGCTTGATAATAGTCAATGCCTATCCACATCGCAACGGCTAGGTAAGCGTCAAGTCTCGGGTGCCCGTATACATGCGGGTGTCTGATTTCTTAGGCGCCTGAATCCACTCGAGCACCCGGGACCTAACTGGTCAACCCCAGTTGACCAGCCTTCTTCTAGCATCCTGGATGATCTCTAGCCTTCCATAGTTGGGCTCACCCGAAACCATCTCCGACCTTCTCCTCGAGGAGACTTCCTCCTAGGCTTCCCGTCCCTTGGACATCGCGTGCGTCCTTCTCGTGTCCCTCGGATGCACTGAGCTTGTCATCTCCCTTCTCACGTCATCTTTCTCGTCTGCTGCGTCTTCCGCTCGACTTCCTAAACTCCTAACCTCTTGCACACTTAGACATAAGGATCAAATACCAACATAACCTAACTTGACTCTGTTGAACATATCAAAACCATCCCAGGGTATTTACAATCAAGTTTAAGATCTAGTCTTGGTCTCAATTTAGACTTTCAAAATGGATCTAAGTTAGACCAGTGCCTACAATCCTACTGAGACTTATCCTCACAGGATTTCTCTCCTTCAGTGTTTACCTCCACTTACCATTTGCAGACTTACTTGACTTTGATCTCTTGACCCACCAAGTCTTCCTGTAAAATGCCTCATTTGGATTTCAGCCAGTTGTCAGGTCCTGCAAACCCAACTGGACTTCCTGTCAGATATCAACCTATCTAGGCTTCTTACCAGTTATTAGGTCCTCTAGACCTAACTGGATTTTTATAAAATACGGCAAATAAAATACCATAAATAAGTGTTAAAATGGAAATAATCTTATAAAAAATTTTGAAAAAATTGTCTGAAATTTTTAGAAATGTTTGCGGGGATAAATGGGCGTGAGGGAAACTATTTTCGAATTATTTGAGGAAAAGCTTAATTTTCAAAATTTATTATATATATATATACACATGCCATCATCGCCCGTGCCTAACTCTCACCCATCACGCCGAGTTCCACCCCCCCTCTTCGCGCACGTGAAGAAAGCCGCAGGAGCGCCGCCTTCACACCCTCGCTCCAAGGCCATGCAACAACCACGTGATCCTTTTCCTCCCTTTCTTCTCCACGTGAGCGAATTGACGTCCTCCCTCCCCCTCAACTCCTGGCATCTTTGCTCCGTCGGCTGTTAGTCCGGTGAAGAGCGACCAGGCTCTGATACCACTTGTTGGACCAGTGCCGTCGATAGAGGGGGGTGAATATCGACCATAAAAACTTCTCACAAAAATTTGTCCTTCGTAGACTTTCGAAATTCGTTCTACTCAAGGAGTTAGTAGCACAGCGGAAAATAACACAGAAATATAAAAGATGACACAACTCAGAATGCACATGGGATTTACTTGGTTCCCAACCCCCTAGGGTCTGTACATCCAAGGCCTAAGCACGGGAACGCCCGTCTACTAGTGGTCTCCTTTCCGGACTTTCCGGAGGCGGAGAAACCCGTCTTACAGTGCACAATTACAATCACAATGATAGATAAAAATAATTGCGGAAAATAAATTCAAACCAACAAGAGTCGAAGACTCGGCCGATCTGGAACTCCGAAGTGTCGCGCACTTCCTCCCGGAGCTTCCTTGGTCGCAGAGCCTCGTCGTTAGCGCTTTGTTGTCAGTCAGAAAGCTCAGAATGAGTCTTGGAAGTTCTTTTTTGAGCTGAGGGGTCGATGCCCCTTTTATAGTCTTCATTGGGGCGCCTCACAGGGCTTGGTCAAAGCTTATCTCCACACCGAACTCGCAGCAGCCGATAAGGCTCTTGACCAGGGCGCCCTGGACCATTGAGGCGCCTCATTGAACATAGGCGCCTGCTTCAATGAGGCGCCTGGCTCCATTAGGGCGCCTCCTTTAATGGGGGCGCCTAGGAGCCTTTTTCCAGTCTCGTTTGTTTGGTTGTTTGCCTGCTTTGTCTTCACTTTTAGGTACCTGCAAGATACATAAATACAAGGCAAATACACATACAATCTTAGCCTTAACGAAATAGTTTTGACTTTGGATTTCCGCGAAACCCTAGGTCGAACCGACACCTAAGTTCCCACCCCCGGGAACACACCTTTCACCTACTCCTTTCAGGAGACGGTTGCCACCCAGTTCATTCAGGTGGACTTTTGCTTAGCCTTCGATACTCTCGGATCTCAAGACGTCCGAACCTCGACCCGTCTCTACTTCTGTCCTTAGTCATCACTCAGCTAAGTTACTCAATCCCTCAGACCAAGACTTCGTGCCCAAACCCTAGGTCCAGGACTTAGTGCCTAACTTCACTCATCAGGACTTTTGCCCAACTTCACTCACCAGGTCTTAGTGCCCAATTCCACGAACCAGGACTTAGTGCCCAACCCTCGGTCAGGTCTTAGGTGCCCAGCCCTCGGCCAGGACTTAGTGCCCAATTCCACGAACCAGGACTTAGTGCCCTGCTCCACTCACCAGGTCTTAGTGCCCAGCTTCACTCACCAGGTCTTAGTGCCCAATTCTTAGAACTAGGACTTAGTGCCTAGGTTAACTAGGACTTTTCCTCACTTTGTTATTCCTCTTGACTCACCCTTACCTTGTTCAATGTATCTCTGACTTAAGTATATTGTCAAACATTAAAACACTTAGAGGAGGGCATCACTGATGCATCTTGCACCAACAATCTCCCCCTTTTTGATGTTTGACAATATCTTAAGTTAGATTGGCTAAAGGGACTAAATTATAATCCTTGAAAAAATGATCTAAATTTTGAAAATAAATTTTGATCCTTTGGGAAAGCATACCAAAAATAAATTTTTATCCTTTGGGAAAGCTCTTTATCCTTTTGGAAGAAAAAAAATTGAAAAAAAAAATTCTAACTTAAGCTCACTCTCTCCCTTTAAAAAACATTTTGATTTCACTTGATCCTTTGGGAAGAGAAAAAAATAAAAAATTCTAACTTAAGCGCACTCTCCCCCTTTGTCATACATCAAAACAAAAACACTTGCATCAACAATGAAAGCATTTTTTCTTTTGAAAGCACTTAGTATAAATCTTTGATAGCAAAGAGTTAGTTTAAAAACACTTGCATCAAAAGATTACACTTTGAAAAGTACTGCAAAAAATAGTTTTGTACTTTCAGAAGACTTAGAAAAATTTTGTCTTAGAAAAATTTCTAATTGAGAAAGATTTTCAAAAAGAATTGCATACATGAAAGATGTTTACTTACAAAAATATGCACTTTTCGAAATATTTCTAATTTTTGAAAACTGTAAGTACTTTTGAAAGATTTTATATAATTTTTTGAAAAATATAAGTACTTTTGAAAAGTATATTGAGCTTTTGAAAGATATAAGTACTTTTTGGAAAAAATATTATTATATATATTTTTTAAAACATAATATTTTACTTGACTTGGTTTCTTTTCCAGTCTGACACTATCCTAGGAAACCTTGTTAACTACAAGAATATTTCCCTAAGTGTCCTGGAAATTCTCCAAATTCAAGTAAATATTATTTCAAAAACGATTTTATAAGCTACAGAAAGAATTTTGAAAATCAGAATAATTGTATTTTGAAAGACAAATTACTTATATTTTCAACAGGATTTAAAATTATAGTGCACAAAAGCATATTATTTTGAAATGTTCGATAACTCTTTTAATTTGACCTCCCCCTAAATCTGACCCAGTCCTAGGAAGCTTGTTGACCACAAGTACTCTTCCTCTGAGTCTTTAGGGTTTGGTTCAGATCAAAGAAATTATTTAATAATTTCCAAAATAATTGCCAAAATTATTTTTAGAAAAATACTTGTCAGAGAGTTTTCTTTTGATTTAGACTCCCCCTAAATTTGACACATCCTAGGAGTTCTTGTAAATCATGAAGAAGATTTCCTCTGTGTCTTTAGGGTTTATCAAAAGAATAGCTTTGAATGACAGTAAGGTAATTTTCAAGAAAATAATTTTAGAGAATTCAATTTGGAATGAAGATAATTTTTAAAGCATAAGCCTTTTCGAAAAGGTATATGATAGTGATTTAAAGTACCATTTTCGTAAAGCATTTTGAAATGATAATGATGTTTTTAAAGCATAATTTTCAAAAAACACTTTAAAAAAACTCCCCCTGACACCAACATCGTTTGATTCTATCTAAGTGCCTTAAGGGACTTTAGTGTTGACCTAAGAGGCTTGTGTCTAATTGTGTAGGTCAAACAATTTTCAAAAAGGTATAATTTTGAAAATTTATCATATATACGCAATTAGACAAGCATGAAATCCATAAAAACATTATTATGTTAAAACACTATTTTGAAAATAGATTTTTAGATAAAATATTCTAAGAATTTTGAAAACCATTTTCGAAAAGCATTATTCAATTTTTTAGTCCTTAACATCTCACCCATTTTAGATGTCTCAGTACAAGCAAGTATGGTTGCCTTATGGGTGTATTGTGGGATGCTTGAATAATTTTTCTTAATTTATTGCTAGATCTAAGATTTAATCAAAACTTGTGTTAGATTCAAATTTATCAAATAGTAACTTGAATTTGAGTTTCGATAATTGGCTTCCATGTCTTGGCGAGGCACAGAGGTCTTCTTTAGCCATAGCCTTATTGGAGCAACAAACCTTTCCTTGACAAAGTCTTTTACCGAAAATTCATTTTCAAATTACTTCTTGAAAATTTTTGGTCTAACTAGTTTAGGTCTTGGATCGGTAGCTTCGGCTAGTTTCACCAGACTAAACAGACCAAGTAGGGTACGCCTTACCTTACTTGACCTTATTAGAAGGGCTTCCCTAACGTACTATATATCATCTCACCTTTACCTAATACTAGGTTGTTCAAGTTTTATTCCTATACCCGTTCTAAATCATGCATAAACTTAAATATGAATGACATGACATATATTGAAAAAAAATAGCAGATGCATGACATGACAGTTATGCATAAGTCAAACAATTAAAATCATTTTACTTAAGTTTCTAATGATATATCAAATTTCCGATTTAATACATGTCGTGTGAACCCGCGAATATGTCAACCCACTTTGACATATTTAATGTTATTAATTTTAATTGTTGTAGTTTGGGTAAGATTTTATTTAATTTGAATTTAAATTATTTAAGAGTTAATTGGGTTTAAGTTAATTGCAATTAATTAATTGAAGTTGAAGCTGAATTAATTAAGAATTAATTAAAGATAAATTAATTAAGAATTAATTAAAGATAAATTAATTAAGAATTAATTAAAGATAAATTAATTAAGAATTAATTAAAGTAAAATTGATTAAGGATTAATTAAGTTAAATTGATTAAGGATTAATTATAATTAATTAAGGATTAATTAAAGTTAAATTAATTAAGGATTAAATAAAGTTTAATTTAGAGATTGATTCAAGTTGAATTAATTAAAAATTGATTGAAGTTGAATTAATTAAAAATTGATTGAAATTAAATTAATTAAAAATTAATTGAAGTTAAATTAATTAAAAATTGATTGAAGTTAAATTAATTAAAAATTAATTGAAGTTGAATTGAATTAATTAAGGATTAATTAAAGTAAAATTGATTAAGGATTAATTAAAGTTAAATTGATTAAGAATTAATTAAAGTTAAATTGATTAAGGATTAATTAAAGTTAAATTAAGTTTTAATTTGATTTAAATTTTAAAATTTCTGAGTTGGTTAAAAGTTGTGTATTTAATTTCATCATTTTCATTATTTCGAAAATATTTGCTTGCTTTACTATTTCTTCTTTATTTATCTTTTTAAGTTTTTTTAATAATTCTGATTTATTTAAATCTTTGTGATTTTTATTGACTATAGACTTGATCTCAGAAAATTCCATCTCCTCCTCATCCTCATTATTAAAATCACATTCTTCAATATCCTGTGAAGTAATTTGGGTCACTAGTTAATGTTTTGTAATAATTTTCAGAATTATCCAAGACAATAATTAAACTATTATCAAAAAGAATTTCATCCCCATTATCCTTAGAATTATTCTCATTATCCTCATAATAATCATCAAAAATATTTTCAATGTTATCCTTAAGATTCTCTGAAATAATTTCATTGTTATCCTTATGATTTTCTAAAAAATCATCTTTATTCTTAGAAATATTTTCAATATTTTCAGGATTAATCTCACAATTTTCAGAGTTAATTTCAGAATTATCATTAACATTTTCAAATTTAATTTCAGAATTATCAGTAAAATTTTCATATTTAATTTCAGAATCATCAGTAAAATTTTCATATTTAATTTCAGAATTATCAGTTAAGTTTTTAAATTTGATTTCAGAATTATCAGTAACATTTTCAAATTTGATTTCAGAATTATCAGTAAAATTTTCAAATTTGATTTCAGAGTTATCAATAAAATTTTCAAATTCGATTTCGGAGTTATCAGTAAAAATTTCAAATTCGATTTCAGAATTATCAGTAAAATTTTCAAATTTGATTTTAGAATTATCAGTGAAATTATTAAAATTAATTTCAGAAATTGTTGAATTAACATTAAAGATTAAACAGTTAATTTCTAATACTTTAGCAATATCTACATTTTCTAATTGGGCATGCAAAATATTAATTTGACTATCCAGTAAATTTAATTTTTCAGAAAAATTATCAAACTTATCGTACGATTGTGCAGGAAATTTAAAATTTCTAGGAATGTAAATTTTGTGTACCTTTGCCAGACACTTATTTTTGTAGTGTCTGTACTTTTCGCATTTAAAGCACCTGATATGATCCTTGTTTCTCCAGACTCTGAGTGCTGGTACTTCCTTTGCCGCTGGTGAAGAACGAGTCATTCAAGTAGGATACTAATTTTTATAGTGTCCTCTCTTCCTGCACTTGAAGCATATAACATGAAATTTAAAAATTGACATTTAAAATAAAATATACCTCATTCACCCCTGGGCTCCCCCTCAACTGGCGTCTTTGCTCCGTCAGTTGTTAGTCCGGTGAAGAGCGACTAGGCTCTGATACCACTTGTTGGACCGGTGCCGCCGATAGAGGGGGGGTGAATATCGACGGTAAAAACTTCTCGCGGAAATTCGTCCTTCGTAGACTTTCGAAATTCGTTCTACTCAAGGAGTTAGTAGCACAGCGGAAAATAACACAGAAAAATAAAAGACGACACAACTCAGAATGCACACGAGATTTACTTGGTTCCCAACCCTCCAAGGTCAGTACATCCAAGACCTAAGCACGAGAACGCCCGTCCACTAGTGGTCTCCTTTCCGGAGGCGGAGAAACTCATCTTACAGTGCACAATTACAATCACAAAGATAGATAAAAATAATTACGAAAAATAAATTCAAACCAACAAGAGTCGAAGACTAGGCCGATCTGGAACTCCGAAGTGTCGTACACTTCCTCCGGAAGCTTCCTTGGTCGCAGAGCCTCGTCGTTAGCGCTTTGTCGTCAGTTAGAAAGCTCAGAATGAGTCTTGGAAGTTCTTTTTTGAGCTGAGGGGTCGAAGCCGCTTTTATAGTGTTCATTGGGGTACCTGTGATGAATGGGGCACCTCACAGGGCTTGGTCAAAGATTATCTCCGCGTCGAACTCGCAGTAGCCAATAAGGCTCTTGACCAGGATGACCTGGACCATTGAAGCACCTCATTGAACACAGGCGCCTACTTCAATGAGGCGCCTGGCTCCATTAGGGCGCCTAGGAGCCTTTTTCCAGCCTCGTTTGTTTGGTTGTTTGCCTGCTTTGTCTTCACTTTTAGGTACCTGCAAAATACATAAACACAAGGCAAATACACATACAATATTAGCCTTAACGAAATGGTTCTGACTTCGGATTTCTACGAAACCCTAGGTCAAACTGACACCTAAGTTCCCACCCCGGGAACGCACCTTTCACCTACTCCTTTCAGGAGACGGTTGCCACCCAGTTCATTTGGGTGGTTTGCTTAACCTTCGATACTCTCAGATCTCGGGACGTCTAAACCTCGACCCGTCTCTACTTCTATCCTTAGTCATCGCTCAGCTAAGTTACTCAATCCCTCGGACCAAGACTTCGCGCCCAAACCCTAGGTCCAGGACTTAGTGCCTAACTTCACTCATCCGGACTTTTGCCCAGTTTCACTCACCAGGTCTTAGTGCCTAATTCCACGAATCAGGACTTAGTGCCCAACCCTCGGTCAGGTCTTAGGTGCCCAGCCCTCGGCCAGGACTTAATGCCCTGCTCCACTCACCAAGTCTTAGTGTCCAGCTTCACTCACCAGGTCTTAGTGCCCAATTCTTAGAACCAGGACTTAGTGCCTAGGTTAACTAGGACTTTTCCTCACTTTGTTACTCCTCTCTTGACTCACCCTTCCCTTGTTCAATGTATCTTTGACTTAAGTATATTGTCAAATATTAAAACACATAGAGGAGGGCATCACTAATGCATCTTGCACCAATAAGGGGTTTTCGATTTTTTTTTTTTAGCTTGAACATTATAACCTAATTAAGAATGTGAACTCTAAGAGTTTTCGATTTTTAATTTTTTTTTAGCTTGAACACATAACCTAATTGAGAAAGTGAACCCTAGACTAACATAAAAATAAAATGTTAACTTTGGGACCAAAAAAGTTTTTTTTTAAAAGTTTGGTATCCAAATATCAAAAACAAGTTAGCTTTGATACCCAAAATATCTTTTCCTCTTTTGGAAACTATATAAGTAATTGAACTTAATCAATAACAGTTTTGAAACTAAATTAAAATATTTTCAATTTATTTTTCTTAGCATATCATCCATTCTAGAATATTTTCAAACATGATAATCTTATTTGTTTTACATTTTAATTAATTTTAATTTTAATTAAGTTTAAAATTAAATTAATATCTATAAAATATAGTTTTGCATGCAGACGTGGTATTCACAGAGAACTTAGGATTCCCGCATAAATCGAATATAAATTTTCTAAATAAAAAATTTATAATTAAAAATACAAATTCAAAAAAAAAATAATTACAAATCCTAAAAACAAAAATTCATATCTTAATCCAAAATTAAAATTTTAAAAAATAATTTATCAAATAATTTCAAATTTTAATTTGAAATGATAGTCTCACATCTAAAGTTACCAAGGCGAATTACACACAGAGCAATTATAAAAATAGACAAAGAGCAATAAAACAACTCATACCTTTCTCGGCCTTTTGGTTAAGATCAAGTGTAGTATCTGTTCTTATCAGTTTAATATCTGATATGTGGGTCATTAGTCCACTTTTATATTAAATTAATTTTTATATGGGGGATGACCCATCACAGTAGCAAACTACTAGGGTTTTCATATGTCGTCTGTGTGTTGCACTATAGCACAGGCCTACCACACTCCCTATTAAAGCAAAGTAAACTTTAGATCGCATCCACATCCACCACCCTTATAAAACTTATGATCACCATTAATATCTTATATTATAAAAAATAATACTATATCTTATAGAATAATGATTGGGAAAGTGAAAATGGAAGAGTGAAAACAACAGTGAATGATGTGACACCTTACATGCACGATCTCCGACGGGTTTACCGTGCCCCCCAGGGTATAGTTTGATTCGGGGCGGCGACCGAAGGCCGCCGATGGTGTCCAAACGATAATCGGACATGTATATGAAAAGTGCCACGTCATGCCACATCATTCACTATGGTTTTCACTCTCCCATTTTCACTCTCCCTATCATTGCTCTATCTTATATTGACATGAATCCATGATTAAATAAAATTATTTTTCATGTTAATTTTTTATTTAATAATAAAAATTGATATATATATATATATTATTACTAAATATGTTATTTGAACTGTATAAGATTCCCGTGCATCGCACGGGTATTATACTAGTTTAATTTTAAATTACATTATAAATTAATTAAGTTTAATTAAACAAAGTTAAAATTTAATTAAGTTAAACTTTTAATTAACTTAAGATTAAGTTTAATTAAGTTAAAGTTTTAATTAAATAAAGTTAAAGTTTTAATTAAGCTTTATTAAGTTAAAGTTTAATTAAATAAAGTTAAAGTGTAATTAAATTAATATTTTAATTGAGTTTAATTAAATAAAATTTTAATTAATTTTTCCTTATTCATCTCATCCGATCTATTTCTTCAATTAAGATAATTTTCTAGTTTTGTGAGATGAGTTAAATTGATTTTCAAAAGTTATCTTAATTTGTGTTAGATTAAAAATAGCTTTAGGTTCTCCAAAAGAATTTCTTTGAATAAGTTTTTAGACTATGATGAATCACTTGGACATGATTAGAAATAATCATGTATCTTAGATAAAGTTTTTTAATTATCTTAACCAAGTGATTTTATACTAAACTTTGATTTTAACAAGTTAAAATTAACTCTGATTTATTTAGTTTTAGATACCCAAGAGGTTAGGTTGAGTTTCAAACCAATTTGATATCTCACCTAAATCACATATTTAATGTTTGTTTAGTCCTACTTGCTTATTTATTTCACCTTTCGAAAATCCTAATTATTTCAGCTTTTGGAAGTCATGTTCTAGTTTAATTTATCTTTAACTAAAAAAAATAATTAATCCGGTTAGATAACGTCGAATCTGGGATGATCAATCCAACCCTATAGAAGTTTCTCACCGGTCAATAAGATAAATCGAGAAGCACTCGCGATGGACAATTCAGAAGCCCAACATCTCACGGTTGAGCACCCCATTTAGAAGAATTTTTTTTACAAAATTTGTCTTAACTAGGTATTAAACTGTGGGTGCTTAAGAGATAACTAATCGTCCTTCCACTATATCATAATTTTAAGGGCTTAATTTATCTTAACTAGAAATTAGTATGAGTAAGGTCTTTAAGTTAAATTGAATGTTTGATAGAATTTTTATTTTAACTTGAATTAATTTTTATTCAATATGAATCATTTATTTATTTCAATGTTTATGTTAATTTAATTGCAATCCGATTAGTTAATCAAATTTTTGAACTTATTTATTAAATAAATTTCGAGTTGAATAATCTTCGGATTAATTTTCAAATAATTAACTTTTATGTGTTATGTTTACTAATTCAATTATGAATTTATTTTCATGCATTAATTTAATTTAAGTTTTTAATTTTAAATTAACTAAGTTGGTTAAATTATCTCTATTTTAAAAAAATAGATAAGATTTAATTTTTTTTAATTTTGAATTGGTTGAATTTGTTAAATTATTTTTATTTGAAATATTATTTTTACTATTTAAATTCTTATTAATTTTTAATTTTCAAACTGTTAGATGATCTATATTTAAATTATTTTTAATTTTTAATTTAAAATTTCTATGATTTAGTTTTGATTTTATCTTATTGTTTGAATTAACTAAATTGGTTGAATTTATCTTATTTAACTTATCGTTCTTAATATTTAAATATATATTATTTAAGATATTATGGATCTAGTATGGTAGACTTCCAAAATTAATCTAAATTAGATCAGCATCTATAATCTCACTAATCTTTCTCCTCATATACTTATCTCCATTTATCATTTATAGACTTACTTGATTATGATCTCTTAATTTATCAAGTCTTCCTGTCAGATATTTTATTTGAATTTCAGTCAATTGTCAAGTCTTGCAAACCCAACTAAATTTTCCGTCGGATATCAACCTAGGCTTCCTATCAATTATCAGGTCTTTTAGATCTAACTGGACTTTAGCATGGTGTCAGGTCCCATTAAGTCTTTCAGTCCTACAAACTTGGTAAACAGATTAGAACACACAATTTTTAACTAACATTTTGTATATATCAAAGCCTGAGTTTGATTATCAGTGCTAACTGCATCAATACCTTTAACTGCGGTGAAATTTCGAATTGCAAATTATGGATCCCTTCTTGACATGGTGATTAAGAAGATTATTTTTTCGGAGCATATTTTATCTTATGCAAGACACTTGGAGCTAGTTCAATCGGTGTTACAAGGCGTTGAATGTTATTGGTTATCTATTCTCTCCATTTCAATTGGGGTGATTAACAAATTCTATATGAAATTTGTCAGTCTTTTGTTTGGTCCACCAAACATTCACTAATCTGATGGGCAACTATTTGTTTATCCAAAGACAAATGAGGCTGACATTCTTTACTATGTCAGGTATTATGGAACATCCAAATCAAGAAAGATTCGCTTTGGGTTTATTGGATGCATCACCATTATCTTAGGGGTATATATTTTTGGCAATGACAATGCAAAGCGTCAGTCTCCCCTTTGATCAAGAAGTTGGTATACATTCCTGGCCAAATTGCGCAGCGAGAATGAAGCTAAACATGAAACTTTTGAAATTATTTGCAGCAAATAGAAATGGCATAACTAATACCTACCGATTTTTCCAACCATGGGCAATGGTTGTCTCTTGAATGCCAATTGTATAGAAAGTTGGCTTGCTAGCCAAGCATCAGTTTCACTATTGGTTGCTTGCTCACTAGCAATTATGGACTATAGACAGATTGGTGTTTGAACCTCACAAACAGTGCTCTCTATGCCAGTAAGCTGTAAAATCAAATGATCCTATTTTCTTTCGTTGTTATATCACGAGGTTGAAAAAATTTTATTAATTATTTTTTTAAAATAAGATTCAAATTGGGCATCCGACCAATCATCTATACCGCAGGAAATTTCTTTAGAATTTTTTCAGAGGCAATTGGAAGGTAAAGATTGGCGCTATTTATTTGTAACTTATGTGATCTTTATATTGTAAGTTCAATCGATTTCGGGGTGAGATATTGATAGGATATTTTTTAAATGTTGGATCAGATAACAGACGAATCTGAGATGATTGATCCAGATTTATAAAAAAAAATTTATCGATTATCAAGATAAATCGAAAAATACTCGCTCAGACACACGTGGACGACGAGTGAATTTAACTATTATTTAATTGTCTTGATTTCTATATATTTTTATTGTTAAAAAATAATACGTAGAACTAATATTTAATGATAATTTTTTTTATTATAATATCTAAACCTCCCGTTTCTTGTCGCTTGCCTGCCCGCCGTCCCAACCGGCGACGGCGCCGACTTCTCTCTCCACCGTCGTATCAGGTACTGCTACTGCACACCCTCTCCGAGCGCTTTCTCTCTCACCTTATCCTCTTCTCCTCCCCGGATCCGATCGCTTCATAACGTTACTACTTGCTCCCTCTGTTCTCTGATGATCGGCATCCCTAATCATCTTGTCGTTTTTCTTAGATTGTCTGTAGCTTCGTTCGGGTTGTGCTGCGGGATTTGGGATTCTTCATTTGGTCTGTAGTTTCAGGTGAACGGAGGATCTGATCGTTCCTCACGGAGATGACTTCAGCACAAGATCCATTCTATGTAATGAAAGGGGAGATTCAGGAGTCCGTAAGTTCTATATTTGGGTGATTCAACTAATTCGGAGTTCATTTATCCTTCCAAGTTTTTGTTTTGCTCGATTGCTTCGTACAATCTTCTCTGTGAAGTTCTCTTCATGATTCCTGGGATGAATGACTAGCGTACACTGAATTTGAAATAGCGGGCTGCATGTGTCATACCCTGAGTGAGCGGTGAGCCCCTTCCCATGTGAATATTATATTTTTCATATCATATCATATATAACAAGAAAATTCACGATTATTAATAACCAACAAATGAGTATTAACGTATGTTTCAATTTAAAAAAAAAAATTCTGAGTAAGCATGACAATGGATTACATATGATGCATATTTGCCTAAGAAATCCAACGAATAAGATAACAAAGACAAAGAGCTCAAATAAGATTTGGCAAAATCGCACTAGGTTTGGGTTTCAATTAGAGTTACAATGCATGTGAAGCCGTGCAGGCTCAAACTTGTGGTAGATGTGCTCAAATCTATTTCTGGTTATTTTCCACCTCATAATATATCCATAATCTCACTAGCTGGTTAAGATGAACAACTTCGTTTTTTATTTTCTATATTACCTTCAATTGGTACATACAAATAAATTAACAAAGGTGCATGTTTATTTTGCAAAAGTAACGGTGGAATTTTCTTCGCCATCACCTAGTCACACTAAGATCCCTCATTGCCTACCTATTGCTTGGCTGGCTCCCTAGCATAATGGAATCTCCATTCAAGCAAGAGAAGGGGACAAGGAGGAATAAGTGTCGCTTGCCACAATATCAACCACAGCCAATTATCTCTTTAAATTAGATTGCAAAACAATGCTTCAATTTGATCAAAAAGCTAGTGGACTTGCCTTTTGCTGGCAAGGATACAAGGTAGGTGGCTATCAAGTTTGTACAGGTGAGAAGGTTGTCTGTGGTGTGCAAATAGACTCCCAACCTTCTCTAAAAGGGTTCATTAGTGGAATAGTGGTCAGCAACAATTGCTAGTGGAGACAACACTCAAGGGAAGAGAGAGATATGGATGCTTGAGGAAAATTGGGCCATTGGCTTGCTGTTTTGCATGGAGACAAATTCGCTGTAGTCGATTGGTTGAGAAGACTGAGTCTTGTGGTTGAGTGGAGAAGTCAGGGAGGCACAATGGGGACTGAGTTTCGGCAAAGGTGAGAGAGTTGTAGAGATTACATGGCTCTCAATCGCGAGGTATCATTGAAGGACTGAATCCCACAGTGATGAAGGTGGTCAGGTCTTTTAGTGTGCAGATGGTGACACTTGTTGGTGGAGAAGGTGAATAGTAGCGAACAGGGCTTGATTGGGATTAATGCCTGCAATCTTTGAGTTTGAGGTAGGATTCTTCTTTCTTAAATGACAAATCCATTAGGTATTGGGTCAACCAAGCAAGTGGTGAGCATTGAGAGAGTTCAGTGTGACTAGATGACAAGAGAGATTCCGCCATTGTTTTTTAATAGCAAATGTGTAGTTTCATTAATTTGTATGTATGTATCATTTGAGAGGAAAATAAAAAGTAAGAGGGGAAGATGTTTATCCTTAGAAAGAGGCTATGATTATATTATGTTGTAGAAAATAGTTCACAAATGAAGCAAGCACAACAACCAAAAGCCTGAGCCTAGCTATGTGTTTTAACTCTAGTTGTAGAAAAAACAAGGGAAATTTTGTGGGCAATGCTGTCACTTTGTCCTGTTTTAGTTGGCAAGGGCTGTGTTGTTATATTGGAGAAGGTTGAAATGTGGAACACAATAAACTAGCAAAAAATGTATAAAGATATGAGAATGAGAAAAGTTTGCCAAATAATAAAGGGATGGATTATGTCTTCTATTTGAGCAACCTAGTGTTCCATATTAATTTTTATATCAAATTATATTAAGGGATAATACATAGTGTAGTCGCTGAGATCTGCTCATATGGAATCATAAAAATAAGTTTCTGACATTTAATTTGAAAGAGGTAAAATCGTCAGTCTATAAGGCAAACTGCGCAAATAAAACTTCATGCTTCCAACTAAAGGCAATCATAAATCATTGACAAAGAAAATAAATAAATAAAGGGTCTCAAAGACAAACTTTGTGCTTGACAGGAATATCTGAAAATTTGAAGCATGATAAATGAAATTTTAGTTTTTGCTTTGCTTTGCCTATGTGATAAGATGTTCTTTCAGGCAAACTATATTTGTTGTTTGCTCAACTTTAGTAGATATGGTTAGCATAGCACAGATCATCTTGATACCATTGTATTTTTTCCTTGGATTCTAACTTATAAGAGCATTAAAGATTGGGAAAGAATTAAGATATATTATCTTCATCAGCAGCAAAAAAAAACAAGTTTAGGTTCAAAATTAGAAATTTATAGTCTTAAGTGAATTGATGACCTTGCTTCTTTTTTTTCCAAAATTGGTGATTCTTACTCTTGTACTTTATGTTTGAATGATTCTTTTGCAGGACATAATTTTTTTTTACCTCCAACAACTATTTATAGTAAATTTTATCTTGAATTAAGTCTTTGGGGCTGACATTTGTCTATGATTTCATCTGTTTTACGTTTGCAGATTGCTAAACTGCAAGTTACTTTTCATCAGTGGAAACAGACACCTTCAGACACTGGAGAGCTAGTGCACCTGACAAGAGAGCTACTTACCAGCTGTGAGAACATAAAGTGGCAGGTACTGCCTTCTAATTTTATTGGCACTTATTACCTGAAACAACTAGTGGGAATACAAATTTAGTTTGAGGGATTGGTATACATGATAGATCTGGGATTTCTATATGATAACCAAAGTTGGAATATTTGTGAACAATTGCTAAATAGGATAGCCAACATAAAAAAGGAGTGTTTTTCATTACTTTTTCTCTTTTCCTTGGGCAGGTGACACTGGACCATACTTAAATTTGCTTCCTGATTATTTGTAATGTTCAATGTTTTCCTGAATTTGTACTTCTTTCTGTGGGAAGGTTGATGAATTGGAGAAGGCAATTGCAGATTCTTCCAAAGATCCTGCTTGGTATGGACTTGATCATGTTGAGCTTGAGAAAAGTCAGAGATGGACTGCCACCGCTCATAATCAGGTAAGCTTAAACTTCATTAATTTAATTTAAACATATGATGAGAGGAACACCTTAATCTTATGCATGTTTTTCTAAGACCTGGTGTCTTCCTCATTCATGACAATTTTAGTAGTGTTATAGGTGGACACTGTGAAGAGAACTGTAGAGGCTGGAAAGGAAAAGCGGAATCTGCTTAGCTCAGATGTAAAAGGCGTGCACAAAGAGCTGATGAGAATTCCAGATGGCAATACTTCTCATGCTGAAGGATCAAACCAATACAAAAAAGATTATTATGATTTTATTACCTCAGAATCAGATCAACAAACACTTCTCATCAAGTAATTCCTTGTTTGTTTACTCATAATTTGTTAAATGAAAATGTTAGAGAAGCTGACCCTGGTGCATCAATTACGCATAATTTGGAATTGTACTCTTTTATCAGCTCTCTCAAGCTTGTTGATCAACCATCTAGTCTAGATTTTCTTTTTATGTAATTATCGATCACAAGTAGGACTAATTTTGTGCTACTACTTTAATGCTGTTACAATATTTGTGAAATATCGCATCTACAACCTTTTAGGGCTACTGCAATCCATGGGTATTTTATCGACAACCCTTATCCATTGACAGTTAAGGCAATCTAATTATCATGGAATTTATTTTTATTAAAGTAGATTTTGAGGTATAAAGAGATGCCTTTTAATATTTAAATGACCTACAAATGGCTTTAAATGAAATTCAAGAGTAGATAAAATAACCTTAAATTGTTGATACACATGGCTTGTTGCCATATTGAACTCTTTTTTATGATACATCTCACTATTTATCATGATTGTAACACCCAATAATTTCTTGGTATTATTAGGGATTTTTAGGAATTTTTCTAGCATTTTTCAGAATATTATAGCATTTTTTAAGAAGAAAAAAAATTAAAGGGGCCGGCTGGGGATCGATCGCGCGACCACGCCAGAAGCAGTGACTTGAGCGAGTCCAAGGAACCAGCTGGGCTAGGGTATCAAGCACAGAAAAGTATGAAACGAAATAATATTATAGTTGATTTAGCCCATTTCATGAAGAGGTATTTAATCTTCCACTTAAGTTGAGTTAAGACCCCATTAGGGTTTCGGGGAGGCCGCGCGAGCAGAGGAAAGGGGCTGCGAAAATGGGGAGAAAGGGGGAGTTTTCTTCTTCCTTCTTCTTCCTCTTGAAGTAGAAAACCTAGGGCTTCTTCCCTAGGGCCAAGGGTGGAGTTTTTCTTGCAAAGGAAGAGGAAAAGAGCCCTACACGAGAAATTTCGAGATACTTAGTGAGTTTTCTTCGAGAAAAGGGTAAGTAAATCACTCACCTGCAATAGAAGTTGTTTCGCCATGTATTTCTCGTTGTGAAACCATGTTTGTGATCTAAATGCATGCTTTAAGATTATGGTTTTCTTGTTTGGGTGTTTTAAGTTCATAAAGAATACATGTTTTATCATAGAATATGAATTGGAGTATGTTTTTATGTATGTGACCTAAGTATGACAAGAGTAAGTTCTTGAAAAGTCCCAAAAAGGAGTTTTG
Source organism: Boesenbergia rotunda (assembly GCA_024364735.1). Classification (NCBI taxonomy): domain Eukaryota; kingdom Viridiplantae; phylum Streptophyta; class Magnoliopsida; order Zingiberales; family Zingiberaceae; genus Boesenbergia; species Boesenbergia rotunda. The sequence continues at coordinate 376,943 of JAGFNQ010001242.1, forward strand.
GGGTTAAGGGCACGCAAGGTGCTCGATGAAAGTTTCAAGTAAGAAAAAGTAAAGGTTTATAGTGCAAAGTTTATGAAAAAGAAAGTTAACTTGATAAATACAAGCATTATGAGTAAGAAAGTATTTTACTTTTGTAAAAGGACATGTACCAGGCAAAGAGAGGCCCACAGAAAGTTAGAAAGAAGCTCTAATAGGGTGCGGTGGCTAGCTACCCCGAAACCTATTAGGGATGCGCGCATTGGTACACTGATACCAGGTACATTGTCAAGGCCTGAGAAAGTTGATTATTATTTTGAAGTATATAAGTATATGTAAGTGTTTCAATTTCCGTAAGTGTATGTTTTGTTGTGTATGATAACATGGTTATGTTACAAGCATGTTAAAGAGAAAGAGCAAAGAAGTTAATGTTTGAAAGTGTGGAAATGTATCATTAGTAAGTTTGCAAAAGAAATCATGAGCATGTTAAGTTTGCAAGTGTTTTGATGCTAGTAAATGTTTTAAGCATGATTGAGCATGATAAGTGTATGAAAGTTCTCATGTGTAATTATTTCCAAGTGCATGTGTTTTGAAGCAAGCATTATTTGAAAAGAGCATGTTTATCCCTTATCGTTGGATTTGTGAGTTAGGATTTACTTACTAAGCATTTTGCTTATTAGTTGCATTTCCTTCTATTGCAGACAAAGGTAAGGAAAAAGCATAAGTTAAGGAGGCGAAGGGACTTGCATTGATGTTCAGTGGCGGCGGAACCGTGGAAGAGATCATTGGGCTAAGTCTTGTAGAACATATGTTTTGGTGTTTCGAAGTGGTAGAATGAATGACTTTGTTTAAACCTTGCATAGATACAAAATTTGGTACAAACTCTAGTTTAAAGTTCATATAGACTTTGATAGCTTATTTACTTCCGCAAAAGTCCTAATTTCAAGTTTATGAAGTTGTTTTGATTGGCTAAAATGTTTAGAAAACTAGTATGGAGTATAGAAATGGTGTTATGTCTTTGTATGACTTGAAACTATATGTTTTGTGGACTTTTGAAACAAGTTTTCAGGTCTGAAATGCAGGTTTTCAGGCGTGCCAGTCGACTGGTTCAGTCGACTGCCCTATCGAACAGAAAGTTTCTGTTCGATGCACCAGTTGACTGCCAAGAGGCCAGTCGACTGGTGCCGCGCCCAGAAATTTTCTGTGGCCGATACCAGTCGATTGGCTATATAACAGTTGACTGGTACCATTGTAGAGAAGTTGTGTAGAGTAGCTGGTTAGTGCTTTAATGTTACAACTAAGAGGTCTAGGGGTCAAATCTTGGCAAAGCAAATAAAATGAAAGTTGTTTTGTTTTTTTTGAAAAAAAAAGAGAAGGAAGAAAAAAAAATTTAGAGCAAGTTAAGGGAAGCCAAGTAGTAGTAACTTAAAGCATAGTAGTAGATAAAAGTTGGGTCGTCACAATGATCATACTTCAGGAGACAAGACGAGGAGCTTGATGAGCTTAGTGCTAGTGTCCAGAGAATTGGAGACATGGGGCTTACCATTCACGATGAACTCATTGGGCAGGTACGTTGAACTAGAAGTACATGATTATACTGTCAGACCAGAACATAAATATTAGTTGAACTGCATGACCTCTATATCACCATCAAATAATTCACTATTCCTAGGCTTTTTTCTCTGTTCCTTCAAACTGATCCCGAGGTTTAGAAGAATTGTGAACCTTTTTTTTGGCATTTAATTGACAAGACTTCTGGTTTGCAGGAAAAGATATTAGATGAACTAGGCAAGGAAATGGATATCACTTCAAGCAGGCTTGACTTTGTCAAGGTTATTTCCTTTCTTCTCTTATTAATTATTAGTTATTAAATTTCTATTTGTATAACATGACTCCACTTAGCATTTTCCCACAAAAGTTAAATATTCAATTTGGCATTTTATATGAAAGTTAGTAGCCTAAACTTGATTAATATCTGATTTGCCTAAATTTAACCAAATTTGGTTCGTGGTGAAAGTAAAGAGACTATCATTTCAGTCTGAATCTGAAAGCTCAAATCAATTTTGAGCTGGATTGTGAAGACTGAACCATTGTTGATCTGGTTTTTCATTAAGATCTCCAACTCATACTAAAAGAGAATTTGAATGCGCAGAGAAAAGTTGCAATGGTGATGAAGAAGACGGGCGTCAAGGGCCCAACCATGATGATAGCGTTCTTAATTGTACTCTTTATACTTCTTTTTGTTTTGGTATTCTTCACGTAAAGGAAACAAAGAAAATGAATTATGACCATTTTGTGCTTTTTGTACTGACTGGGATACTTGAACAAATTTTGTGGCTTTATCAAGTTTTTTTCCCTTCCCGAATCATTTATGGATCCTACTATTTTTCACATGTAAAGAAGCTTTTGTTTTTTTAATTTAGATATTCAACTCCGATTGCCGCCCGGACAGTGTTCGATTGTCATTCAAAAAAAATTCAAGGAAAATCTCAAGAAATGACGTGGTAGTAAACATGTGCATGTCTAATTATCGTCCGGACACTGTCGGCAACCTTCGGCTACCGTCTCGAATCAAACTATATCCGAGGGGGAGGGAGGCACGGTGAATCCGTCGCAATTGTGATATTACGTCATTCCTTGAGTTTTTTTCTTGAGCATATTATTTTTCATTCAACTAATACCTATTCGATTTTATAAAAAATTTTTATCAACCAACAAAATAAATTCAAAAAACACAAATGGATTGCATACTCACAAAGGAGGCCCCAACATCATCAGATATTCGAATTCTCATTTGGAACCAAAGATAATATCGTTTACCTTAAGTGGTTTATCTTAAGTGATTCAGTATCATCAATCTAAGTACAAGCAAGTAAATCATAAAGAGTATTTTATCCTAACAGAACAGCTCTTTACACGAAGAAGATCAAATACCGAAGAAGATATTTTTATCCCTACTAAAAATTAATCTCAAATTTATTGAAACAAATATTTATTTAAACACGAGCTACGTCAACCCATTGAAACTGTAACATATCATTTGGAAACCAAATCAGCACAAGGACAGTGCTCGAAAATTATTGATAATTAAAGGTCTCAAGTTTAAAATTCTTGGTCCTACTTAATAGAAAACAAATTCACCAATCAACACAATCATGTCCACCAATACACTTGCAAACCAATCTGACTAGCTACATTTATCACACACCATTACTTCAACCACACGTTGAAATCCAATACTATAAAAACGGAGCGAACCCAGAAACGTTGAAATTCCCACGCGTTAATTATGATTAATAGTCTTTAGTGCCTTTCTCGATGATTTAATTGCTGATCCATCCACTGGGTGCATTTGCGGCATCTCCTTTCTGATTGCTGGTGCATTCTCCTTGCCTGGCATAGCAGCCGGCTTGCTAGTTTTAATGGCGCTGGAAATCGTGAAATCTAATAACTTGCGGCTGAATTCCTCCTCCCATTCTATTGTCAACTCTGAATCAAAAGACAAGTTGCATATCATACATCATTATATCGAAGTAAAATCTAAAGACAACTATTAGCTAACCTGGAGATTCCGTGGGATCATCATTTGTGAAACTGCTATGTTCTGAACTGGAATAAGCTGGAGCAATTCCCTGTGTTGGCTGAGACAGTTTATTCATATTTATGGTTTCAACAAGGAGTTCCTGAGCCTTACTACCACCATCTCCACATTTCTCTTCCGGAGTTATATTGTTAACGTGAATAATTTCAGCTTCTGTTGTGCTCAGCTGCTCTTCTCCAGTTGTGCTGAAAACATTTATAGCGCTGAGCTTTTCAGGTGCTACATCAGATGTGATGGTTGTCTTAGATGTTGCATTTATGTCTTCAGTGGTATTTTTTTGAGCTACATCTTTCTTGCATTTTGTGATTTGATTGAACATGGCTGCTGCTCCAGGACAGATGGGAATTACTGCATCCCTATTTTCCTGTTCATTGGGCAAAACTATATCTTTTGGTGTGCCTAAAGAACTTACTGGTTCCACTTCACAAGATACAGCTACTGAACCAACTTCAACGTTGGAAGTTTGAGCTTCAATTTCAATGGATCTGTTGATAGTCGGACATATGTTACTTTTCTTCTCTGTACTAAATTCTTGAGCGCTTTTCATCTCACATTCTAAGTTGTGGTTAGTTGAGTTTGAAGAGACTTCTTCAGTTGGCATTGTTAGTGTATCTCCAAGGGTGCCCAAAACTCCAATTGGCTCCAATTCATGGAGTGCAGAGCATGCATCGAATGCAACTTCAAAAGATCCAATGGTCATCTTAGGCGTATCATTTGTATTTTCTGAGATAACTTCACTCATGGCTGATGCTCCTGGTCTGTTGACTGACATAGTTGTTGGTGAAAGATCTTCAAACAAGTCCTCTATACCTATAACAGATTCCGATTCTTCAGTAACGCATCTACTAGATGCATTTTGAGAGCTTGCCATGTCGGGGGTCTTAATGTCTTTTTCATTTCTGTTTCCTGCTTCAACCATATGCAGAGTAGCAAGATATCCTTCTGATGTAGTCTCAATGCATTCATTATCTAATCCATCATGAAACAATACGTTTCAATTAGAACTCTGAAAGAAAGAAGGAAAAAAGAAATATCATTTAAATATACTGACCTTCATTTTCAATAGTGGTGTCCATCTTTCTGGGCGTGCTTTCCACATCAAATGGAACAGTTACTGACATGGTAAAGAATCTTGTCAAACGCAAAACAATATATTAATAGAAATAACTTTTCTAAGAAAAGTAGGTACTATGGTGTACCATGATTTTCAAGTTCATCCACAGTAGTGGAATCAGAGTAGATGGTTGATGCTTCCAATCGTGTCAGATATTCAAAATCCATAGTTCCATCTACTGTTTGTCCCGCCGGTTCACTTGTAGTATTCTCAATCTCTCCTACCATATTTGTTGCTGCTGATCTACCCTTTGAATAATCCGAAAAGAAATTTTTCTGATTAGACTTATGATTAGCATCGTTTGACTGGGTTTTCTCCACATGAAATAGATCTTCTGAGAACGTCAATGGCACATCAGTTGCAATGCGAACTTCTTCAGTTTTAGAATGCTGATTAATGCCAAAAAGATAATTGAAGCTGCTTTGAACACCTGAAACTATAACAGGAAACATTCGATAAGGATACCGTCTAATTTTAAAGATACAAGAATTTAGATAACCATAGCTTAACAATATAAAAAAAACAGAAAAAAGAATAGTACTTGAGCCATCATTTGGACTTTTTGATGAAGATTCATCCACCTTTCCCTCATAATGCTTATGGGTACTGGGGGTTACATTGCATCCATCGGCATTGTCCTTATCTGTTTCAGCTTTTTCAAACCTTGTAAGATCTGGCTCTATTTGACAAACATTTAAAATTTCACTATTTTTATCCACAGAAACTAGGGTCGCCTTAGGCAGAGGTGAAGAACTATTGTATAAATGTTCTCCACCTTCATCAACAGCATCAGGCAAGAGGAGATTCCTATTATCTAAATTAGGCGCTGAGATCTCCAATTTTGTTTCAACAGTATGTAAAGTTGGGGAAGTCAAATTTCTTCTTGTCTTGGCATTATCAATATTGCTAACAGTGTCGTGCTCATTTTTGGGCGGACGACCAACATCTGCCATGTAGAAGAAAATTCTTGAGGTCTCTTTAGAAAAAGAATTCCTAGAAAATTACTTCTGTTCATACCTGCTTCATAATGATCTTCTATACATTGTAGTTCAAAACTGTGTATTGTTTTGCTTGATGCTGCAATAATGAAAAAGTTGTCATTGGTAAAAACTGAATTAGCTAAATGACAATTGTTCTTAGACAATCATCGTAGGAGTTCTTCTACCTGTGAGTTCAAGTGAACGGTTATCTGATTCATTTTTTAATGGCAAGTACTCTTGGGCATCTTCTTCATGAACACATGTATCTAGCCAATTTTCAGTTTCTTGCTTCATGGTAACCTCAACTTCCTCATTGTCTTCATGCATCCTTGAAGCATCCTCTTGCATTAAGATCTTGGATGGACCATTCAGAATGTTTTCCTCATCCTTCAGATTATCAGTCGGGAGATCCACATTGGAACAAGATGCTGCAATATGATTTCCTCTTTCTTAGTTAACTCAGTATAAATTTCAGTGAGAAAGAATCGCAAGGTGTAGAAATAACCACAAGGAAAAAATTCAGTAAACTGAAAAATGTGAAGAAATGAAGCATCTAACCTTACTAGTACTAAATAAGAGAAACCAATTCCAAAGCCTCAAATCAATGACATGTACATATGATACCAAGAAAACAATGAGGGAAGGGAAACATGTGAGGGCTTACAATCTAACTATAAGCAATGCTTAATGATACAATTCTAGTCAAATTATTTTATTTCACTAATACACAACCATGAATATCACTTTGCAAAGATTTATGCATTAGAACTCTCGGCAACAGTTAGATAAATACTATGGAAAAACAAGTAAAAGCTTCTCCTGATTCTCCTAAAATCTCACATATGAGCGAGCAACTAGAGACAGCCACCATATACAAGTAGCATAATATGTGAAGTTGCACGGTTGATAAGGGATATACTTTTATGGTATAACCTACACAAACTGTGTTCATTAAACATACAACAATAGCTGAAGACTGACCATATTTGACTGATGACGTTGTAGTCTCATAAGATTTTCTCCCTTTAAATTCTCCTGGAAAATCTGAAAATATTATAATTCTATCACGGGGAGAATAATTTAAGCAGATAGTTTCAAATTTTCAACATACCTTCACTCACTGGAATTCCTGCAATTACATCCAATGAAGCTTGAAATTTGTTTTGCACATCATCTATATTATGAACTAGTTGCATATGAGATTTAATAGCCAGGGCACTACCATTAGACAATGATTTAGCATGTTTGCTTTCACCGTTGTAAAACCCAGATGATGCATTCAATTTACTATTCTCAACCCCATCATGGATAACTGCAACTTCCTTAACTTCTTTCAATCCATTAGAGAATGCTGCCAGAAATTCAGACTTCTTTTCAACTCTTGAAATGCTCATGTCATCATTATTCACAATATTATTATCCTTGGGGATGGACAGAGATAATGACATTCTATTAGGAGCATCCTCTTCAATGGCATTGGCTGATTCACTTGAATTTGCATTTTTTGGTTGTTGAAATTCATCATTAAGAAAACATGCATTTCCTTCAATTGAGGAAACTACACAAAAAGGAGAGACAACCATCTGTGGTTGATGATCTTTCATGTTAGTTACCTCAAGTTTATCTACAACTTTTTCTTCATATGGAGAATCTGCACCACACACTTCTTCAATTTTCCTCACACTATTTGAAGTACTTATAGTAGCCCATATATCACCTCGAAATTTGCCTATAAGCACAATACTCATTTAGTTAACATAATAGTGACTTTTGATGCTAGATTCTTTAAACTAATGAATATTTTGCAAGAGTAGTCAAGCAACTAGCTTGAGAACTATTTTTTAGGAGTAGGGAACTGCAAATGTGAAAAGTAAACATCAAACGTAAAGCAATGAAATGTGTGCAATCCAGTGGCACGTACCTGAACTTTGAGCTGGACGAACAGGCGAGCAATCAAAAGTATCCTTACATGATGAGCCAAGAACATCATCAATCTCTATGATGGCTGGTCCAATTCTTTGGTCTTTGAATCCAGAATAAGATGGCAAGTCAACTCCTTTGGTTCCATCACACCTTCTTTCATCATCTGACAGAAGCGCATCACTAGCCATTTCACTCTTGGAAGATGCCACAGTAGACAAAGAAGATCCTGTTCCTAAGACTTGCTGTTTTTCAAGATTGAGTTCATCTTGCAGTAATGCCTGTGCTTCATAATCTACAAATAACTTCAGCTCTGAAGGTACTTTAGCAACTTCCAAATGAGGACCTTTCATTTGTTCAAAAATAACTGTACTTGCACCACCACGTTTTTCTGGTAAAGATGTTGGTTTTCCACCTTGCATTCCAAAACCTTCAGAATAAGAATTTCTTCCATAGCTCCTGAATCCTAAAAGTTCTCTATGATCGCTTGGTTTGATCAAGTCAGCATGTTGTGATTTATCATTGTGATGATTTTTGTATAAGTTAGCACTTGAAGATGGCATATTGATAACTTTAACCTCTAAAGGAGTTTTCTGGATTTCACTGCTGATTTTTGGTCTTATAGGTGAAATAACCATTTGGCCATCTGTTTGTTCTGAAAAATTACAATTTATTACACATCTAGAGCAAGAACCAAATTTGTCAATGCATCTATCATCATCTTGTACTATGTTAAAAGACTGAAAATCAGGAACAGCAGTAGAAGATTCCTGTGATTGTCTTTGTTCACCTTGAGAATCCTCCACACTGTTGTTAGCAGTAATTTCACAGTTTGACGATGAATACTTCAATATGCCCTCTTGTTTCGCAACTTCAGATGCATGCAGACTATCACATGGCACATTTGTATCGTTAGTATCTTTCGGTCCACAGAATTCTTCATATTCAGCACTTGATAATGCCATAGATGCAGCTCCGTAACTTCCAATAGAATTTCTGGAAATCTTTGGCTGATCGAAGACATCAACTAAATCATCACATGCAAAAACAGTCAACGGCAGGACTGGTTTATCTGCAAATTAACAACTAGCATTAGAAGATATTAAATAAACATACTGGTATGAAGTGAACATATTGAAACCCGCCAGGCTATAGAAGTTTTAAACAATTTTACTTAAACATACCTTTAAGATCACTATCACAACTGGAAGTATTAGAAGTGTTTTCTCCGACACCATCACCGTTAACTTGGAGTGCAATCGTTTTAGGTTGATACAATGAACAAGTGTTCGTAGCAGAAACATGGGAATGTTCTTCACGATGGCATATGAATGGTGCATCACGAATATTTATACACATATTCAATCCATCTCCATCTTTTGGATCTTTTGAATAAATTGTATTGTTCATACACTCGGTTTCAAGAACAGTACTGTCTTCTTTCATCACTTCTCCAGAATATGAAGACCCATCTTTCAATTTGATAGAAACATCAACTGAATTGTTAGACAAAAAATCATAATCATCTTTAACCAACATTTGGTTGTCATATGTGTGCTTGAAGGCTGACTCGCCAATGAAGCCCTGACTACCTTGCAGATCCTTTACCTAAGATAAAACACCACACACATTACTAATTGTTCAACAAAAGATGTGGATAAACGTTTACTAACCTTATTTGTGCTGTCTGAGCCAGTGTCATTGTTACCTCCTACAGAAGACACATTCTTAACTGACCAGTCAGCAGAAGGAATTACTTGTGAAGAACATGAGAAACCAACAGTGCTGTCCATTTTTTTGGTGTCTAGCAAATCAAACGCCACAGGCGCAACTTCCTTCGTCAAGCATTTTTTCTCTTCCGCAACTATCAGTTCATTAACCACTGTTTTCTTACTAGAAGTTTCATGCTTATGGCTTGGTTGCTCTTTGGCAAACAAACTGTTGTGTGCATTAATGGTGGAGATACCTTCTGTCTCATACAGAGATAAACCTGGATGAAAAGGTCCTTGATCTATCTGACTGTCTATAACTTCCTCACTTTGCTCAGAAACATCTTCATGTCTGCAAGAACTAACTTTCTCGTCCATCATGTCAGCAGAGTCTGAACTACTAGTCACTTCAACTTTCCCGTGTGAAAAGGAATCATCATCCAAACATGAAGATTTTGTTCTCTTCTTCGCCCTCAGCCTTCCATCAGTCTTATTAGCTTCTAATACCAATCCACTTCTTGTACATCTTGATTTCCTCTGTAATTCTTCAACATGCTTTTGGCCTACATGAGTTTCCCTACCATCTCCAACAGGACAGTCGACATAAGTATCTTCATTTGGTGGTTCATTTATTAGCTGGCCTATCCGCAAGCTGTGTGACTTTTTTGCATTTGCAGTAATATCGACTAATTTCTCCACACATATCTGGAGCTCTGGAGCATTATGATTCGGCCTCTTGATCTCCTTGTTGGTTTCATGAACGACTGAACTCTTCGCCACAGGTACCACAACGGTATTTTTAGCTGAAGCAGAAGTGTTCCGTCCTGAACGCCGCAAAACAATTGAAGTGAGCTCTATACTTGGATCAGTAACATCAGTTGCTTCGCTTGTTTTCTTGTTCCTCCCAAGCTTCCTGATCTTTTTTATTGCTACTGTTTCATCAGCGACTGAAGCTACAGAAGTTCCTGATTCCTGACTGTTCAACAGATTCTGAGACTTTGTAAAGTTGTCATCTCGTTCATCAATTTTCACGGTAGCATTCCTACACTTTTGTCTCTTAGAACGACCTTTATTTACCAAACCGTCATCACTCCTAGACTTCATTTCCTGAGAATGCACTTCAGGTATCGGAGCTACAACCTCTACTTGTTCTTTCTTACTACTACTTGTTACTATTCTTCTAGGTACTTTAATATCAGCCTGCAATGCTTTAGATCCTTCAAATGTAATTACTCTGCTCCTCAAATTTCTAGTAATTGGCACAGCGCCATCGTGTTTCTCGTCCAAGTGCGTTCCACTTGAACAAGGGAAGCTTGTAGCCAAATCAACTTCACCAGTCCGATCTCGTGCAGTGCAGCGATACCTCTTGCTTGTTTTCCTCACTTCAAGCTCAATTATTCCTTCCAAAGCACCTTCAGTAACTTCTTTGGGTGCAAAACCAACAACAGACTTCCTCCTACTAGACCTCCTTCGCTCAGGCAAAGCTCGCACATCCATATCCCCATGGAATCCCTCTTGCTCGGCACCAACTTCGCGCAGAGAGAAGCTCACCTTCTTAGGTAGCGGTCTGCCTCCTCCTTCCTCGGCACTGCTTCCACCAGAGCCCTTCAAGCAGCCTTTGGGCTTAATTTCTTCGCTGTTTGCCTTCTTTAACACGGTAAAACAAATAAGCTTCCCGAAACTGAAAACAATCAACAACAACACCATCAAATAGCAAAAAATAAACAAACCTAAAATCCTACAAACCTGGAGCAGATCAGCGAGATTCTCAGCCATCCGGTCATTTGTGAGATTGGCCGGAAGACCATGCTGCTTGCAGAGGGCTTGGAGCTCTCTCCTCGGCTTGCACTTGTAATCCACCTCCATCGGTAGATCAAGCGAATGTGCCACACTGATTGGACGCTAATTCTACAGATCTTTCATCACCAGAACAAGAGGAGGAAGAACTTCGATTTCCCTTTCTTCTGAAGGAGAAAAGTTAGGGAAAAAAAACAACAGAGCGCGATCTGTTCTGCGCTTCGGTCACTTGCCGCTTTTTAAATTATTTGAATTGCACCCAACGACACATTTTCCCGCCAAGATAACATCAGTTACCAATTTTAAATACCCATGATTCACCGTTCATGCAATGGAGCGTGGACTGAGGAGGCTGTCGTGGGACCACGGGGCGCACCCAAACGAATAACAAATTTAGGTATTGTCTGACTACATCTAGGGGGGAAGTCGACCCATTGGAATTGCGCTTTATAACAAACTCGGAGGAATCTTTTTCTCACGATTCGTGTAAACGCCGATTCACCGTTCGATTGGAAACCGCTTTATAACAAACTCGGAGTGACTTTTTTTTTATTATTTTTTTACAAAAATCTTGGCTAATAATTTAAAAATGGACAGTTGCTAATAAAACTCAAAATTTTAGCAAGCGCAAAAAAAAAAAAAAGTCTAAATTAAGTTTTACATTAATATTTAGTGTGGAGGCTTACAATCATCCGTGAAATTTAATATTTATTTCAATAATAATTTTTTTAAAATTAATTGGTTAGATTGACTTGACCTAATCTTATTTTAGCTTTTGATTAAATTTTTACCAAAACTTAATTGATTGCTAATATATTTTTATATATTTTTTTTTAAAAAAACTTGTTAAGGTCTATTTAAAAATAACAAATTAATATTAGTAGCCATATTTTAATATTATATACAAATTTTAAATAACCAAAATAGGATTTTTGTTTTATTTTCTTCTTTTATGTCCGGTTTACTTGAAATGATAAAGAGTGTAAGAAAAATCGTGGAAAGAGGGCACCACGCGGACAAAGCGACCTCACGAAGCTTGCAAGTGCAACGATTTCATTTTCTTAGAGCTATAAACAAGTTAAGCTGAGTTAAACTGAGCCGAGTCGAGTTTTAGATATTTAAATTTATTTAATAAGGTAATCGAGTCGAATCAAACATAAAATGAACCAAACATTTAAAATGATTGTTTAAGTTTAGCTTGATTTATTTTAATGAGTTTAAACTTGTTTAAAGCTTTGCTTGAGTTTGATTTATTTAGATGTTATCGAGCTTTTAATTTAAGCTTAACTTGAGCTTTGTTCGTTTAGATATTATTGAACTCTAAATTCAAATGTTTTGATTATTTGAAATTTTTGCTTAGTTGATTGATTATTGAACTTGATAATTCAAACCTATTTACTTTTTTTTAATTTAGCATATTGATAAAAGATTTCTTAATGAATATGGTTTGCGAACATATTCACGAATGTTATTCGTGAATATTAATGATCTTGTCGCGAAGCGAGATAGAAGTCCCAAGGGCGAAATGGTACACCAAGTACCACGAGCTCTATTGACCTGGCTCTACGCTAGCTATGACCTGGCTAGGACCTGCGACAAGATGGCCGTTAGCAAACCCGCCAGGGATTTTCCCCGGTCAGGCCCTCCGACGGTTAAGTCAGTATCAACAAGCAGTATAATAGAGCAAAGGAAAAGCAGAAGAGTAAAATGGAGTATTGTTGCGCATACCTGCGGAATGAGGAGGGGAGAGACTTATATAATCGGGGGAGCTGACAACCCCCATCCGTGTCGACGAGACAGGGGTGTGGTGCCTGTCAACTCGTAGGAGAGCACCTAGAGGTACCGCAGGGTGGCGTGGGGTGCTTGGATGATACAATCGTACCGAGTAAGCGGGATAACTGCGAGGTGTGTCATAAATGGGTAAGGTGTGTAGTACCCCGACATCATGGTCGTACCCCGGATGTACTGATGTAGGTCGGCGTAGGGGAGAGCGGGTCCGGAGACCAAGCGCCGACCGGCAAGTCCGAGTGTTATGGACCGGGTCGGGTCATGGCCAGGGAGCGTGGGTCGTCACGCGTCCGACTGGGAGTTAAGAGATATGCGGTACGCCCTGAGCCGGGGGTTTGCTGAGCTATGTTGGTCTTACCAGGTTCCAAGTTTGTAAGTTATCCTGTCAAGGGAGTGCTGAGGACTGAATTGCCTGACTCGGACCCAGGTCGGGAAAACGGATTTGGGGGACCGAGTTAGGGGGTGCTTGGGCTCGACTCGCCCGAGCTCGCGCGGGGTCGGTTGGTTAATGCTTTGGGAGGGTTCCTGGTTCAAGAACTCCCTGGGTGATGCCTCCGTCGGCCCTCTGTTAGGTCTTCATGGCGTCAGGCTGGCTGGCTGAGCTGGCCGGGCTACCCGTAAGCAAGGTCGGGATCATAAGCGTTCCCCTCGAGTCTAGTCGAAGGAGGCGTCGAGTCCGACTGACTAGACTGCAGTCTATTGGAGCGAGCCTGGCGCACCCGAGTGGCCTGACTCTTTCCTGCTGACCCTGGTGATTGCCCGTGTGCGCGCAGCCCGATCGGCCGAACCGGTCACATCACCCTGTCTTTTCGATTTTTGGCCTTATTATGTCCGAGTAGATCTGTATCCTGCCCATTAATTACTGCATTTAATCACTGGGCCACGTGTCCTCCAATCATTGCTTTCCCGAGCAACGAGGGGTTTGTCGCCTGCCTGAGCGAATGATGGGCGTGCACATGCGCCCTGCCACCTCGGGGACTCACTTGGGCTCGATCGGACGGCTTGCACTCTTGCACCGCCCCAGGATCGGACGGTTGGCATTGCTCCTAGAGGCCTATAAATAGGCATTTACCCTTCAGTTTTTATCATCACTTTTTACTCCCGACATCGAAGTGCTGCCCCTGCGCCCTCTGCTAGGGTTCCGACGAGGTGCTCAACTCCGTTCTTCTTCTCTGGCAAACTCTTTCTCGGTCAGTCTCTATGACTTCCTCTTCTCTTCCTTCGGCCCCTTGGTATACCGCCATGGTGTCCGAGCTCGATCACCACGATCTAGAGGTGATCCGAGCAGACTATCATATTCCCCTAGATCATTATCTCAAATTACCGTCATCTTCCGACCGACCTGCGTCCCCCCCCCCCCCCCACCCGCCTTACTATATTACCATCTCCCGGGATCATCTGCAGGTTGGGCTGCGTTTCCCGGTCCACCCCTTCATTGTCTCTGTCTGTCGCTACTTCCGCATCAATCTATCTCAGTTAGCCCCGAACACCATCCGACTCCTCTGTGGGTCGGTCATCATCTTCTCGTTGTACAAAATTCCCCTTCGCCCCGACGTATTCTACTATTTCTTTTACCAAAGCGACAAGAGCTGGGCAATTTCTTCTTCCAGGCCCGATCCCACACTTCTTTCCTCTCGAAACTTCCGACCTCTAACAAAGGTTGGAAGGAGCGATATTTCTACATTCGCCTCGTTCCGATCCCGACTTGGCCGGTCGGCTGGTTAGTGAATTTTCCTACCCCTCCGCCTCTCCACAAGGACTTCCGGACCTTCCCCCAATATCAATCCGCCCTCTCCAAGATCGGGGGCTGGCACTTCCATGAAGGGCATCTACTTTGCGAGGGCGTTTTATGCGCGTTCGGGCTCAGCTCAGTGCCATTTAGCCGGCCCGCTTCGCTCGGTAAGTTCCTTGTTTTTTCTCCCTTTATCCTTTTAGGACCGATTAACTGCTGTTTATTTTGTAGCCACCATGATGCAATCGGCGGCTTTGGAGGAAGGCTATGGCCTGGACGACACTGACCTGGAGGCTCGCGTGGCCGAGCTGCTAGCTCAGCGGGAGGCAGCTCTCTCGGCCGTCGAGGCAGCACGCCTTGCCTCTATTGTGCCGACCTCAGCTGATGAGGAGATCTCCTGGTCCCGCTCTGAGGATGACCAGCCTCTCCTTCTTTGGGGGAAGCGAGTGCGCAGGGACAAGCCCACGCCCTTATCGACTGACCCGGCGGAGGCGTCTTCCAGCCGGCCGAGCAGGAGGCGGAGGGGCAAGGAGCCCGCAGTTGAGTCCCCCGCTCTACCGTCTCCTGCGCCTCGGGCATCCTCGGAGGAGCCTGCCTCTCCCTAGTCGGAGGAGCCTGCTCCTCCCGAGTCAGGGGAGTCTGCTGCAGAGCGCCTGATGCATATGTCGTGGCCTTCGCTCTCCGATCTCCTTATGAGTATGAGGGTGCCGAGCGACACGACCCCTACTCGAACACAAGATGTCCAGCTGCACAGATCGCTGACCGACCAGTTCGTCTACGGTCTACGAGAGAGCGATTTCCATGGACCCAGCATCCACGCCGACAACTTCATGGCCACCGCCACCCAGGTACACCAAAATTACCTTTGTTTATTTTTGTGCTTTCTCCAGTCGAGGTACTAACGACTCTCCCTTTGCACACGGTAGTTCTGGGCCATGAGCTACAATATGATCATAGCTATGCTGGCTCATGCTAAGGCTCGGTTTCGAGCGGAGCGACGGGTCGAGCATTTGAAGACCCGGCTCCGTCACACCCGACTGGCTTCCGACGATGCCTCCTTGAATGGTCTGAGGGCCGAGGTGATTGGCCTTCAAGACCTGTTGACCCATTCAGAGGAGTAGCTGGAGACCTCCAAGGCACAGATCTTCGCGGTCGATGCAGCAGTGGTACAAGCGCACCTCCGAGTCACTCAGGCCGAGCACACGGAATGCCAGGCTTGGAGGATCAAGGATCGGTTGCAAGAGCAGCTTCAGAAGACTCAAGATGAGCTTCAGGAGGCGACCCAGGCGACCGAGCCCCTGCGTTTGCAACTGGCAGCCAAGGAGGAGGAGGTCAGCTCGTTGAAGGGCCAGTTGGCCAGTCGAGAGGCCGAGCTGTGTGGCCAAGCCGAGGAGCTGGGTCGGCTACACGAGCAGCAAGCGGCCTGGGATGCAGCTCGGGCGGAGTTCGAGGGGCTGCAGGCGTACAAGTCGGAGGAGGCAGCACGGTGGAACGCCCGCAGAGTTGAATATATCAACTCTACGGAGTTTAGCCAGCAAGTGTCCGAGCGGATCAGAGCCATGCTGAAGCACCAAATGCTTAACATGTTCGAGCAGCTTAAGCAGGGTGGACACATTGCCCCCAACCTGCCTATCTCCGCCGTCAAGCTCTCGGGCATGGCTCAGGACTTGCCCGAGGAATTCTACCGACCCTTCAAGTGAGGGTCAGGTTTTTGCTTTTTTCCTTTTCTTTTCCGTCACTTTGTAGAGGCTTGCCTTAGTTTTGTACTGCCCTACCTTTTAATGCAAATCTTTTTTTCGTTCATGCTCCGTTGATTGTATTTTGCTTCTAAGTGTCGCCGACTCGGGCGATTGAGAACGAGTCGGTTGAGAGAATAATCGATCAACTCAGTTTCGCAAGTGATTTGGTTAGACACTAGAGCGCGTGAGCATCTAAGTGGTGCCCACTCAGGAAAAGTGGTAAAGAGTCTGGTGACCGACCCTACGCTGAGTACGTAAAACCACCAGCTCGGGAAGTTCAAGGCAGAGCCCTTAGGTCGGTCTGATCGCGGGTCGCCGCACACGCATCCTGGGAGTTAAGCCAAGGAGATGGCGAGAGTCGGGAGATTTGGTCAGCTTGGATCCAGGGAGCGTGGGTCGTCACGCGCCCGACTGGGGGTCGAGCCAAGAGGTTTGTGGGAGCCTGCCCATTTGCGATTCACTGAGAGTCCAGATAGGGCCATCTTTTCCCGCGCCCATTCTCGGGTCGGCAGGTCAATGTCTTTTCCACCATCACATCTGCCATATTCCTGATACGCGCTGCTTCGTATTTTTCCCCATAATTACCGCAATAATTACCGATGCCCCATGTCCACCGGTGAGCGGTGCCTCGGGAGTCGAACCGTCCATCGTCGGTTAATGATTCCTTGGACATCGAAGCGTCCACCGCATGTGGTGAACACGCGCCCCAATACGCAACGGGCTTTTCCGAGACCTCCATCGGAGGGCCCAGATTCAACCCCGCCTTTTTCCAGTGCTCCCATCGAACGACTAGGGTTTGCTTCTCCTCCCTATATATATGCTCTGGTTCTGCGATCGTCACCATCGCCTTTTCTCTCCGGTGCCCTTCTGCTACCTTTATCTGCTCTGCTAGGGTTCCGGTGACGCTCGTGGACATTCTGTCCTCCGATCATCTTCTCCGGCAACCCTCCCACCTTTCTAAGATCGGCAAGATGTTGGTTGCTGCTTTAGCGGAGGGCTTTCTCCAAGATGACGCCGAACTCGCTGCTCAGGCCTACGATCCTTCGGCAACAATCGAGGCCGCTCCTCCCGGGGCGTCTGCTATCGAGGTGCCTCCTTCGGGCATCCAGGAGGTACTGGCTGCTGAGCTCGGGATCGAAGACGTGGACGACCAGCCGCTGGACACCAGGCGCCGAAGAGTTCGGCCGGCCGACCCTTCGCCCCCATTCGGGACTACCACCACCACCCGTTTCGTGAAGAGGGTCAGAGTTACGCCTCCTACGGTGATCTCTTTGCCGGCTGCTCCTGTCTCGCCCGTGTCCTCGGCCCCCACTCCAGAGGCCTCTGCTTAGGGGGTCACTCATCCTGCGCCCCCTTCGACCCAGGCTAGTACCTCGGGCGTACGAACTGATAGGCCTCCCCCTCCTCTTCCTGAGGGAGCTAGGGGCCCCCGTCCCTTGCATCTAGTCTTGCCGTCTCGAGCTGACCCTAGCACGGCCTATGAGACCCCTGTCACCGCGCCGCACGAGTTGGCTCGAGTAGTCCACTTGTCTGGTCCGCTTAGCGACCAGTTGCATCAAGGCCTTCGAGAGTCCGACTACCAGGACCCGATCAGTAGAGCTAACACCCTTCTATTGGGGGCCAGTCAGGTATGTTTCCTTGAGGGCTCGCGCTTCTTCTTTCGCGCGTCATTTTCCTTAGGCTAACAATTTGCTTTCTCCCTTTATACAGGTATTCGGCTCGGTCTATGACATAGCCGTTTGCTTTATAAGTTAGGCTCGGGCCCTGCGACAGGCCGAATCTAGAGCGGAGAGACTGGAGGCTCAGCTCCGCCATGAGCAGCTGAGGTCCAGCGAGGAAACTCTGAATAGTCTACGGGCCGAGAACTTGGTCCTTCAAGATTGTGCAGCCCACGCGAATGCGCACATGGTAGAGCTTCTGGTGGAACTGAACTCGGCCAATGAGGCGGTTGTCCAAGCACGACGCCAAATCACTTTCCTGGAATACACGGAATGCAAGGCCCGGGACCTTGAGCACCAGGCTCAAGCGGAGCTAGCTAAAGTCAAGGCAGAGCTCCAAGAGGCGTGCCAGTCAGCCGCTGCGCTACTGGACGATCTGATGGTCAAGGAGGAGGAGCTGAACACGCGCTCGAGAGACCTTGGCCTGCTCAGGAGGCAGCACGCCGTCCGGGAGTCGGTGCTGGAGACAGCTCGGAGGGAGTTAGAGGCAGCCCGGGCTTATGCCGCATCCCAGCGATATGCCCGTAGGCGTTAAGCCTCTTAGTTCTAAGCGGTTGCTGGGGGGTTGCGTCCCTCCAACTCTTTTCCTTTTTCTGGCAGAGGCCAAGCCTCGTTTTCGTAATAAGCCTTATTTTGAATGCAAACTTTTTCCATTGCTATGCTTGTGCGCTTTGTACTTAAGTGTTGGGAGTTCGGGCAAGGACTCGACTCCGTACTTTCCGTTATGAGGTTAGTTGAGCGAGCTATCAATGGAGCTGGCCCAAGCGCCCTGACCTCGCTCAAGTTTACGTTAAGGCATGGTCCCTGAGTGGTGCAGCCACCCGAATGCCTTAACTGTTTTGGGATCGGCTTCTATGTGAGGGTATCGGTCACCCCGCTGCTTGACGAAGCCTGAGATTACTTGCTCAGTTATTGAAAGCTGGTATGCTCGATCGGATCTTATCAAGGGAGCGTGGGTCACCATGCGCCCGACTGGGAACCGAGCTGAGGGGTTCATGGGAGCATGCCCACTTAGAACTCGCGAGAGCGAGAGTCTGGCTTCTCGGTCGAGGGCATCCCAAGGAGTGTGAGCCGCCACGCGCCCGATTGGGAGCCGAGCCGAGGGGTTCGTGGGAGCATGCCCACTTAGAACTCACGAAAGTGAGAGTCTGGCTTCTCGGTCGGGGACATCCCAGGGAGCGTGGGCCGCCACGCGTCTGACTGGGAGCCGAGCTGAGGGGTTCGTGGGAACATGCCCACTTAGAACTCATGAGAGCGAGAGTCTGGCTTCTCAGTCGGGGACATCCCAGGGAGCATGTGCCGCCACGTGTCCGACTGGGAGCCGAGCCGAGGGGGTTTGTGGGAGCATGCCCACTTAGAACTCGCGAGAGCGAGAGTCTGGCTTCTCAGTCAGAGACATCCCAGGGAGCGTGGGCCGCCACGCGTCCGGCTGGGAGCCGAGCCGAGGGGTTCATGGGAGCATGCCCACTTAGAACTCATGAGAGCGAGAGTGTGGAGCGATTGCTGATTATCCGAGAAGGCGGGTCTTCCACTATTCTGTGGGGGTACAGAGTACATTAATATCCTACTGGGCGGGAGCCTCTCTGGGCTAGCCCACCGGAAATCATGTGTATGCCTCCCCGAATGGTGTTTTGTCGATTGGCATCCTGCTTGTCCATTCCGTCGGACTCGATCTGCTCACCGGCCGAGAACAAGCTACGAGCGATCGGGGGATCGCGCCCGGGTTCTTCGGCGGCTGGGGTGAGGGTTCAACTTCCTCGGCCTTGGCCTCGCCCGGGGGGGGGGGGGGGGGGGGGGCTTGCATATCTTGCCTTTGGGTGGCGGTGGAATCTCGACTCGTGCCGATCTATCGACATTCGTCCGTGTTGTGGGTGTGGCTGTGATGGAACGCGCAGTCGGGCCTCCAGCGGGTCGGCAGACACCCCTGAGCCACCTGCTGCACTTGTCGGCGTTCTGTTTCCGCTTGGTTGGTGGGTCCCTGTGGGCTGCGAATGGGCCCACCTGGCGATCGGCTAGGCTGCGCGGGACACGGGAGCGGCGTGCCGGCCGGCTCCTTCTTTCGAGCGGCCTATGCTTCTTCCACATTGATGTACTTGACAGTTTTCCCCAGCAGGCTGTCGAAATCCTTTGGTGGTTTCCGGATAAGTGAGCGGAAAAAATCTCTCTCTTGCAGTCCTTGGGAGAACGCGCTGATCAATACCTCGGGTGCGGTGGTTGGTACATCCAGTGCTACTCCGTTGAATCGCTTTATGTAGGCCCGGAGCGCCTCCATAGGGCCCTGCTTGAGAGCAAACAAGTTGATACTGGTCTTGTGGTGTCCTGAGCTCTCCGAAGCCGACTATCGACCCGTTGGGGAGTTGTCCAAACCATCGTTGAGCGAGTCCAGAGAGCGTGGTCAAGAACGCTCTACATTTCACGCCCTCGGGGTACTAATGGAGCAGGGCGACACTCTCGAACTTCATGAGATGCTCCTCTGGGTTGGTTGCCCCGGCATACTCGGGGATGGTGAAGAACCGGAGATGCTTGGGCACCGGATCCTCCAAGATCCACGAAGAGAAGGGGTTGTGTATCGGGGCAGGCGGCGATGCGAAAGCAGGGGCCTTCCCCTTTTCAAGGCACGACCTATGCGTCCGGCTAGATGCGGACATCTCTACGGGCTCGAGCTTAGGCTTGTCCTCCCGACCCCGACCGGGAGCGGCGGGGAAGGGGACCGAGCCTCTTTCGGGTGGGGCCGCTTGCCCTCGATCTACTGAGGGGGCGTGGGCCTATGGCTCAGGAAATCGAGCTGCCGGGCTACCGTCCTGCGATAGCTACTAGGAGGCTCTCTGGGCCCGAGTGGCCCGTAAGAGCTCGTACTCCTCGGGTGTAACGGTCATCATGATCTGATTGGGTGCTTCCATCATACACTTCCGATTAGGCTAAGTGCCCCTTCTTCTAGCGCCAAATTTGATCCTGTCGCGAAGCGAAGTGGAAGTCCCAAGGGCGAGATGGTACACCGAGTGCCACGAGCTCTGCTGACCTAGCTCTGCGCTGGCTATGACCTGGCTAGGACCTACGACAAGATGACCATTAGCAAACCCGCCAGGGATTTTCCCCGGTCAGGCCCTCCGATGGTCAAGTCAGTATCCGCAGGCAGTATAATAGAGCAAAGGAAATGTAGAAGAGTAAAATGGAGTGATGTTGCGCATACCTGCGGAATGAGGAGGGGAGGGGCTTATATAACCGAGGGAGCTGACAACCCCCGTCCGTGTCGACGAGACAGGGGTGTGGTGCTTGTCAGCTCGTAGGAGAGCACCTAGAGGTACCGCGGCATGGCGCGGGGTGCTTGGATGGTACAATCGTACCGAGTAAGCGGGATAACCGCGAGGTGTGTCATAAATGGGTAAGGCGTGTAGTACCCCCGACGTCATGGTCATACCCCGGATGTACTGATGTAGGGCAGTGTAGGGGAGAGCGGGTCCGAAGACCGAGTGTCGAGCGCCGACCGGCGAGTCCGAGTGTTATGGACCGGGTCCGAGTGTTATGGACCGGGTCAGGTCATGTCCAGGGAGCGTGGGCCGCCATGCATCCGACTGGGAGTTAAGAGATACGAGGTACGCCATGAGTCAGGGGTTTGCTGAGCTATGTTGGTCTTACCAGGTTCCGGGTCTGTAAGTTATCATGTCGAGGGAGTGTTGAGGACTGAACTGCCCGACCCGGACCCAGGTCGGGAAAACGGATTTGGGGGACCGAGTTAGGGGGTGCTTGGGCTCGACTCTCCCGAGCCCGCTCGGGGTCGGTTGGTTAATGCTTTGGGAGGGTTCCTGGTTCGGAAACTTCCTGGGTGAGGCCTCCGTGGGCCCTCTGTTAGGTCTTCATGGCACCAGGTTGGCTGACTGAGCTAGCCGAGCTACCCGTAAGCAAGGTCGAGATCAATTAACAGGCTAAATATATATGTATTCAAGCATATTTATTTAGTTTAACGAACGGATCAAGAGTATTTATTTAATTGATCTTGGATATATTAAACGAACATAAACAAACTCTTATCAAGTCGAATATAAATTTATTTACCAACGTTTAACTCATTACGACCCTACAAACTCTTATCAAGTCGAATATAAATTTATTTACCAACGTTTAACTCATTTACGACCCTACTTCTTGGTTTTCTTTTTTTTTCACCTCTTATTTTTTTCTCTTTTTCTCTGTTTTTTTTTCTTTTCTCTTTCTCTCCTCTTTCTTAAAGTTTGTTTTTTCAATTCCTTTCCATAAAGAGAAAAAAATGATTAACAAGGTTTTTCCAACTTCGTGCGACCGGCTCGGTCTCACAAAAGTTTTCCTTCGGCCGCCAGGGTAAATCGAAAAGCGCTCGCAGTGGGTGGTCTAGAAGCCCAGCGTCCCAGGGTTCGCGCCCCATTTGGAGGAAATCCTACAAATACGTCGTTGTTGGGATCAAATCGTGGATGCCTGAGTTAGCGACTAGTCGTCCCCTTTTCATAAAGAGAGAGAGAGCGAGAGAGTGAGAGAGAGTGTGCATTTAAAAATAAATCTCAATATGATATTACATTAAACAACAATTTTGGCAACAATAATTGAAGAAACTCAAGAATCCGAACAGGTCGTAGCCTTCGTCTTCGTGCCCTTACGGTCCGGTACCCTAAAGATCCCACTATGCCAATAATACTAGTGTTTAAGAAACTATAATATCCAAAATATTACTATTCATGAGATGTTGTTATGAATGAGTTAGAGGGGGTGAATAACTTCTATCACTTCTCTATTTCGTTTTGTGCACATCGTTGAATATGCAATGGAAACTTAAATTAACTTGGACATTATATGCACTACATCTTGATTTTACTTGATATTCAAAGGTGACTAATCCAAAGGTCCACTCCTCATTCATAACTTTCACTAAGAATTTTCTTCTTCTCGAAAGATAAAATACACAAGTAATTAAAAGTAAACAATCTTTACGTATGAGATCTTTGTTTTGGATGTTTGCTTGTGGCTTTGGGTAGCTTCTTAATTGTTGAAAATGTAGCAGCGCTTCACATCTAACCCCTCAAGAATCGACAACTTGAAATCTCTACAAACTCTCTTTCCTAGGGTTGCTTTGGGGCTGACAGATATCTCTCAATCGATTGGTCTTACTCCCAATTGATTGTCACGACAAATCCGATCATTTGAACTTGCAGAACGGATCTTTTTCGCCTAACCAATCAATTGGTGCATTATACCAACTGATTGCTAACTTTCAATTGACTACACCAATCGATTCCGAAACCTTCTATTCTCTCGAGAAATCACTACTAATCGATTGACAAGGTTGAATCGATTAGGTCAGTCGATTCTGTAGACTTCTGTTTCCTCATGAAACATCTGCCAATCAATTACCTTAAGTTCAATTGATTTCTTCAATCGATTCTGAACCCTATTATGCTCTCAAAATATGCTCTCAATCGATTGTGGATCAATCAATTATATCAATGGATTACTCAACCCTAAACTCTAAATATGAGTTTTAGGTTTACGAATTGATTATTATCTCTCATCAATCGATTGGTAAATCTAAATTCAACCTTTTCAAGGTGGAATTCGAGTCTTGCCTGATATTCAATTGAACTCAATCTATCAGGATTTCATTTACCCAACATTCAGTAATTCATGACATGTTGGGACTTTTTGTTGCCTACATCTGGTCAACCTTGACTTGTCAGAGCTTCTTCACCAAATGTACTATCCTCTTGAATTTACTTAGACTTTCCTCTTGCCATCTTTTTCATTAGACTTTCAGTCGCCAAGTGTTCTGTCCTCTTTGACTCATATGAACTTTTCTCTTGTCAACCTTCTCATTTGACTTTCAATCAACAAGGGTCCGGTCCTCTTTGACCCATTTGGACTTTCTCTTGTTAACCTTCCCGTTGGACTTCCAATCACCAAGTATATGGTCAACCTTTAACTCACTTAAGCTTTTCTCTTGTGCTAAGTGTTTGACCCTCCTCAACCCACTTAGAATTCTCGTATCTACCAAGTATCTAGTTTTCCATGACCTACCTAGACTTTTCTCCTGTCAACTTCTCGTTAGACTTCTGATATTGTTAAGTGTTAAGCTAACCTTGACCTACTTGACTTCTCTCTCGCATATTGATCAAACATTGAAACTCAAGCTTTAGTCAATCTGAGCTTAGTCAACCTAGTCAACTTTGACCAAAGATTAATTGCACTAACAAACTCCACTTTTAGATATTTGACAATATATTTAAGTTAGGCTAACTCATTAGCCCAACTTCCTTTGTCATCTCATGCCAAAACATGAATGAGAGTTTCCTAACTTAAAACATATATTCTTCCCCTTTGACAAACGTCCAAAATTTCTTCTGAAATTCCATCCATCTTAACCTTCCAATATCTCAATGGAGATTCTCTACCTCCCATTGTTTCTAATTCTCCACCTTGAGCATTCAACTATTTTCCATGAAAATTTCTTATCTCTTACCCAAATCATGCTTTTAAGGTAAATCTCCCCCTCAAAACATGATTAACTTCCATCATTGTACAATGATTTGGAATTCCTAAACTTTAAGAAAATCTCAAAGTCCAAGTCATGAGGTTAAAAAATCAACTTTAAATCTAAATCTCCTTCTAATTCCGGATTATTCTCATTTAACCATCACTTTCTACTTTCATCCAGAAAATTATCCTCAAATATTTATTCAAGCATTTCAGAGGATTAGAAATAGTTAAATTACATAAATGTATCTTAATTAACTGAAATAAACTCATTTTAACCGAAATCGACAGCTACCAATCGATTAATATCAATGACCAATTGATTATTACTCAAGTTAATTGATTAGTGTCAGCAACCAATCGATTGTCGCATGTATCGATCAATTAGTTCAATCGATTAGTGTGTCTAATTTTTCATATTTAATTTCACAATGAATGTCATAAATTCATAAATAATTCTATGATTTTTGAAAATTCATGAAAATTCATGTAGACATTACTATGCCAAATATTATCTGGGGAAAATAATTCTCTATGAAAATACATCTTATTTTCAAAGAATAATATAAAATTAAAAACCATTGAAAACTTTAATGTTTCACTCTAACATTGTATCTAATTAAATGATGATTGTTATCAACAAATAAACTTCACCAAGGTTTTCAAAATGATTTTGAATTAGTTTTCAAATACAATCTTAACCATGATCTATGAGTTAATGTACATGACTTGCATATATATTAGCTTTCCCTATGATTGGTCAACATTAAATCTATTTGTTTAAATGAAGCTCAAATTCAAATAGATATGCTAAATCAACATCTTTAGTTTTGCACATCCTTCTAACATCTCACTTGTATCTAATGTATCTCAATACACAGGATGCGTCTGGTTGAAGTTATCATGTATAACCTTAGTTATGTGATTACCAAGTAATCACATAACCAAGGTTATGGGGAATGAAACATAACCTAATGTTGTTTGGTAATAGTATACAATTTAGTATAATATTTTACCGTATTACCCTTTAGTTTAATACAAGCATTATAATATTATATGCTTGTTTATATTAAAAATAAAAAATAAGATAATATTTTATACTTGTTTATATTCTCTTATAGGGTTGAATAGCCCGTGGCAGGCACGAGGGATGAAGAAGCTTTATGGCAGAGTGCAATGAGTCTCAGAGACTCCTTTTTTATAGCCCTAGAGACACTCTTGGGAGGAGGAGCCTCTAGGGCCCCCCTCGGGAGGCAGTCCTGGGAAGTCAACTAGAAGACCCCTCCCGGGATCACCCCGGGAGGCGGGGCCCCGAGATCACCTCGGGGAAGCGGAGCCCTAGCTACCTTCGACGGCAAATAACGACTCTTCCCCTCCTTCGCGGATCTATGGATAAGTGTCCTTGCTGGCACAGAATTACCACGACCCTTAAATGTCACAACGGATCAAAGTGTAATGACGGCTGAGACCATTTCAAAGGTTATCCAGTAACCGCCGAAAAAGGAGGAGGACGTAGCAAAACAGCGAAAGCCAGTATAAAAAGTACCCCAACCCCTCTGGTAAAGGGGGTTAATCATTCTCTACAAGTCACACTCTCTTTTTTGTCTTACACCTTCTTTCACCGAGGTACTGACTTGAGCGTCGGAGTGGGCTCCGCCGGACAACCTCCGGCGTGTTCCCCTAACGCTCGTGGTAAAGGGGGTTAAGCATTCTCTACAACTCACACTCTCTCTTTTTTGTCTTACACCTTCTTTCACCGAGGTACTGACTTGAGCGTCGGAGTGAGCTCCACCGGACAACCTCCGGCGTGTTCCCCTAATGCTCATGTTGATCTCGCAGGGCGCAGAATTCCTCCCCTACCGTCAGGTTCGTTTTTGTTTTTAGTTTTCTGCACACTCTGTTTTCTACTCTTTCCGCTGTGCTACTGATATCTGAGTTGCAGAAACTTCATAAGTGTTTAAAGTCGAAGTGATTGGCTATATTCACCCCCCCTCTCTAGCCATCCGTTTCCAACACTAACTGTATCACCACACCAGTAGGCTGTAAAGGGTCAATGTCAAGCATCTGGAAGACTGACCTGGGCATCACATTAATGGACGCTCCTAAATCCAGCATAACATCATGGAACATGGTCCTCCCTATCTCACAAAATACAGTAAAAACTCCAGGGTCTTCACACTTCTGAGGAATGACATGAATAAGTGTTGAAATATTTTTCCCCAAGTTGACCAACTCATGCTCCTTAAGCTTCTTTTTGTGAACACATAAATTTTTAAGGAACTTGGCATACTTAGGAATCTGTTTTATCATGGTCAACAAGGGTACATTGATCTCTACTTTACTAAACAATTTCACTAGCTCATTGTACTCCCTAGCTTTCTCCTCTTCCACTTGCTTCTTAGCTTGGGTTTTGCACTGAGGGAATGGCAAAGGAATTCTCAAATCATCCTCTTGAGCCGAAAGTTGAGGGGCTGAAATTGGGACTGATTTCTCCACTAAGGTAGCTGCTGTGAACCCACTTTTATCACTGATTTCTCCTTCATTTTCCACCAAAATTACAGGATTACTTGAGGAAGGAGTTAGGCTCGGGCTAGGGGTGGAACCAACTGGATTTGAAGTGATTTCATGGCTGTTTTGGCTGGAAATGAAGGTGTTGTCCTGTTTTCAGAAAATTCAGCTCTTGGACCATTTTGAGTTGATGTAACCTTCCCACTCCTCAAGGTAATAGCACTAACGTTTCCCTTTGGGTTTGGAGTAGTATGAGAAGGTAATTGGCTTGATCCTTGAGCTTGCATTTGATTCATCCCACTAACCAATTGTCCAATTTGTCTTTCAAGGTTTTGAATGGTGGGATCACTTCTTTGTTGTTGTAAAAGTTGTTGAAACATCTCCTCTATTCTTTGTTGTTGCGCATTTCCTCCACTAAAACCCCCATAGCCCCCTTGGTTAGCATGAGGCTTTGATTGACTTTGAAATGTAGAAGTAGGTTGTTGAAATTGCTGAGATCCTTGAAAATAGGGCTGTTGGGGCTGATTATAGGACTGAAATGGTGGAGAAAATTGCTGAACATTTTGCTAAGAACTTGGTTGAAATGGTTGAGAATTGTAACTCTGAAAATTTTGAGGTTGAGGTTGCAATTGTGGTTGTAAAGGCTGAAATTGTGTGGGCTGAAAATTTAGATTTGAAGGCTAAAAACTTGGGTTGTATGGTTGATAACCTTGCTGTGAAAACTGATTTTGTTGCTGAAAATTCGAATTTCCTTGATAGCCTTGCTGATTCACTTGAAACGGTGGCTGATTTCCTTGATAGGATTGCTGAAATTGTTGGACAGGTTGTTGAAATTGCTGAAATTGTTGTTATCCTTGTTGAACTTGCTGGAAATTTTGTTGGGGCTGCTGATATTGTGGTTGTGATGGGTTTTATTGATAGAAAGAGTCCCCATACTTCAAGTTTGAATGGTCCCTCCAACCCGGATTGTAGGTAGACGAGTAGGGGTTGCTTTTGGCTTGGAATTGCCCCCTAATCAGTGCAGCTAATGTCTCATCTTGTTGGAGATTTGGACATAGATCCGAATTGTGGTCTTGGCTAGAACAAATACTGCATATCCTCATCACTGAGCTTGATGATGGTACTGAAAAATTTGATTTTGACTCATATTATTTAGAGTCATTTGCTTCACCAGGGTTGTGAGCTCCATCAATGAATTCTTGATTTCCTTCTGCTCATTTGATACCATCTGAACTTCATTAACTCCTCTGGTAGACAAAGCTCTACTCCCAAACTGTTGTGAGTTCTCTGCCATGTTTGAAATAAGCTCCCTAGCTTGATCTGGTGTTTTGTTCACTAGGGCACCTCCTGCTGCAGCATCTATCATGATCCTATCCATCTACAGAAGTCCCTCATAAAAATACTGAATGAGTAACTGCTCACTAATTTGGTGCTGTGGGCAACTAGAACAAAGTTTGTTAAACCTTTCTCAATAATCATACAAAGTTTCTCCTACCACTTGTTGTATGTCACATATGCTTTTTCTGATAATAGCTATCCTTGATGCTGGGAAGTATTTCTCCAAGAAGGCTTTCTTCATAGAAATCCAGCTAGATACATGCCCAGTAGGTAGGTAGTAAAACCAATCCTTTGCTGCTCCAGTAAGGGAAAATGGAAAAACCCTCAGCTTGATATCTTCCTCTGAAATACCCTGAGGCTTCATGGTGGAGCAGACAACGTGAAACTCATGTAAATGTCTGTTGGGATCCTCCCCAAACTGTCCCTGAAATTTGGGCAAAAGATGAATAAGTCCAGATCTTAATTCAAAATCTCCAGTGAGCTCTGGATATGCAATGCAGGAATACTGAAAGGCATCATTTGGTACTGCTAGTTCCTTCATAGTTTTCTGGTGGTCTGCCATCTGATCAACTAAATAAACTGAGATAGTTTGAGTAGGAAGAATATCACAAGCCTCTGAAGCACTGAGCTGATTCCTCCTGGTTCTGAAAGTTCTTTCAATTTCTGGATCAAATTCTTCTAGAATACCACCTACAGATCTGGTCATACACAAATACAAAAATCGCAGCAAATGTATGCAAGAGAATAAAGCAAATAGTATGAATCACAAAATATAGGGATAAGTACAAAAATGGATCAAGAAAAATATGAAATAAGCACACAAGCTAAATCAAACAAACTCAACTAGTGTTCCCCGGCAATGGCGGCCAAAATTTGATGATCCCCAAAATAGAGTTGTCACGAATGTGGGTCTCAAATTTAGATATTTATAGAAACTGAAAACCCTAGCTCACAAAAGTAAAATGAGTAGTATAGGGGCTACAGGTCATGTTTTTCCTAGGGCTAGTTGAATGAATATTTGATTTAAGCTCGAATTTATGAGTCATTAAATGTTTTGGGTTTTCAAATAAGAACTGGGGTTTTGTTTTGCAATTAAGGATGAAAATATAGTGGAAATGAAATAGGCTTAACTAACAAGCTTAACTAGGAAATTGCAATTAAGGAACTTAACCAACTAGGAAAATTGAACAAACAATTTGAAATTGCAAGATTGAAATATAAACTGATATCAATTGCAGAAATGAAACTAAAATTGCATCTAAAGTCGGAAAGAAAGAATTGAAGCAAGCTGTAAACTAAACAGAGTTTGTTGCGCAGGAAAAACTCCTGATCGGTCTGATGACCGATCAGGTAGAGTCTGGATCGGACGACAGTCCGATCAATAACTGAAAACAGCTGATACAAAGCTAGAACAGAATTCAGAAACGATGGAAACAACTCAGAAATTGAAATCTAAGAGTTACAAGCTCCAGTTCAAGTTCTTCACCAAGATCCCTCTCTGCCGTCACACAGAGATTCGAGCTCAGAACCCCTTTTGCTCGAAAATTGATCGAAATTCAGCTTCGGGAATGAAATCGCGTAGCACACGATGAAATTCTGAATTCCCTCTGTTCCTCTCTTCTGCGATGATTGGGATGGCGATGAATGGTTAAGGAAGCCTCGAACAAGCTTAGAGAACCCCCTCTGACTTGGCCGATTGATGGAGAAACGAAGTTAGGAGAAGACTGGTCGGAACGAAGCTAGCTTCCGGTGAAACCCTCGCCGGAGCTGTCAGCAACAAATGGACCGCGATCCTTCCACGAGAACTGAGCTTGATGAATCGGAATCTGGAGAACACTTGATCTGGTGGTCACCTTCGATCGGAAATGGAAGAACACGAAGAACAGATCTGAAAACAGAGGTGCGATCTGGCGACCCAGACGCTCGGACAAGGGAATTTTTGATTTAACTGCCTATTTTGAATTTCGACGGTCGAGATTTCTCCGATCTCATCCAACGGTCCGATCAATCCAGATCGAACCCAAACTCTCCAGATCTTGATCAAGGGTCAAGATCTGCTCCTCCTCAACTCAGATCAACCGGACCTGCATCCAATGGCTCAGAGTGCTCTGATCTTTGAACGGATGGTTAAGGCTCCTCCTGAGCTCGATCCAACGGCTGGATTAACTCTGATCTGGCCCAAACTTTCAGATCTTTGTTCCTGAACTTGGCTAAATCTATCTTGAGCTTGGATCGACTAGAAGTTGGTGAATGG
Organism: Boesenbergia rotunda; assembly: GCA_024364735.1. Lineage (NCBI taxonomy): Eukaryota > Viridiplantae > Streptophyta > Magnoliopsida > Zingiberales > Zingiberaceae > Boesenbergia > Boesenbergia rotunda. The sequence goes on from JAGFNQ010001242.1 coordinate 407,612, forward strand.
CTTGAATCTAACCATTCACTTGCATGGACTGCCCATATTAACCCGACGCTTGATCCATTTGATCTGGATCCAATTCTGACCCAAGTTTGACCCAATGTGATCCAGGTCCATGATTATTTGAAACCCTACAATATGATATTAAATTTTAGTGTCAAAACATAGTAAATATAGAAAGAATTGAATTTTAACCCAAAAAGAGGTAATTCATGAAACCTTGTATAAATGCAAACTTGAGCATAAAATAGTAGATCAAAACATGAATTTGAAGGCCTAATTTAATCAACAATATGAAAGTTATCAGTCCGCGCCCCTCAGCTCATCATCCCTGCTCTCCAAGGTCCCTCGGGTGCACACAAGCCTCCAGCTTGTCTCCATGCCACCCTTCACCGTACCAAGGCTGTCCAGCCAAGTCAATATGTGTAAACTTGCACAACCTGCACACTCAACATATACATATTAGAACACAAGGGAAACCTAACTTAAACCCTTTGCCCAAACATCAAAACACTTAGTCACTCCGGACCACAGATTGCCTCAACACTAACTTTTAGGTTTCAATCGAAATCTTAGATCGGACCAACGCATGTTCCTACGACGAGGAATGTGTCCTCACCTACTCCTCTCAGGAGAAGTTACCTTTTGCATGTCAAACTCCAATTTGGTTTTTGCTCAGCATCTGATCCTTGACTTCTGAGACTCTCGACATCTGATCCTCGACCCATCTCGACTCCTGCCCATCATCCTCGATCTGCCAAGATTTCGTGCCCAATTCCCCAGACCAAGTCTTCATTGCTCAATCCACACGATTAGGACTTAGTGTCTAATCATCCATACCAGGTCTTTGTTGTCCAGCCTAAACAACTAGGACTTAGTGTCCAATCACCATGATCAGGACTTAGTACCTAACACAACTAGGACTTTCCTACATACTCAATTCAACACATTAGATCACAAACAACCTTAACTTTAAACCTTTGTCAATATCAAAACTCAGGTTCGATTAGCTAGTCCTTCCAGCACCAACTGATTACGCCAATCGATTGCTCAAACCTAAATTCTAAATATGAGTTTAAGGTTTACCAATCGATCGCTACCTCTCGCCAATCAATCAGTAACCCTAAATGCAACCTTTTCAAGGTTATATTCACGTCTTGCATGGTATCTGATTAAACTCAACCTACTAGGACTTCCTTTGCCCAACATCTAGTCATCCATAACCTATTGGGATTTTTTATTGTCTAGCATCTGGTCAACCTTGACCTATCGGTGCTTCTTCACCAAGTGTTTAATCCTCCTTGACCCACTTAGACTTTTTTTTGCCAACCTTCTGGTTGGACTTTTAAACACCAAGTGTCTAGTCCTCTTTAACCCACTTATACTTTCCTCTTGCCAACCTTCTCATTGAATTTTTGACATCGTCAAGTATTCACTTAACCTCGATATACTTCTCTCTCACATATTGATCAAAGATCGAAACTCAAACTCGAGTCAATCCGAGCTTAGTCAACTTTGTCAACTTTGACTCGATATCAATTGCACTAACAATGCTAAATGCCCGACTCTGCAACTGAACAGACTAAGCAGTTCAGTCACACAAAGCAGTTCGGTCTTACAAGACAACTCGACCATATAAGGCAGCTCAGCCATATAAGGCAGCTTGGTCTGTCTTATTTGTCCTCATGTTTCGATAATTCTTGACGACTATAGTCATCGTACACTGTGACACAACCGCTCTTGGCAAGACAATCTATAACGAAGGTGACTCTTAGTCAATGGCTCGACTATGGCAGGTGTATGACTCCATCGTTGTTGCCTTTGTCGCCCAACTTAGCTCCGCCCGACCATCTGACTTACTATTCTTGACACATGTGGCGGAATGCATTAACCTTCCCCCTCCATGGCTATATATAAGCATCCGCAAAGGTAGGTGAAGGTACGATGGTTTTCTTATTGAACTCAGAGGCAACTTTTCTCCACCACACAATTGCACTCTCGTGCTTCAACAAGTTTTTATTTCAACCCGAGTGATTGTCTGTGATTGGACCCGTAGGGCACCGGGAGCACGCTAGAGAACTATTAAAATTTCTACTCGAAGGCAGAGGAAGAGGAGAAGCTCAAGTGGGCTAAAAAGGACACATCAATAATCAAATTGTTTTAAATCAAATTAAGTGTTTTAATACCAATTTAACATAAATTAATTTTTTTTATCATCGAATACTTTTAATTCCAACTACTTAATGGTTTTAAAAACTTAAGATACGTGTCCAATGAGATTATTACTTGGTAGTATTTTATTTTCACTTATAATAACAGCAACCATTGAAAGCTTTATTTGAGGTCTGGAGAGCCCAGGGCTATGATATAGTGAAGGGTGATTAGTTATCATTTTAAATATTTACGGTTCGATCTTTAGTTACGGTGTATTTTATAGAAATTTTCTCTCCAAATAGGGCGTGAACTTTGAGACGTTGGGCTTCTAGATCGCTCACCGCAAGTATTTCCCGATTTACCTAGTGACCGATGGGAAACTTCCGTGGAGGCCAAGCCGGTCGCTCAAAGTTAGAAACAAACTCCTTAATCCTTTTTTTTATTTGAAGTTTGGAGTCAAAATTTGACAAAGCTAGTATACTTGTCTTCCCCACACGTTAGTCATAACATCCGGACTAGTAGCCTTCATAGTTTACCTCCTTCGTGTTAGCCCTGAGATATTGACAGAGATACTGAGAATGAGTGAATCACCTTTTGTCAACTTTATTTGTCTAAGTGAGATCTTATATATATCATTTTATACCATTAAATTCGCTCTTCTATTATATTATTTTTTATTTTTAAATAAATTTTATTCTATTTTATTGTTACTAATAAATATTTTTTATCCTCATTTATTAATATGCTTATTTTTAAATAAATTTTATTCTATTTTATTGTTATTAATAAATCTTTTTATCCTCATTTATTAATATACGTACGTGTTATGATCTCATATCACCTAATTAGGATATTTATTAATATTTAATTACTTATTCATATAATTTTTAATTCGTCTTTCAAAGTTTTCTATCTAATGATCTAGTTTTTTTATCATATCCAACCATATATATTACATATTTATTTTAACATCTTAATCTCTAAGTCTTATCTTTTATTTATTTATTCATTTCATAATCTAATATTCAATTTCATATTGTTTGGAGGGGCGTCGTCCGGATAAGCTACCGGGAGGATACAAATTGATATAATTTCGTCAAGGCTAGTGTTGGAGACTATCTCCGGAAAATAATATTGCTCCGCTATAGGTGCTCACGGATAGTAACAATTTGTTTCCTAAGATACAACAATGATGTCTCGACATAGCAACAGTACAAATTTCGAAACTAGTGAACCTTCTCGTAGACTTTTCGGACTCTGGATGCACATGATGGGATGAATGCTAATGACTTTGATGATTAAATGAATGAATTAATCCATCATCTAGAGAACTTTATTTATACAAGGGAAGAGGTGAGGTACCCTTTGGTGAGTGGGTGTGACCTTTGGTTTAGGATTAATCTAGGTCGTTCGATCTGATGGGTTGTAACCCTTCAGATATCTCTTTAATCTTTTCAATCAGATTTGAATTGTTCTAACCTTTCAGATCTCCCTTTGATCTCAGCCGCAAGATTTGATCTACCACTTCAAATCAAGTCTCTCTTCACCAAAGGTCAGATCGTGACACTTCACGATCAACGCTCCAGATCGTGTCACTTGCGATCCAGCACCCATCTTCGATCCAACGATTGTCATTTGTTTGCCTAGTCAGCAGTCCAGTCATTTTTCTCCTCCTATCTAAGTGCCACGCAGGCACCGCCACATCACATGCCACGTCACCCGAGCATCACGCAGGCACTGCCACGTCACCGACACATCACCCGAGTGTCACATCAATTAGAGCATAAATTTATGCTCCTTGCGACGATACGTACGTGTGAAGTGCAAAGTGTGTCAACAAAGAGCCCATTGCGCACATGCACATGTGATCGCGTGGCGGGTGGCGGGCTCGTAGGTGCGAGCACCTGCTTGCCTGTGAGAAGAGACCGCCTGTATTTCTTTTTAATTCCCTTAACACAGGAACACATTTAAGGAAGTAAATCCCTTCGGAAATTTCAAATGTAGGACTAATCTCTATCTACTTCCTTTTATGTAAATTTTGGGCTAACTTTAAACAATTAATTTCTTATTCACCCGTAATCGATTTTGAGTAAATTAATAGTCTAAATTTATCTACGCGAAATATAAATTTCGTTTTTGAAGTCAATTCTAACTTTCATCGATTGATGACATCTCAATTTTCCTTTGGAAAATCGTATTTGGTCTTAACTATTTTAAGCAACAAATATCCAACAATCCCTCACATGAATGGAAATTAATACATGTATGTATGTTGACACTTTACAAGAGTCCAATTGATAAGTCAATGCATTAAGAGAGGTAACTTTAGGCTTTGAACCTTCCGTAGTGTAATGCTATCGAGCATACTAGGTTGCGCAATGAACGTAATGTCTTAAACTGCTCAGCTGTTTGTGTATACTAAGATAATAGCACCCACACAGGGACTTATCTCACCTACTTTTGGTTCTCATGATTAGTTCCATTTTGGTCATGGACACCATCTTGGATTCATGAGTGTTTCATTGAAACGACCTATCTTCACACTCATATAGGTGACGCTTCTATCAAGAGTATCCCACTATACTCCATCTTATAAAGATATAGAAGTCATTAAAAGCATAAGCTTAAACTCACTATAGTGGTAGGACAACACATATTCATCCTAGGACTAGAATAGAGATAATATATCTTGTGTGTTGTAACACAACTTCTCTAACTTCGTTGTCTCATTGAACCAAGATCTTGGGATCTCCAGTCAACAAGGTTGGGTTACTGCTACAACCATTTTATTTGTAGATTTTTAATCTCATTCCTCTTGATGAGCAATATACTTGATCTCGATTTAGCTCCTTCGTAAGAGGATTGTCAAATTATCTTTGGACTTAACATATTCGATTGCAATCACTCCATTCGAGATCAACTGCCTAATGGTATTGTGTCTACGCGTATATGTCATAACTTACCATTATATATACTATTTTGTGTTCTTCCAATCGTCGATTGACTATCACAGTATATAAGTACGGCGGGCATAGGTTTCGTCTAGCTCGGAATATCTTCTAAGAAGTTTCGCAACCATTCAGTTTCGTTGGCTGCTTTGTCTAATGCTATAAACTCGGATTTCATAGTTAACCGAGCAATGCACGTTTGCTTAGTGAACTTCCAAGATATTGCTCTCCCACCGATCGTGAATACATGTCCACTATTAGATTTGGAGTCTTTTATATCTGATATCCAATTAACATCACAGTATCCCTCTAAGACAGCGGGATATCTTTCATAATGTAATATGTAGTTCATAGTATATTTTAAATATCTAAGAACTCGCATCAGTGCTTTCCAATGGGTGTCGTTTAGATTACTCGTAAAACGACTCAGTTTGTTGACTGCACAAGTAATATCCGGACGTATACAGTTTGTGAGACACATCAAGCTGTATATTATCCGAGAATATTTCAATTGCGATATGGGCTCACTATGGTTTTTCACTGAGTGTTGATTTAGATCCATAAGTGTTTTCACTGTAGAGAGATCGTATGTATTGAACTTTTTCAAAATCGATGCTACATAGTACGATTGTGTTAGAACTATCCATCAGATATCCTGAGAATTTTAATTCCCAATATAACATCTGCTTGACCCATATTTTCATATCGAAATTATTGGTCAACATTCTCTTTGTACTCATGATTACCGCCTATTATAAGCATGTCATCTACGTATAGACACACGATTACATGACCTTCAGGTGTGGTTTTGACATATATGCATTTGTCACATTCATTAATTTTGAATTCGTTTAACAACATTATTTTGTCAAATTTTTCGTGTCATTGTTTAGGCGCTCGTTTAAGTTCGTATAACGACTTAATAAGTCGATACACCTTTTCCTCTTTTCCTGGAGCTACGAACCCCTTGGGTTACTCCATGTAGATTTTTTCTTCCAACTCACCATTTAAGACGCAGTCTTAACATCAATTTGATGTATTTTAAGGTCATACAATGCTACGATGGCTATCAGCACTTGAATGGACGTAATCCTTATCACAGGTGAGTAGGTATCGAAGTAGTCAAGGCCTTCTTTTTGCTTGAACTCTTTGGCTACAAGTCTAGCCTTATACTTGTCAATCGATCCATCAGTTTTATACTTGCGTTTTAGTATCCACTTACAACCTAATGGTTTAGTACCAGTTGGAAGGTCTACTAATTCCCAAGTATGATTATTCATGATGGACTCGATTTCATTATTGACAGTCTTTTGTCATAATGGGGCATCAGGACTAGAGAGAGTTTCACTTAATATTCTTGGGTCCATTTCCGACATAAAAATCATGAAATTCGACCTGAACGATTTCTCAACTCTAGCTTCTTTGCTCCGACGTGGCTCTGAGCTTTAATCGTCAATAGTCCTTTTACGACAACTAAGTTCTGAAACATTTTGTTCATTAGAACTTCCGTTGTAATCACTTTAAACGTTTCCCTTCTTATTTGAGAATATGTTTTCAAAAAATGTTGCATTCCGAGATTCTATGGTTGTTCCCACATGAATATCAGAAGTGTCTGACTTGTGAACTATGAAATGATATGCACTAATGTTATGAGCATATCCGATAAATATCGCATCGAACATTTTAGGTCCGATCTTTACTTGCTTTGGCTTGGGTACTTCGACCATTGCCAAGCATCGCCACACTTTCAAGTATTTGTACGATGGCTCTCGGCCTTTCCATAGTTCGTATGACATTTTATTACTTTTCTTGTGAGGGATTTTATTGAGAATGTGATTTGCCGATAATATAGCTTCCCCCCACAAGTTTTGGGGTAAGCTTGTATTTATCAACAAGGTATTCATCATTTCCTTTAGTATCTGATTTTTACGTTCAGCAATACCATTTGATTGAGGTGATTATGGCGCCGTTGTCTAATGAATAATGCCAGATTATGAACAAAACTCATCAAACGGTGCATCGTATTCTCCACCTCTACGCTACGAATTATTTTAATTCGTTTATCAAGTTGATTCTCAACTTGTGTTTTATAGGTTCTGAAAGCCTCTAAGACTTCATCTTTACTTCTTAAAAGAAAGACATAACAGAACCTCGTGCAGTCATCGATAAAAGTAATAAAATACTTTTTATCTCCTCTAGTTTGCACGAATTTTAAGTCACATAGATCACTATGTATCAATTCTAGAGGAGTCGTTAACATTTCGACCGAATGAAAAGGTAGTCTCGTCATCTTAGCTTCCATACACAATTCACATTTGTGCGTTTCGTCAACATTAACATTTGGTAAAAATTTAATTTGACGAGACGTTTCAGAGTATTATTATTAATATGTCCAAGTCGATCATGCCATAAATTAAAACACTCAACAACGTAGCTGGAAGCTTTTATTTTATTACAATCAAATTCACGGTGTATAACCATTACAACCATTTTGAACAAACTCTGTTCTAAATATCTGTTGCCTACGAAGACACCATTCTTCACAAGTACAAAGTTGTTTGACTGGAATACTAGTCTAAAGCTGGCCTTAACAAGTGTTGAACCCGAAACTAGGTTCTTCCTGATGTCGAGAATGTGAAGCACATCAATGAGTGTTAACTTCTTCCCAGATGTCATCTTCAGGATAGCTTTCCCGAGTCTGACAATTAGTGATGTAATGGAATTGCCCATATAGAGTTTTCTTCCACTTATTGGAGTATACTTGGAGATAGGGGTGTCAAAAATTAACACGACCCGACGACCCAACCCGAATCGACTCGGAAAAAATCGAGTTCGGGTTGAAAATTTTCGAGCTCGGGTTGGAGGGTTTCGGGTTGGGTCGGGTTCGGGTTGATCCGAATTTAATGTTTAGTGGATTTTTTAGGGTTAAATCAAATTTTATTTTGAAAATTAAGATATTTTTATGTATATTAATATCAATATTAGTATGATCATGATGGAGTATTGAGATAAAAGCGAAGAATTATAGGGAAAATAGTGAAAAAAGACGTTTTGAATCGGTATTTTCGGGTTATTCGGGTCGGGTTCGGGTTGGTCGGGTTCGGGTTCGGGTTTGGACATTTCGGGTTGAAATCGGGTTCGGGTTGGGAGTTTAAACTTTTTTTTTCCAACCCGACCCGAATCCGACCCGACCCACCCGAATTGACACCCCTACTTGGAGAACATCGTCTTATTCGAACAAATGTGACATGTTACTCCAGTATCGATCCACCATTGCTTCGGGTAGTCCACCACCATGTTGCCTTCAAACACGACCACAGTGAGATCCAATTCCAATAAATCAGGGAGCTTGTCATCAGAAGTTGCGGCATGGTTCGCAGCATCCTTCTGACTCTTGGTTGATTTCTTCGGGCGTCTACAATCTTTGGACAGGTGTCCTGGCTTTCCGTAGTTGTAGCACGAGCCCTTGAATTTCTTACCTTGAGCCTTTCTCTTGAATTGCTTCGGCTTCTTGGTGTTTGGTTCAACCATGTTGGACATCTCATCGATGGTCCGCTTCATTCCTCTAGAGTCGGATAACTTTCGATTATCCTCCTCTATTCGGAGCCTTAGGATCAAGTTTTCAAGTCTCATCTCCTTTTGCTTGTGGTTGAGATAATTTTTGAAATCTTTCCACGACGGAGGGAGTTTCTCGATTACCGCGACTACTTTGAACAACTCATTCAGCTTCACGCCTTCAGCATCCAGATCATGCAGTATCAGTTGCATATCTTGGACTTGAGACGTCACACTCTTGAAATCCACCATCTTGAAGTCCAGAAACTGGCCGATGATGAATTTCTTCAATCTGGCGTTTTCGGATTTGTATTTCTTCTGTAGTGATTCCCACAGAGATTTTGCCGTCTCCATCGGACTATACACGTTATACGTGTCGTCCAATGCGTTGAGAACGTAGTTGTGGCATAAGAAATCTCCATGCGACCATGCATCACATGCAGCCTTACTGTTGAAATCACCTTCCTTAATGGCTGGTGGGTCTTCACACAAAAATCGTATGAGGTTTAGCGTTGTCAGATAGAACAGCATCTTCTGCTGCCATCGTTTGAAGTCGGCTACTTTGAATTTCTCCGGCTTCTCTCCGTGCGGAATGGCGGTCGGAACGTCATTGATCAATGTCATATCAGTTTGCAGAATAACTTTATTGTATAATGTAAAGCTCTTAACTTTATGGTCGTGGTGTAGTTGGTTACCACGTTAGATTAACATAGAGAAGTTCTCCGGTTCGAATTCTGGCGATGCTAATTATTTTATAATAATTACAGAATATTGTTTTACAATTGTTTGGATGGGCGCGTCCGGGTAAGCTGCCGGGAGGATGCAAACTGATATCATTTCGTCGAGGCTAGTGTTGGACACTATCTCTGTAAAACGATATTGTTCCGCTACAGGTACTCACGGATTGCAGCAATTCATTTCCCAAGACGACAATGTCTCAAAATAGCAACACTATAAATTTTGAGACTAGCGAACCTTCTCATAGGCTTTTCGGATTCTGAATGCACACGATAGGATGAATGCTAATGACTTTGATGATTGAATGAATGAATTAATCTGTCAGAGGGCTCTATTTATACAAGGGAAGAGGTGAGGTACCCTTTGGTAAGTGGGTGTGACCTTTGGTTTATGATTAATCTGGGTCGTTTGATTTCATCCATTAGATCTGAATGGTTGTAATATTTCAGATCTCCCTTTGATCTCAACTGCAAGATTTGATCTGACGCTTCAGATCAAGTCTCTCTTCACCAACGATCAGATCGTGTCTTCATGATCGACACTCCAGATCGCGTCACTTGCGATCCAGCACCCATTTTCGATCCAACGGTTGTCATTTGTTTGCCCAGTCAACAATCTAGTCATTTCTCTCCTCCTATCTAAGTGTCACGCAGGCACAGCCACATCACATGCCACATCACCCGAGTGTCATGTAGGCACTGCCACATCACCGACACATCACCCCGAGTGCCACGTCAACTATGTTGGAGCAATCTAAGGTCCAGAGTGACTATATGTTTTGATGTTTGGGCAAAGGATTTAAGTTAGATTCACCCTTGTATTTAATATATGTATGTCAGTGTGCAGGTTTGCAGGATACACATAGGCTTAGTTGGACGACTTCAGGTCCGATGAAGGATGGCATGAGGAGACAAGCCGCGGGCTTGTATGCATCCGAGGGACCGTGGACAAAGCAGGAATGATGAGCAGAAGGAAGCACACTTCGAGGCATACGCGAAGGATGGCATGAGGACGAGCCGCGGGCTCGTATGCATCCGAGGGACGAGAGCCAAAGTCGAAGAAGACTTAAAGGTAATAGGTCGAGGCTACTAGGAAAAGAGTCAGCTGAGTCGTAAGGGTCCAAGTGCTGAGAGAATTGTACTCGGGAAGGGAAACCCTAGGTTTAGGGTTTGGCAGTCAACTGTGACTTATAGCTGTCGACTATTGTAGGGCACAGAAAGATCAATCGACTGATCCTTTGTGCAATCGACTGGTGTCGACTGGAATTCGAACGTTAGATTATAACGTTCGGAATCGGTTAGAATCAGTCAACTGGTGTTGGCATCATTCGACTGGTAATGGCTAGTTCAGCCACGAGCTCTATTTAAGGGAGCTCGGTTTGGCTGGCTAGGGTTAACGAAATTGACTTTGGTTAAAGGTCAATTAGTAGTCTAAGCTCCCATAGGTCTTGTGCGAGTTGTGGTAATGTTTCTCCACCCACAAGGAGTTACGCGAGCTAGCCGGAGGTCTTCCGGGGACTCATCCACCGAAAGATCAAGATCGTCCACCTTATGGATAGTCGTGGAGTAGGAGTATCATCTCCGAACCACGTAAAGGTTTGGTGTTAGCATTATTCTAATTTATAGTTTGTATTTCCTCTTGCGCTTGCTAATACGTGTAGGAAGAAACTGACGCATTGGGGGCAACGAGCTATTCACCCCTCCCCCCCACTACTTGGCGCACCGATCTCCAACAAACTGGAGCATAAATTTAAGCTCCTCAATGCTCTTCGAGACAATGCGTACATGCGAAATGCAAAGTGCGCCAACAAATCGTCCATTGCGCACGTTCGCTCGTGGCAGGTGGCGGGCTCGCAGGTGCAAGCACCTGCTTGCCTGTGAGAAGAGACCACCTGTGTTTCTTTTTAATTCCATTAACACAGGAATACATATAAGGAAGTAAATCCCTTCGAAAAATTTCAGAGGTGGGACTAATCCATCTACTTCCTTTTATACAAATTTTGGGCTAACTTTAAATAATTAATTTCACATTCATCCGTAATCGATTTTGAGCAAATTAATAGTCTAAATTCATTTACGTGAAACATAGATTTCGTTTTTGAAGTCAATTCTGCTTTTATCGTTTGATGACATCTCGATTTTCCTTTGTAAAATCGTATTTGATCTTAATTATTTTAAGCACCAAATATTCAACACTTATACATAGCTGGTTTAATCATCATTTTATATAAAAAAATCTTTTAAAATGTATAAGTACTTTTGCACTCATAATTCACTTGATACCCTTCTCCATTTTCAAGCAGCATTCTTATATTTTATATAAAACATTTCTATCAATTCTCCATCCTTTTGCAATAACAATCTTATATATTTAAAATTCTCAATTATAAATAACTCATTATCTCCTAACCTAATAAATATTTTACTAATTTTAATACTACTAAACTTAAATCTTATATATTCTATTTTTACTCTATTAAATTAATCCTTAAAAATTTTATTTCAAGTGTTTTCCATTTTAATTCAAATTTAGTATTTATTTATTTGTGCATCAATCAAAATTCTATCATTCACAAATAATATACATTTAAAACAAACTGTTAAGTTTGATCGTGCTCTTCCTGGTAGATTTTAAGCCACTTAGGCCATTGAAAACTTTTAGCTAAAAAATATTTGATGGTGGTAAATAGCTTTTATTTTATGTAAAAATCTTTGATATCCTAAATAATTTAAAATTTGGAGTTAATATATAGTGCAATAATAATAATTTAGAATGAATTATGACCCTAAAGTGATAAAAGAGAATTTTATTCTCTCGTGTCTCCATCAATTCATTTCAAATTAATATAGAGGAGAAATTATGAAAATTATTAATTTGGATGTCGTAGTTAACACATGAGAAGGACAAACATTTTGACTTTGTCAGATTTTAACCTCCGGATCTTAGGTTGACAATACTCATACATAAATCATCTATTCATTCCATGAGGACATGAATTACGACCATAAAATACTTTTATGTGAAGGACCGAAGTAGAATGGGAGCAGAATCTATAAAAATTTTAAGAAGTCATAATTTTCTATTCAGATTCAACTACGAGACTTATAATATATTAAATAAAAACTCTTTTAAAGATCTAAATTCAGTCCATGTAAGATCAAGATTTTGTGAACTAGGAGTACAAACTTTAAAGATTCGTTTCGATTCGATTTACAAATCTATGTAGGCTCGACCCCACTTTCTTCGTCCTTCGTGAGGCCCACTTAAAATCATGCTTTGTATGGGCCAAGGAGTTGACTTGGTGCATGATAAATTCTCTAACGAAAGCAAGTCCTACACGGCGTGGCCAGAATCGGTAGACTATGACGATGGATTGGCCGGATCTTCTATTCCGCTGAGGATTGATGTCCTTCTGTTTCACTCGTCGACGGTGGCTGACGAATCATCAGATTATCGATTGAATATATTCGGCGGCCTTCGGCTACCGTCCAAAATAAAATTATATCCTGAGGGGTACGGTGAACCCGTTTGATATTATTGCAATTACGATCTCGTCATATTCATCATTGAATCCGACGAGATTATAATACGATGATTCCGACTGATTCATCGTTATCTTCGGATATCGTTTGATTCGGAACGACGATCAAGAATTATCAATAATATCTGATCATCGATCGGACGACTCACCGATCATCGTCGACGAATATGCAATCAGCGAAATAAAGATCCTCTGAGACATAATCCCGTCTGGACGATGGAACCAGATATGGCCTGATAGTTTCAGTCAGCCCCATCCCTTCACCTCCATATCTATGGACCACATCTCTACAGCTCCTCTTAGTATTATTATTATTTTTTTAAAAAAAACAGATAATTAGGAACTCCTCTTCTCTTTGAAAAAAAAGAAAAAAAATAGTCGACCTAAAAATAATTAAATTGATCATTCATTATGAATATTTACTTCTAATTTATCTAGATAACTAATAAATTTTTTTTATAAGACTATCTCGATCATCTTAAAATTAATCGTATAAATAAGATACATAATGCCAACTTAAAAATTTTTATAAAAAATAGAAGGTGAATTTTTGGACGCATAAAAACTAAATATGATATTTATATATTGAATAAAGTTAGATGACTCGATGGCTACTACAACGGTATTACCATATCAATGAAAGCATCCAAATTGTTGGCCACCTCTAGACTTTGACACCTAACTTCTTACTTCTTTATTTAATTAAGAGCAAGCCATAATGGTATAATACTCATCTGTAATAAATAATTAAGGGGACGCTTGATATATATTCGACAATGAAAATGATAATAAATTTTGATTTAAAAATTTATGAATTTAATGATAATCTAGTGGAGTTGAATTATAAAATCAGGAGTATCATATTCATATCTTGATTCTCATTGTCGTCTTTTAAATCCGTTTACCAAGCTTCCCGTAACTGTAAATCGTATTCGGAATATGATTCTCCCTTTAAATAAATAATATTGAAGAATCCGTATCCCGAAGAAGAAGACGGGCATAACATCCACGTAACGACCGGATTCATTCCGATTCCCAATCGCCGGAGATTGAATAAATTCCACACCTCGTGCTCTATTTCTTAACTGTATCGTTGGAGGGAGCAACGTCAGCGGCCGAGGTAGAAGCAGCCGCGGAATGCGTTGCCGCCGTGCTCCGGTGTTCTCCTTCTCCCTCGAGAAGCCTCAAGTACTCCAAGTATTCCTTCATGCCAACGTCGGCGGCGGCACCGTCGGGGTACGGGTCCAGCAGTGCAGCTAGACCGGCGGAATCCGTCGGCTGGGGGGCTTGCGTCGACGCGGCAGGGGAAGGTAGCCGGAGCTGAGCCTCCTGGGGGAAATTGACCTTGGCTCTGCTTCCGCGGAAGCGGAGCGCGGCCTCGTCGTAGGCCCGGGCGGCGCCCTCGGCTGTGTCGAAGGTGCCGAGCCAGACACGGGCGGCCTTGACCGGATCGCGTATCTCCGCCGCCCATTTCCCCCACGGACGCTGCCGGACTCCCCTGTATTTTCTTCTCCCTCCTTGCTCTGCTCCGGAGGCGGTGGAGGCGGAATCGATTCCCCCCGACTCTGCTGCGCGGGCATGCTCTGTTCCGCCAATCGACGACGACGGCTCCGCAACGCTGAAGGGGAACCTCGGAAATTCCTCGCTGATTGCCGAGAAGCTCTCCCTAGTCCTCTTCTGCCCGCCGAGACCGGCGCGGTCTCCGGCGATCACGCGCGCAAGGACTCTCACCATCTCCGACCTCTCCTTCTCCAAGAACGACGAAGTCAGCAACGAGGATACCGCCGGCGCCGGCGAAGCAAACACTGGGTATTCTCGGCCGCTGCCGCCGTCGGGGTGCCTGAAATTGGCGCCGGCGGCGTTATCCGGCGGAAGCTTAGCCACCTTGATGCACATGCAAGCTTTCACCAATCTCGTTCGCTCACAAGACGAGAAGAACTCCACTATTGATGCTTACGAACGGAAGCTCCCTGGAATTTATAGACTGCTAAGTCTGACGCTCGCTAATACACACTTACCACGATGCCCTCAGAGTTTGACTGCTTATCTAAAATGCCCTCATCTTATTACGGGCATTAAAATTTTAGAATTTTGCTCGCAACATTTTCTCCTCCTGTTAATGTTATCGAAAAAAGACTTATTGATGAGTCAACCAGGTGTTCCGATGGCAGTTTGGAAAGTGGGGTTTGACTTTTTGAAAATATCTGGGGAGCATTCAACAATCATGTCCGCCCCATAAATGGAAAAGATAATACCGACAAAAACCGCCTTTTTTAGTTGGTCGAAGGGGAGGTTTGACTGACATGAGCGGCGTTCAGACGGGAATTGGCCTCCGTTGGCGGTGGCCGGCCAGCGGTGGGCGGCCAGCGGTGGGTACCGACAGGGGCCTCAATATCTTAAATCGTTGAAGTTCGATAACAAAATTATTTATTATTATTCACACGTTAAATGTTTTGTTTGACTTTGTTGGTTCAGTTGAAACATTCTTGATATAAATGAATTGGTTAAACTAACCAATCATATTAGATTAACTGATTTTTGTGGCTCGTAAATATTCTAAAAACATTATTATTATCATCGTGCGAATTTTATATTTAAAATGAAAGGAATTCAAAATTTAGATATAGAAATATCTTATCAACTTAAAACTGAATAAGCAATCAAAGTTTATTTTCCTGATCATTGAACCGTACGATATCCATTCCACACGGTATATGATGAAGCCATCCAGAGACCGACAAAGTTGACTTTCCTTTTTTTACCCATAAGAGTTGACTTTGGTATGAAGCCATACAGAGACCGACAAAGTTGACTTTCCTTTTTTTTACCCATACGAGTTGACTTTGTAATGAAGCCATCCAGAGACCGACAAAGTTGACTTTCTTTTTTTACCCATACGAGTTGACTTTGTTTCCCCTAGTTGTGCACGGCATGAGTCCATTTAGCCGCATAAGTATCTGAACAAGATCTCCGACCCATCCAGGCATTTAATTATTACGTTTCTGTTTGAGCCTTGAAATCCGTCTCGTTCAATTTCGTAGGGCACGTCCAGAGTCCTGCCGAACGGGCTGTGCTGACCGTGACTCGACCCAACTTGTTGGTTTGGATGGGCCACTATGTCTTCCAAGGGTTGGGTTATGTTGGGCAACATAAAGTAATTCGAACTATTCAAATATAATGTACTCACGAAACTATTCTATTACTAATCAAGTAATCATCACGCCATAGCTCCTGTGCACTTTTATAACATTAGGATTAATAATTTTCATAATTTACCTCAACCGTATTAATTTTGACATGAATTGACGGGATACTTAGGACGAGCAAATCGCCTTTTATCACAGTGCACTTTTTATTTCCCTCTTTGTGATTTATATGTGTGATTTGTAAATGATTTTCAATTTAAATTGTATTTTTCTCAAAACCGTTTTCGTTTTTTTTCCTTATATGTCTGAATCCATTTTTTTATAGATTCATTTCATTTCTTCACTCTTCTTTATGTTACTTTGACGTTTTGATATTTAGCTAGGTTATGTGTCGGTAATTTGACTTTAATAAATAGAAGTCAAAGGTAATGTAAAAGTACTTTAATTTTTCAATTATATTGTTGTTAACTCATAATTTTATAATTTACTTTGTGCACGCGCTTAATTTTTAAAATCGAGGACTAAATTTAAATTGTTTTTTAATGTATAATTGTTTTCACCAATAAGTATTATTTAGAATATTAAGTAAATTTTATAATATTTTATTGTTTTTAAAATCCTAAAACCATAAAGAAACATAAAAATTCGAAATATTATTGAAAATCTTTTTAAAAAATTAAAAATCGCAAATAAAATAAAAAATTCTAGAGTCTTCATGAATAACCTCAAGTTAATCTTAAACTATTTTAGTATTTTAGAATGAATTTAATTTTTTTTTGGAAAAGAATCAAATATTTAATATTTATTTTAAAAATCTCTCAACTATTATAAAATCTCATAAATAAAATTTTAATTGCCCAAAACCATTTAAAAACATTATTTTCAAAATCCCAAGTTCTTTTAAAACATTTTATTTTAAATTTTAAATTCACTTATATTTATTATAATTTTAAAAAATCAAAATATGTTAAAAAAATCTCGTAAGCCCTTAAGTAAATTATATAGACAAGAAATGATATCAGATTTTAGGCCGTACATTACGTACATATTTTTAAAAAAATCAATTTAAAATTTTTTATATGGTTAATACTAAAACCTAATCAATAATTCCTATTTGTAAAACGGTTAATTGGAGAAAACTCCCCAATCTCAAATTGGCCTTTGCATGCACTTCCCACTTGATAAATTCTTTGCATTCACTCCCTAATGGATTGAGTATAAAAGAATGAAAACTCAGTATACATTGTAAAGATTTGAGTATAAATTGTTTAGGATTGAGTACTAATTTAAGAAATTTGAGTACAAAGTTTCGGTGACTCCTAATATGAAAATCTTGATGTGGTGAGTATAAAAGAGTGAAAACTCAGTATACATGATAATGATTTGAGTATAAATTGTTTGAGATTGAGTACTAATTTCAGAAATTTAAGTATAAAATTTTGATGACCCCTCGTGTGAAAATTTTAATGTGGTGAATGCAACCTCACATACTCAAATTTCTAAATTTTATACTCAATTTTTTTCAAATAATACTCAATCTAAATCAATTCATACTTAAATTTTGATAATGTATACTGAAACTTTTACTATATACTGAAACAATATATACTCAAATTTTTTCAAATAATACTCAAATTTCTTAAATTAATACTCAATCTCAAACAATTTATACTGAATTTTTACTCTTTTATACTGATAAAAAAAATAACACACAAAACTGTCTTGTCAATCCGATCAAGGAGTGCATGTAAAGAAATTTTCGTTTGGGGAGTGCATGCAAAGCCAAATTTGATGTTGGGGAGTTTTCTCAAATTTTTCCTTTGTAAAATCTTATTGACATACGATTGGATTATATATATATATATATATATATATATATATATATATATATATATATATATATATATATATATATATATATATATATATATATATATATATATATATATATATATATATACACAATTCCGATCACATGCGGACGAGTGCTGCGGACGAACTGCGGACGAGTCCTACGTGGACGAGAACGCCTGCAAACGGAAGCTGCGTGGCGACTTTCGCGCTGGGCTGGCAGTGGACAAAACAAAAATTAAATCGCAGTTAATTTTCGCGACCCGCCACTCCTCCCTCTCTCGCGAACCCTAAAGGGTGATTTTCTGCCTGCGGCGATCCCCCGCCTCCCTCTATCTCGCGGCTGCCCCTGCGTTGTTGTGGTGCGCCGATCCCCCACCTCCCTCTCTCTTTCGCGTCCGAAGCCTGCACCAGCGTCGCCGCCTGCGCCGATCCCTCCCTCATCGTCGCCGCCTGTCGCCTCCGCCGATTCGACCCGCCTCCCCCCTCGCCGCAGCAGGTATCAATTTCAATGTCATTTTGTGTTTTTCTGCAATTTCCTCGTCGTCGAAGCCTTTTTGTTCCTCCGATCGTCGAAGCCCTAACTATCCAAGAAGTCGCCGAAGCCCTAATTGCCATTTTTCTGCGATTTTGTAAACATTTGCTGCTTTTTCAGCGTTTTTGTGAAATTTTTTTGTGATTTTGTGAAATTTTGATGTAATTGTATCGTATCAATTTGTAGCATCTTATCTGATTTTGTGACAATTACAGAAATATGGCCAATTACAGAAATGTAGCATCTTATCTTAATGAAATTTTGCTGTAACAATTACAGAAATTAGTTACTGGTTTATGCGATTCTGTGATTTTGTGATATTTCTGTAATTGTATCGTATCAATTTGTAGCATCTTATCTGAACTAATTAAATAAATGAGGATATAAACTTTCAATATCTTGTAATTACTGGAAAATTAAGGGTGGTATATCGTTCACAGCCACTACCTGCACTGTTTGATTATCTTGAATGAAACGTAAAGCGAGCAGATTTATGATGGATGTTCTTGATGTGGTTTGGTAAATGAAAAGAGAAAACAGTAGTGAATTGTGTACATCAATTACTGATTAGCCTGTGTCAAGGTGTCTTACGTACTTTTTCAAGTTGTCAAGTACACAGCAAACTTCATAGAAAGACATGATTTTTTATGATGCTTTTGTTTTAGTTGATCTGTGGCATGGACATTTTAGCCTGATCTGTTCATTTCGACCACTATCCACTCTGCATCATTCAATTCTCACTTAATCTGCATCAGTATTTTAACCTTGTGGCTGTCATGAACTTTTACTTTGTATCTCTACTGAAATCTTTAGGCAATAACTGGTGGAGGAAACTTATATTTTTAATCTCCTACATATTGTTATGTTGGTTCAACTTGCTGTGGTTCTCCTATCTATAAGACATATAAGTTCCTGTCTTGTTGTATAGTATAATGATATGTGCATTGAAATTTTTTAAGTTTACATTGATGCTTTAACATTGACATTAAATACGTGTAATCTTTTTCATTTTAATCTACTTAATGATAATTTCTGCATGTCCTCTGAAAATTCAATAACTTAGCACTCTTCCATTTTTTTTAATACAATCGTAATCTAGTTTTTTTTCGGGAAATTTACAAGGTAGCTTTTTCTTTTATAAAAAAATGATACGTTGTTCATTTTAAGTTCTCATAATATAGTTATACAAAATTATGAATGTTGTTTTTAATGTAGGGAAAAATTTATGTTGTATTTATCGGATATAATCCGGTCATTTATGATTAGTGGAATATGGAAGCATCACGTCAAGTTGATGGGTTTAGTGGCAACATACATAAATCTTACAAAAATAAAGAGGAGACAGAAAAAGCTTATCAAGCATACTTGGATAAAATGCGCACCAGTTTCTATTTCATCCGATGCAACTTCAAGTTCGACTTCGAGATCAAATCCAAATTCTGATAGGAGTCTTTCAAAGTCCGGAAAAAAAAACTAAGTTTAAGGATACAATAAAATAGATAATGTATCTTTTGGATTCTTTAGTAATTAGTAATAGTGATTAGGTATGTTAGGTTATTTCAAGTTGAAATTGAAACATGTTGTTATCTGAAATAATGGTGTTATTTATATTAATCTCATGCATATATGTGTTATCTATACTGACAGCAATGCAGTTTTTTTAAGTAATTCTTTCTTATTCGAAGTGTTATAAGAATTATTTATTTTAACTTTAATTGAAGGAATATTTAGAATTAGTTATTTTAACTTTATTTGTAGGCAGATGTAATATTTGCTAAAAAAATAACTAAAACATTTAGGATTATCCAAATGATAAAATGAAGCAGAACACTATTTAAAGTGGAATGGGTATATGATCAATCCGATTAAAGCACAATCAAGATAATGTCTGTCAGGTGGAAGCAGTCACCCTGCCAGACAGCTCCTTCGCAATGGATACTTGGAATGAGGCAGACAAGCTCAGCTGCGGAAATTTCAAATTTTTAATACTTGTGTGCAAGCTTGGCTGTTTAGCATTAAAGGAGAAATAGGTAGAAGAGGATTTATCTGTCATACCTCGTGCAACATGCCTAAGCTTGCAGAAGAGAGAGAAGAGGAGGAAGACTATTTCAATCCTTGTAGAAGACACCAGCAACTAGCAGAAGATGTACTGAAGAATAAGCAACTAAAGAACTTTTTGCTATGACATTTAGCGATTCAAAGAAGGATGAGCGGATTCATAGATTTTGAATCTTCTTGCAACAAAGAATGAGCAAATTAAGAGCTTCCAAAGCTTCTCACGATGAAGGCAGTAGTTTTGCTCATTCGCTCGAATATAGGCAGCTTCTTGTGTGCTAGTCGATGAGCAGAATGAAAATTTTAACCTATGCTGACCAGCATGGAACCAGGTTTAAAACTCAGAGCTAAGATACAATCAAAGGTGAAGTGAAATAACATAATCCAGATTTAAAACAATGGGTAACGGTTGCACAGTCAAAGATGCAAACTCAGCAGCTCCAGAAGCAGATACAATAACAGAATCCAGTTTACAACAGATATAATAACAAAGCGTCAGAGTAGAACAACTAACACTATAACAGTTACAATGTTTACACAGGTGTGAAACTGTTTCAAATGCAACGTTTACACATCCTCTTTGGCTATAATGGAAAACAATAAAATTACTCGGCCCGTGAAGCCTCTATCACCATCCTCTCAATTTCCTTCTCAGCTTGACCTAGTACATACAGTGATTACCAAGTTTAAGCTAAATAAATCTGATGGATACAGCAAGAAGACCTAAATCAGCAAACAAATTCAGTAGATAAGAGCTTAAGAACTTCTCAATTTGATAGATTTAATTCTTTCTCATTTCTCAAAGAAAATGAGCTCCCATCATAAATAAAAATGAAGTCTAAGATTTAAATAAAATATATTCTTTGTGCAAATCTTCAAAAATAATCATGATTATGTA
>JAGFNQ010001243.1:0-129279 GCA_024364735.1 Boesenbergia rotunda
CTCCTCATAGAACTCTTGCTCGAATCTGTCCAGCTCATCTGGTTGACTATCCTCTTACTCTTGACCCGCTCCCACCACATACGAGCATCTCCAGTTAGGCAGAAGGAGGCACATTTAACCTTCTCGACTTCTGGCCAGTCAAGAAGCTCCATTGTGCTCTCTAAAGTCTTGAACCAAGCCTGGGCATCCCAGGGCTCAGTCGAGCCTGAGAAGCTTTCAGGTTTCAGCCTCTGCCACTGGACGAGGTATGCTTCTAGTCTTCGGTTCACGGCAGGGGTCTCCTGGGTGACTGGTGGAACTTCAGCCACCACTGGAGTTTCCACTCCTGCTGTGGGTGGTGTAGGGGGCACTGGGTGCTGATTTGTCATCAGTGTGGCGATGGTCTTCTGTTGCTCTGAAATCTGAGCTTGCATTTGAGCAATGATTGCCATCAGGTTTGGCTGTTCTGTGCCAGGCTCATTGTTATCTTGAACTGGAGTTCTGTCCCTTGCATTAGGAGCTCGACCTCTTCTTGCCATCTAACAATGCATAAGGGAACCAAAAATCACTACTACCTCTCTAGGTATAAACTTGTTTTCTCACTTAGTAACCTAATATTCATTCTAGGGATTAAACATGATTCTGTGATACTAAGGTATTAAACATGCTTCCTTGTTCTATGCACATATGAGTAAGTACTTAAGCATTCTCTATGCTGCAATTAAGTAAAGGAGCAATAGAAAAACTGAAACTTAAAGCTTTCTTACTTGAAGACGGCAAGGTTGATGCTGATGTGTGTGTGATGCTGGAGAATGAGAACTGCTCTGATACCAACTGTAGCGACCCGCCTTCTCTACCTTAGACGGACTGTTACTTGTCTACTTCTTAACTCTAATGCACGACTAAAAATGCGGAACTTTCTTTTTTTTTGTATTTAATCTATCTAAGACTGAGATTCTAACTTTAATAGTCATGCATGGTACAATATCCAAACTCCACTTATAAGATTCTATAACATTTCTAGAGCACTATGGAATATGCATGCAACTTTTCTAAGCATATTTAAAGCAATAAGACTTAATTCGAAACTAACAACATCTTGGCACATGCAATAATATTTCTAGGACTTCATGAAATGTAAATCTTACTTTTCTACCGAATTCACAAGCATTTTAAGCACAATTAGGACTTAGTCCAAAAGGGAATAACAATAAGCTCAAGAATAAGTCTAAAATGCAATGTATCCACATGTTAAACTACTCATGCCCTTACTCATCTAGTGCATTCACAAAAGTAGGCATACTAATTGAAATAACATGGAATCTTCATTCTACAAAATTGAGCATGTAAAACTATCCGAAGCATAAATGTTTAATAAACTCCATAACACAATAACTTGGAATTTGGAAATCTTAAACATTGCATTTCAAATAAGCTAAACTGTCTCATCCCAAGGATCTCTCCAAGGTCAGCCACCACACACACGTCACTCAGCACCGCCTCGTCGCCTTCCTTCAGAATTGCTTGCCTTTACCTTCACCTACAGTAAGAGGAAATGCAACTAATAAGCATAAAGCTTAGCAAGTACTATCTAGCTCACAAAATCCCGAAATGTGCAAGCATGCTTTTTAAACAAGGTGAAATCACATGAGATACTTTTATGCTTAAAAGAAACACTAAAACATGTATAACTCAAAACATGTATACTCAAGCATTAATAAGTCTTAACTCACTTTTTCTTGGCTTAACTTGAAACTTTAGCAATTCTTTAACTTTAAATCTTTCTTTAACTTTTAGAAAATTTCCTTAAACTTTAGAAAATTTTGCTAAAGCATATACTTGAAAATAATAACTCACTTGGATCCACTTAAGACGTAAGTATCATCTTATGCGCGTTCCCTAAAAGGTTGGGGTAGCGAGCCACCAATCCTAGTAGAGCAGACCTTGGTCTACCAGGGCCAAGACCTTGGAATTGGACACCTGGATTTCTTTAACGACGCCCTTGGATGCCGGGTACTGACCTTAGAAAATAAAATACTTACTTTTTCTTATCTTGAATGCCTTGGCATTTTAACGAGCACCTTGTGTGCCCAAATCCCTAAGTCTTGACTTTTGGGGATTTCTTAAGGCCTTGGCCTTTTCTTTTCTTATCTTTATCTTCTCTTTTCTTTTCTCATAACTTTTCTTAGACCCTACACTCACATAGGGTACTCTATCAAATATATATAAGCATATAATGAACTAAGATCACATGCGAAATCTTAAACTAAAAGTAAATATCTCTTTTAAAACTTTGAAGGGAAAATTCTTGCGGAAAACCGCCTCTTACTGCAGGTGAGCAGTACTTACCTTGATTTCTTGGACTTACAACCGAAATTAGACGACTAGGGCTCGGGTGAAACTTGAGATCTCTATGAACCGTCCGTGCCTACGTGTTCTTCTCGTCGAGACGAACGAAACGCTCCGCACTCCTTGCTTTTCCTTGGCCGACGCCCCTTAGGAGAGAAGAGGAGGAAAGAAAACCTAGGTTCCCTTTTGTTTTCGCCGCCCCTCCCTCGCCCCCTTCTCGCACGCAGCCGAAAATTCTCCTCCAAGGGTTTCATGCGACTTAAGCGGGGTTTAAATACCTCTTCATGAAAAAACGTAACTACTCTATAAAATTATTTCTCTCCACCTTTTGTTGTGCTTGATACCCTAGCCCAGCCGGTCACTCGCGCGCCCTTAAGGGCTTGCTCCTCCTGTGGTCGCGGGTTCGAACCCCCCTGCTGCCCTTTAAAGTTTTTCCTTTTTTAAAAATACTAAACGGACTCGGAAAATTCCATAAAAATATTCTAAAAATTCCTTAAAATATCTAGAATATTTCTAAAATATTTTTAAATAGTTCTAAGGACTTTAAGGACTTAAAATGGAAATTTTGGGACGTTACATGTGTCCCGCTTTTCTAATGTCCTTCATATCAAACTGCTTAGACAACCATACCCTTACATCTGATAATACTTTGTTATTGTTGTCAATCAACAAAATATTATCTACGTATAGTACAAGAATACCACTACGTTTCCGTCACATACCTTTCATATACAAATCTCATCCGTCCTTTGAACAAATCCATATGACTGGATTGTCTTATCAAAGCGAATGTTCCTCGTCATAGGTCTAGGGATCTGGTTCATGTTCACCAAGGACCAAGTTCGAAGACTCTCCCAAGAACATGAATCCTTTAGGTTGACTAACAACCCTCCCACTACCACAAGGTACCACCTGTGGTGTAATGACTTGTGGTATGCCCTCTTGTACAGTTGGTACTAAGGTCAGAATGTCCCCTCTTAATTCCTTAAGAATAATTTTACTTCATGGGCTTGTGGTTCCTTCTATAGTCTTCTTCTAAAAATCGGGTATTTGTGCTAACGATGACCCTTTGATCCTTAGGACTATAGAACCACCTTTCGTTTCCCTAGGACAGCCTATGAACAAGCGCACAAGATTCCAACTTATCAGTATGCCCTCTCATCACATGTGCTGAGCTACCCCAAATTCAAATATGTCTTAGACTAGGCTTTTGCCCAGTCCACACTTCTATGGAAGTAGAAGGTACTGACCTAGATGGTATCAAGTACGTATGCTGCCGTTTCCAAAGCATATCCCCAAAACGAATCCGGCAACTCGGAGCAACTCATCATTGTCCTAATCATTACCATAAGAGTCCTATTCCTTCTCACTGCTACACCGTTCTGTTGGGGCATACCGGGTGTAGACAATTGGAATTGAATCCCAACCTCTAATAAGTGAGTCCTAAACTCTCCCAAGAGGTAATCGTCACCACGATCGAAACGTAGTGTCGTGATACTTTTACCTTGATGTTTCTCCGTATCAGCCTTGAATTCTTTGATCTCATCAAAGTATTCAGACTTACGGTGCATCAAGTAAATGTACCCATACCTTGAATAATTGTCCATAAAATAGACAAAGTATTTAAGGCTACCTCTATCCTGGATAGACTTAGGACCTACACAAATCAGAATGAACCAACTCTAACACATCTTTGGCTCTATACTCCACGGCCTTGAAATGCCTCTTGGTCATCTTACCTTCCAAGCAAGATTCAAAGGTTAGGAAGGCTTTCACTACCAATGAACCCAAGGGCCCATTGGTTATCAACCTTTGAATCCTACTAAGGTTAATAAGACCAAGCCTTATACGCCAAAGATATGTTTGGTTTATCTTAGAAGCAACCTTTCTCTTATTTTGTTAGGTGATAAGCTATAAACTATTATTTGCATCATGGGAGATTTTGGTTCTAAAATGCACAAATTGCTTATCCATGTTCCTAAATAGATAATCTTTCTATTCCACTTTTATAACAAAAAGTAATAGAATATCTATTATTCCAGAAACTAAACCAGAGTTCTTTCTAAAAAATTAGGTACACAAAAGCAATCCTTTTAAAACCAAAACTTTATTTTCCTATCTAAAGACAAATAAATAAATAACTTCCACTGCAATAGTAGTCATCTCCGTAGTATATCCCATGGTGATCTTCCTCAGCTAGTCGTCGGGTTTCCTGGAATCCCTGCAAGAAAATGCAGACATAATTAGTGGCATCCGTATCTACATACTAGGTACCGGTAAATAACACCGCTAAACATGTTACAATGACAAAATAAAAAGATATACCTGAATTATTCCTCTGACGGCGGGGACAATCCGCCTTCCAATGTCTTGACTGCTTGCACGTGAAGCACTTGCCTTTCGACTTCTTCAATCCATTCTGAAGTCCCTGTAATCCTACCACTTTCTTTGCCCCAGCTTGTTTCTTCTTCTTCTTGCCTTTCGGTTTAGAAGTAGAGACTCCTTGAGCAATGAAAGTATGTGAACTCTGAGGAGAAAACCCTTCTGCCGTCTGGAGTTCTGTCAGAAGTTCCGCCCACGAATATGTACGTTTGTTCATATTGTAGCTTAGGCGAAACTTCTCAAACCTCTTTGGTAGAGATTGGAGGATGAGATCGACCTGGGTTTCCCCATCGATTTCTGCTCCAAGGATTTCCATCTCCTTTAGCCATGTCATCATTTTGAGAACATATTCCCTCACGGGCATACCCTCAATCATGGTGGTTGTCGTCAAGTTCTTCATGACCTCTTGCCTAGCGGCCCAATTATGATGTCCGAAGAGTTCGTAGAGTTTGGATGTTTTATCACTGGTAATGGAAGAAGCCTGATGTTGATGACTCTAGGCCATCTCGTCTGCTTCTAACCACTGCCTAAAATATTCCATCTCCTCTTCATCATTAATCACACTAGGCTTTTCAGCACAGAACATGACAAGATCACATTTGGATTCCTCGGCAGTTGAGACAAAGTCCAGGTTTAATTCCCAATCTTTATAATTAGGGGTATTAAGTTGGTTTTCTCTTAGAATTAAATCAAGTGGGTCTAGATCCATTTTGAAAATACTTGAGAATCACAACAATCACAACTTTAGATTTCAAAATAAATTGATTCCTCAAAACAATAAATTTGAAATCAACCAACACCTTAAAACACCGAGAATTTTGTTGAGGCAATCGACCCTTAAATGATTGGAAGATCATGGTTTTGATGTGTGGGCGAATATGTTTAAGGTTAGAGTGTTATGTTGTATTTGATATGTGTGATTGAGTTTGCAGGACTTGGAGAATCACACATGGTGGACATATCCGAGGGACGAGAGCCGAGGGAGGAGAGCTCCAAGGGCAAGCCAGGAAGTGGACTTCAAGTGCACACGTGAAGGGTGGCATGGAGGCAAGCCAAGGGAAGGCTTGCGTGCGCATCCGAGGGACGATAGCCAGAGGAAGAGGACTTCAAGGGGCGAGCCAAGGGAGCAGACCTGAAGGCACACGTGAAGGAGAAGGTCCGGAGTGGCTGGAGCTGAGCTGGGAGGTAGGGCAGTTGACTAGCCCAGAGGCAGTCGACTGCCAAAACCCACAGAAAGTTTGCGGCCTCGGACCAGTCGACTGACATTTGGGCAGTCGACTGGTATACCCCGAAACTAGCCGTTGGCTAGCAATTAATGCTAGGTCAGTCGACTACCCCAGGGGCAGTCTACTGGTGCGGGCTGGACAGATTATGAATCTGTCCTGTTCACCTATAAAAGGAGCACTTTTTGCACGTGCACGGTACGGTTCCGTATAGTGTCGAAGTGCTGCTCGTCTGTAAAGTGATTCTTGCTTCCTCTCTCGTATTTCTGCATCTGTAAAGAAGAAGATCTGGTTGTAAAGGTTTCTCCACCTCAAGGAGACTTTTCGATAGTGAAAAGTGGTGCTCGCGGCGTGGATCCTTGGACTAGTCACCCATCTGGGTGGATACCAAGTAAACGATAAGTGTTAGCATTGTTTTAATTCCTTTGCATATTATTTCCACTGCGCTAACAATTCTATAGAGATCCAAGATCCGAAAAAGTGCATTCACCCCCCCTCTCCTCTGCACGCCTGAAACGATCCTTCAGTTGGTATCAGAGCCGGTGCGTTTCGGAAGATCTAACAGTCAACCGGAGCAATTGTAATGGCATTTCAAGAGGGATACTCCACCGCACGACCACCCTTCTTTGACGGGAACGACTTCGCCTATTGGAAAGGTAGGATGCAATACTACCTAATGAATGATATTGAAAATTGGATAAGTGTTGCAGATGGCATCGAGGTGCCCGTCGATGAAAGAGGAGACCCAACACCGATGAGATCATGGTCAAAGGAGGTGATGAAGAGGGCGCAATCTAATGCCAAGGCCACCACCACACTGCAATGCGGGCTCTCGAAGGAGCAACTGAACAAGGTGGGGCCGTTCAAGAGCGCCAAGGAACTATGGGACAAGTTGGTCGAATTGAACGTGGGGTCAAACGAGTCCAGAAGAGCCAAGAAGGACTTGGTAGTAACCCAACTGCAATCCCTTTCCATGAAGAGCAACGAGACCGTCAGCCAGCTACATGGAAGGGTAAAGGAAGTGATAAATGAGCTCCATTTGATTGGAGAGAAGATCGAGAACCGGGACATCGTCAGGTATGTTTTACAAGCCTTCCCAAGAACCACCTTGTGGGCATCCATGGTTGATGCATCCAAGGTATCGAGGGATTTGTCAATTGTTAAATTAGACGATCTTTTCTGTGAATTTGAGCTACACGAGCAAGCTAATGTCTCGGCAAAAGAGAAAGGTATTGCTTTTGTTGCAGAAAAGGAGAAGAAGAAGAGGAAGGAGAAGAAGAAGGTGGTTTACTCATCCTCCTCAGACTCAGAAGATTCTAGCACCTCCTTGGATAGCGATCAAGAGGCGTTCATGGTAAGAAAATTTCGTAGAGCGTTTAAAAGTTTATCTAACAAATCCAATGCTAGGAAAGGGGCCAAAGGTAAGGGTAAGGCCAAGGACATAATCTTCTACAACTGCCATCAAGAGGGACACATGAAGAATGAGTGCCCTCAATTGAAGAAAAGGGATGACAAGAAGGAAGAGAAGAAGAAGAGTGACAAGAAGAAATCAAAAGGAAAGGAGAAGGGTGCCACCAACCTCAAGGCAACTTAGGATGATCCCTTATCCTCAGAGGAAGACGAAGAGCAAGTCTCCCACTTTGCTCTTATGGCACAAGATCACTCAGACTCATCGGATGATGAACGAAGCTCAAGTAGTGAAGATGAGAGCTCCTCCACTTCATCATCAAAATCAGAAGCTTCGGTAAGTGAGGTATACCACTTACCCTCCTCTACTTTAGTGAAAATAATTTCTAGCACGAACATGGACTTAGCCAAGGCTAGCAGTAAAGTTAAGGATCTAAAAGAACAAATTGTCATGCTTAGAGTAGAAGCTACTAAACTTAAAGATTTGCATGCTAGTTCTACATCTTCACATGCTTCACACCTTGAAAATGAAAATAGAGAATTAAGGAAACAGGTAGATGACCTCACAAAGGCCCTTCGGAAATTCCAAGTAGGATCAAGTAACCTAGATATGATCATCAACAGTCAAAGGGCTGTGTACAACAAAGCCGGGTTGGGTTATAGGCCTAAGACAAAGGAGGTAGCATTTGTCTCACTTACCGGTAGGATTGGTGCATCTAGGAGACTAGGGGCTAGGGGAACCACAAAGAAGGCATGGGTACCTAAGAGATTTCTAAATGATGCTTATGGATCAAAGATATGGGTACCAAAAGAGTATATTTTCCATGTTGTTTAGGTAAAGGTGAAGGAGGCCCCAACAATGTGCATAGTAGATAGTGGATGCTCAAGACACATGACCGGGGATGTGAGCAAGTTAACCACTATTAGCTACCTAAGAGAAGGGATGGTCTCCTTTAGGAATAGTGGAAAGTTGAGAATCATTGGTAGGGGCACAATTGAGGTATCTCCCACCATTTCCATACATAAGGTACTTTTGATCAATAACATGAAGTTCAATTTATTAAGTGTAAGTCAATTATGTGATGTCGGGTTTAAAGTTGAATTTCATGCTAGAAAATGCATCATTAGACATAATGAATCAAGTCCTATCATATTAGAAGGGTTTAGAGAAGCGAATCTATATTATCTTGATCTTACCTATGCTACTAACAATGTTGTTAAGTGTCTCATGTCTAAAGAAGAAGAAGGGTGGTTGTGGCACCGGAGACTTGGACACGTCAACATGAGGAGCATTGCAAGAGTGGCCAATGAAGAGTTGGTGAAGGGGCTACCAATGATCAAGTATGAGAAGAACAAGTTGTGTGATGCATGCCAAGAGGGTAAGCAATCAAAAGCATCACACAAAGGTAAAACTCTAACCATTACCTCTTTGCCTTTAGAACTTTTGCACATAGATTTATTTGATTGCCATAGTACTCCCTCACTTGTGGGGAGTAAATATTACCTAGTGATAGTAGATGACTTTTCTAGGTTTACTTGGGTTTACTTCTTGAAACATAAGGATGATACCCTAGAGATTTTTATAGGATTTAGTAAAAGGGTAGAAAACGAAAAACAAATCAAAATAAACCGAATTAGGAGTGACCATAGTGGGGAGTCCCAAAACGCAAGTTTCACACAATTTTGTGTTGAAAATGGGTACAAGCATGAATTTTCATGCCCAAGGACTCCTCAACAAAATGGGGTAGTTGAGAGAAGAAATCGAGCCCTACAAGAAGCTGCTAGGACTATGCTTAATGCATATTCCCTTCCTAGCTACTTTTGGGTTGAAGCGGTTAACACCGCTTGCTATATTCAAAACCGGGTGTTGGTACATAGTGTTGGATCGAGAGAACCGATAGAGGGGGGTGAATATCGGAAATCGTTCGGATTTATGGAAAGAGAAATTGCATAGCGGAAGATAAAAACAAATACGCGAACACAGTAAATTTTTACTTGGTTCGGAGCCTAGGTCGACTCCTACTCCAAGGCCCACGGTCGTTGACCGTTTACTTTGGGCAATTCTATATGAGGTGCAATAATAGTTTTCAAAGATTGATTTACAAATGCAGTACAGTAAACTTAACAATTAAAAAGAGGCTCTTCTTTTACCGACGTCCGATGTAGGTTGTCTTTTTCGGAGCAGGGGGACGTCGTCGGCTCAAGTTGGGAGGTTTCCGGAGCGAGGCACGAGAGCAGAAGAGCGTAGAAGCGTTGATTGAAAAGTTGTTCTGAAGCCTGGGGTCGAGGGCCCTTTATATAGGGCCTGGGGGCGCCCGGTGTTAGTAATATAAGAGAAGTGTCCTAAGACAATCTTCTTATGATTGTAATCATTTACATTAATAAATGAATATTCACTATTTGAGTATACATGTTCGTGTATTTGATTGAGATCTTAAACTCATTTACTGAATGTCCGCAATACAATTCACAGCATGAGAGAATTTGTGATGAATTCACAACTAGTGATTATCTCTACATGTGCAATTGTGAAGTATTGAAATTGTCCCTAGTCGATGAATTGATAAATACGGACACTATCAATTCTGTTGAGACTAGCATGGGTTATTCTCTAATCAGCTGATTCTCACTGGCTGGAGACATTAGGATGTCCGGAGATAAACATGAATGCTAGTTAAGGGAACTAGTTTTTTGGAATGACTAGCTGTAAAACTTCATATGGTAATCTACATATAGATATGTCAATGAAGTTCTTACTGCAGCTTAAGTGTGATATTCCTTTGACTTGCGGTGTTCAAGTCATCTTGGTCATGAAGACTTATACTTTGACATCTTAAGCAAGCATCTCCAAGGAGGTGTGGACCCAGGATGATTGGGTATAAGCCGAAGTGCCCGAAGATGTTTGAACAGCCTACAAAGGATTCACCACTCCTTGCGAGGAGATGTATACCCAAGGCCTATCGTCGGATTGTTACTCGAAGCCTCTGGCCAGAGCATCACATGATCTGAGTATGAATATCTCAGATACATGAGAGTAATTAGAATCCGTTGGACGAGAAAGACATAACTTGGGCTAGGTGTGACATAGTCAGCCTAGTGGGGACAGACACACATAGACCATGTCTTGAACCAAGTGGGTATAAGATGGTGAAGGGAATGAGGCACGATTCATTAAAGCTGCTGAAGGGTTTAAGAATTATTTCTGAGGTCAACCGTTGATCTTTCGATTAATTGGGGGTCATGATGTACTACTAGGTGCCACTCATGATCGTTCTATAATTGGTTGATTATAGACGGCCAACATAAATCGAAAGCCTATTTAGTCACACGCACTACGAGTAATCCGAGAGATTTAAAACGAGTTAAAAATTGGATTTTTCGATCAAGAGAGATAAGTCGAATCTGAATTTATCAGAGACGCATCGGAAGCTTATAATGGCTAAGTCTTTTGAAGGCTTATTGGATGAATTAAATGAGTTTAATTCGTAAGGTGACGGCTTAGATTTGGCCAGCCAAAGAGGGTCTCCACCCTCTTTGGTTTGGCCGGCCACAATAAAAAGGGAAACCAAATTGTATGGTTTAAATTATAAAATAAATCGAGCGTAATTTGTTTTATAAAATTATGGATAAAGAAATTTATATAAAGAAATTTTTATAAAGAAATTTATAGAAATTTATTCTTTTTTATGGAAATTAAAATGAACCATGGATTGGTTTATTTTATTTTATAAAATCAATTATGAATTGATTTTTTCATGATAAGAAAAATTTATATAGTAAATTTCTTGTAAAAATTTATTCTATAATAAAAGGGGAGACATGGTTGTTTTTATTATAAATTATGTTATAATAAAAACTTGGCATAATGGAATAATTCATAGAAAAATTTATAAGATAAATTTCTTATGAAAAATTTATTCCGTTAAAAGGAGACTTAGCGATAAAGAGGCTACTATATAAAGGTACAAAGGCAAGGCTTGAAGATTAATTCAAGTGATTAAGGATTCTTGCCTAGCCTCTCTTCCTCTCCTTCTCTCCCTCTCCCTCTCCAAGTGGGCGCCGGCCCTAGAAGTTCCTCCTAGGGTTGCCGTGAGCCAACTCCACCAAGAAGGCGCCGAAGAAGAAGAAGAAGCGGGTCACGACTCCTTCCTTCCTTTCCCCGGAATCTTGATTCCGTTACTTGGTGGTTAGTTTCCATCTCTCTCTCTCTTGATATTCTTGTCGTGCCTTTGGAGAATCTAGTAGTTCTTGTCGGCACGAAACTCGTGGCTTTGCGAAGTCATCCCGAAGAGAACTCGGCGTGGACGCGAATAGAGGCGGAGCTTCCAAGGGACGCTACGGTTGGATCTTGTCCCTTACTTCGAGTTACGCGAGGTATTGAGTAAATTAGTTTACTTTCTGCAAAATTTTAATTTATGATCATGTCCACACATCATAAGGTTGCATGCTAGATACGTGGTTAAAAATAATTTGAGAAATTATTTATGCTAATTCTTCCGCTGCACGTAATTATTTTTTAAATTACGAACCCGTATCCATGTCAACATGCACCCGGTCCCAACAGTGGTATCAGAGCCGGTTAGTGTTCGACATAATCATATAATTGTTTTGCCGAAAAATTTGTCATGATCTCAATTTTGGAAAATTTTTAATTATGGAAACTTTCCAATTATAATAAATTTTAGATTTAGGAATTTCAAAGTTTGGAAATCCTCATGAAATTTCGCAAACTTTTGAAATATCCTAGTTTCTGAAATTTTATGATAATTGTGAAAACTTCCCATCTATGGAAACTTTCCAATTTTGGAAATTTCCTATTTTGGAAAATTTCCAATTTTAGAAATATGTAAGTTTTTTTTGTACCAGAAACTTACAATTATTCTGAAAACCTATTATAAAATCTCGCAATTTTGGGCACTTTCTTTCAAGAAAGTCAAGACAAATTTATGGATCATTAATTGACAATTAAATTCGAATTGGTTTTAAATTATTAACAAAATTCTTTATTTTGGATTGAGCCTCGGGGAGCCGTCCAATTTAAAATTAGTTATTGTAATTTAATTTCTCATTTTGAATAAAATTGTCATGTTTAATTTGGTTATGCCTCGGGGAGCGGACCAAATTGGATTTACGATAAATTTCTTTACTTTGGGTATCTGAGCCTCGGGGAGCCACCCTTAGAAAATAATTTGTTGTAATTAATTAATCCATGAATAAAATATGTGATCAAATCTTGGAAATTTGATTTAAGAGGTGATGCACTTACATATTGTTGTCTCCAAAATTAATTAGGAAAATGGTTTCCTATAGAGTTTTCTTAAATGAGATTTTCATGAAAATAATATGTGGTTGAATTAAGGGAATCTGTCTCTTAATTTAATAAGATTTGATTTAGAGAAATCAAAGTCTTAAACATATTATTTCCGAAATTGATTATGACAATTTAGGAAATTGTTTCCCAAAACAATTCCTTGAATAAAGTATGAAATTAGAATTAGGAAATCCGGTTCCTAATTCAATTAATGAGACTTGATAAATTAAGTCACATACATACTTTATTAAGGAAATCGTTAGTCATGACATAATTATATGTCATGAATGTGCTTAGAAAAGAAAGGATGAGACCCAAAACCCCTTACAAAATATTAAGGCCAACACCTTCCATTAATATGGTTAGAATCGGAGTTTTGTATCTCGTTTGGGTTGATGGACACATCCATGCCCGGCTTGAACCTCAACATGTTCAAACCATGGAATTAGTTTATGAATAATATAGTTGGAGTCAGAGGTCAATCCTTAGTTTTGGTTGTTGGACACATCCAAGCCTGACTAAACGGTTGAATGAGCTCCAACTATATTGAAACTATTTCTTGATTAATGGGTCAGCCTTAAGCTTGGAGCATCAATTTGTTGTGCCACAGCCAAGGTCGATGTAAAGAGAGGTGCAGTTGGGTGCTATGTATATTGTTGCATACTTGTTAATGAGTTAACAACCCAATGATTTATGCAAACATTCAATTAATTGATAGCATAAAGTGATAGTTACATATATGTGATATGTAATCGGTATAATTACCTACCTTCATAGATAAGAATAACTTGATGGCCACAGCCATGGTTGTTCTTATCTATGGTTGGATATAAACCTATTTGGAGATGTTCCTACGATCTCCCGAATTGATAAAAAGGGTTATTCAATTCGAAAATTAAATAGGATTTTATTAATGTATGTTGATGCATTCTTTATCATTCTTCTCATATAAGCTCAATTTGTATTTCTAGGATAATCACTCGATCATGTCTTCTCTGAATTTGCGTTCCATTTTGCACACCAATAAACTGACTGGGCCAAACTTCATGGACTGGCTTCGAAACCTGAGGATAGTCCTCAAGGCAGAGAAGCTTGCTTATGTCCTTGAAGATCAACTTCCCAACTGTCCTCCTGAAAATGCAACTCCAGACCAGTTTCCTGAGTTGCTCAACCTGCTGAAGACTGTAGAGCCTTCTGTGAAGCAGGATCAGAAGACGGTACTGTTAGTTGGTTCCTCGAAGAAAGGTTCTAAGATGAAGGCCAAAGAACAGAATAAAGGAAAGAAGAAAAAGGCCAAAAAGACTGAAAAGACACCAAAAGGCACTTGCCATCATTGTGGCAAGGAGGGACACCGGCGAAGAAACTGCAAGGTTTATCTTGAGTCCTTGAAGAAGAAGGCATCCGATGCCCCATCCTCTTCAGGCATCTTCGTATTGAATGTCACTCTATTTCCTCAAACACCTGGGTACTTGATACTGGGTGTAGCTCACATATATGTAATGACATACAGGGGCTAAGGAATAAAAGAAGACTCGTCAAGGGAGAAGCAAATTTGCGAGTTGGAAATGGAGCAAAGATTGCTGCTGTTGCCATCGGAACATATTTGCTAAAGCTCCCTACTGAACGTGTCTTAGAATTGGATAATTGTTATTTTGTTCCTTTGTTAATAAAGAACATTGTATCTATTTCATGTTTGAATGAAAAGGGTTATCATTTAACTTTTAGTAACAATTGTTGTTACATAACATTAAATGGCGTTCTTTATGGGAATGGAACTTTGTGCAATGGTATCTACACGTTAGATTTATCCGGTGACATTTTCAATATCGAAGTTAGCAACAAACGTGCTAGAATAGATAATCGAATAGACTCCTACACGTGGCATTGTCGTCTTGGCCATGTAAGTAAGAAACGCATGACCAAATTACACCGATGTGGAATTTTGGAATCATTTGAACCCGGTTCATTTGATACATGCGAATCATGCTTAAAAGGCAAGATGGTCAAATTACCCTTTTTCGGAAAAGGTAATCCAGTGGGAGAATTGCTTGGTCTAATACATACTGATGTATGTGGACCAATGTCAACTCTTGCACAAGGAGGCTATAGCTACTTCATCACCTTTATCGATGATCACTCACGATTCGGGTATGTGTTCTTGATGAAACACAAATCTGAAGCTTTTGAGAAATTCAAAGAGTTCAGAAATGAAGTAGAGAAACAGCTTGGCAAAAGTATTAAGATACTTCGATCCGATCGGGGTGGTAAATACTTAAGTCAAGAGTTTCTAGATTATCTTAGGGACAATGGGATATTGTCCCAATGGACTCCGCCGTATACACCACAGCATAATGGTGTATCTGAGAGGCGCAACCGAACCTTGATGGACATGGTTAGGTCGATGATGAATCATGCAACTCTTCCAAAATCCTTTTGGGGCTATGCACTTAAGACAGCTGTTTACTTGCTAAACTGAGTCCCGACCAAGGTAGTCTCTACTACTCCATATGAGACGTGGAATAGTAAGAAACCTCATTTAACTCATCTTAAAATATGGGGTTGTCTTGCTTATGTGAAGCGGACTGTATCAGACAAATTGGATGCTAAGTCTGATAAATGTCTATTTATTGGATACCCTAAGGAAACGAAGGGTTACCAATTCTATCTTCCCTTGGAACAAAAGGTGTTTGTTTCAAGGCATGCTGTGTTTCTGGAAAAAGAATTTCTTTTACAAGAAAACAGTGGGAGTGGCATTGAACTTGATGAAGTTCAAGAAACTCCAATAGACATTACAGAGACACCTAGTCTAGACCCACAACCAACAACTCATGAGCTATCAGTTGAACCTAAAATAACACCACCTCTTCGTAGGCCTGATAGGACACGCAATATTCCAGAGAGATACGGATTTCTCATAAGTGAATCGAACGATGTGTTACTCATAAGCGATAACGAACCTATCAGTTATGAAGATGTTCTGAAAAGTTCAGAAAGGGACAAGTGGCTTGAAGCCATGAAGTCGGAAATGGATTCCATGTATGAAAATCAAGTATGGGACTTGGTTAACCCACCTGAAGGGATTAAGCCCATAGGGTGCAAGTGGGTTTTCAAGAAGAAAACCGACATGGAAGGTAATGTTGTTACCTTTAAGGCTAGATTAGTGGCAAAAGGATATCGTCAGAAACAAGGAATTGATTATGACGAAACCTATTCGCCAGTAGCTATGCTTAAATCCATTCGGATGCTCCTGGCCATAGCAGCTCATTATGATTATGAGATATGGCAAATGGATGTGAAAATAGCTTTCCTTAATGGAAACCTGCTTGAGGATGTATACATGATACAACCTGAAGGTTTCACATCGGTTGATAAAACCAAAATATACAAGCTTCGACGATCCATATATGGACTGAAGCAAGCATCCAGGAGCTGGAACATCCGTTTTGATGAGACAATCAAAGAGTTTGATTTCTCACAAAATCCTGACGAACCTTGTGTGTACAAGAAGGTTAGTGGGAGTGCAGTCGTATTCCTAGTATTATATGTCGATGACATATTACTTATAGGAAACGATATATCAGTCTTACAGTCGGTTAAAATTTGGTTGTCCAAAACTTTCTCCATGAAAGACCTGGGAGAAGCAACCTATATCCTTGGGATTAGAATCTATAGAGATAGATCAAAACGGTTGCTTGGTCTTTCGCAGTCTACATATATAGACCGAGTGCTAAAAAGGTTTAGCATGTCGGAATCCAAGAAAAGTTACCTTCCCATCAGGCATGGGATCAACCTTTCAAAGTCTATGTGTCCGCGCACAGAAGACGAGAGGATTTGCATGAATAAGATTCCTTATGCATCCGCGATAGGATCTATCATGTATGCTATGTTATGTACTAGGCCCGATGTATCGTATACTCTGAGCGTCACGAGCAGATACCAGTCGGATCCATGAATAGATCATTGGGCAGCTGTCAAGACAATCCTTAAGTACTTAAGAAGAACTAAGGGTGTGTTCCTAATATATGGAGAAGATGATATGGTGATACGTGGGTATACAGATGCCAGTTTCCAGACAGATAAGGATGACTCCAAATCTCAGTCTGGATACGTATTTATCTTGAATAGAGGTGCAATAAGTTGGAAGAGTTCCAAACAAGACACCGTAGCGGATTCTACCACAGAAGCAGTCTGGATCAAGAAGTTTGTCTCAAAACTTGGTGAGGTTCCAACCATTGATGAAGCAATACCGGTTTATTGCGACAACAATGGAGCTATTGCACAAGCAAAGGAACCAAGGTCTCATCAGCAATCCAAACACGTGCTTCGCCGTTATCATCTGATCAGAGAGATTATAAGTAGGAATGATATACAAATTGAGAAAATTACCTCTGAAAGGAATTAAGCGGATCCTTTAACTAAGGC
Source organism: Boesenbergia rotunda (assembly GCA_024364735.1). Lineage (NCBI taxonomy): Eukaryota > Viridiplantae > Streptophyta > Magnoliopsida > Zingiberales > Zingiberaceae > Boesenbergia > Boesenbergia rotunda. The sequence continues at coordinate 17,074 of JAGFNQ010001243.1, forward strand.
CTTGCCTCAAAGCAAGTTTGAGGGTTATGTTAGAGCCTGTGGTATTGGATACCATAGCGATTGGCATTAGGCCAAGTGGGAGTTTGTTAGTAATATGAGAGAAGTGTCCTAAGGCAATCTTCTTATGATTGTAATCATTTACTTTAATAAATGAATATTCACTATTTGAGTATACATGTTCGTGTATTTGATTGAGATCTTAAACTCATTTACTGAATGTCCGCAATACAATTCACAGCATGAGAGAATTTGTGATGAATTCACAACTAGTGATTATCTCTACATGTGCAATTGTGAAGTATTGAAATTGTCCCTAGTCGATGAATTGATAAATACAGACACTATCAATTCTGTTGAGACTAGCATGGGTTATTCTCTAATCAGCTGATTCTCACTGGCTGGAGACATTGGGATGTCCGGAGATAAACATGAATGCTAGTTAAGGGAACTAGTTTATTGGAGTGACTAGCTGTAAAACTTCATATGGTAATCTACATATAGATATGTCAATGAAGTTCTTACTGCAGCTTAAGTGCGATGTTCCTTTGACTTGCGGTGTTCAAGTCATCTTGGTCATGAAGACTTATACTTTGACATCTTAAGCAAGCATCTTCAAGGAGGTGTGGACCCAGGATGATTGGGTATAAGCCGAAGTGCCCGAAGATGTTTGAACAGCCTACAAAGGATTCACCACTCCTTGCGAGGAGATGCATACCCAAGGCCTTTCGTCGGATTGTTACTCGAAGCCTCTGGCCAGAGAATCACATGATCTGAGTATGAATATCTCAGATACATGAGAGTAATTAGAATCCGTTGGACAAGAAAGACATAACTTGGGCTAGGTGTGACATAGTCAGCCTAGTGGGGACTGACACACATAGACCATGTCCTGAACCAAGTGGGTATAAGATGGTGAAGCGAATGAGGCACGATTCATTAAAGCTGCTGAAGGGTTTCAGAATTATTTCTGAGGTCAACCATTGATCTTTCGATTAATTGGGGGTCATGATGTACTACTAGGTGCCACTCATGATCGTTCTATAATTGGTTGATTATAGACGACCAACATAAATCAAAAGCCTATTTAGTCACACGCACTACGAGTAATCCGAGAGATTTAAAACGAGTTGAAAATTGGATTTTCCGATCAAGAGAGATAAGTCGAATCTGAATTTATCAGAGACGCATCGGAAGCTTAAAATGGCTAAGTCTTTTGAAGGCTTATTGGACGAATTAAATGAGTTTAATTCGTAAGGTGACGGCTTGGATTTGGCCAGCCAAAGAGGGTCTCCACCCTCTTTGGTTTGGCCGGCCACAATAAAAAGGGAAACCAAATTGTTTGGTTTAAATTATAAAACAAATGGTGCGTAATTTGTTTTATAAAATTATGGATAAAGAAATTTATATAAAGAAATTTTTATAAAGAAATTTATAGAAATTTATTCTTTTTTATGGAAATTAAAATGAACCATGGATTGGTTTATTTTATTTTATAAAATCAATTATGAATTGATTTTTTCATGATAAGAAAAATTTATATAGTAAATTTCTTGTAAAAATTTATTCTATAATAAAAGGGGAGACATGGTTGTTTTTATTATAAATTAAGTTATAATAAAAACTTGGCATAACGGAATAATTCATAGAAAAATTTATAAGATAAATTTCTTATGAAAAATTTATTCCGTTAAAAGGAGACTTGGCGATAAAGAGGCTACTATATAAAGGTACAAAGGCAAGGCTTGAAGATTAATTCAAGTGATCAAGGATTCTTGCCTAGCCTCTCTTCCTCTCCTTCTCTCCCTCTCCCTCTCCAAGTGGGCGCCGGCCCTAGAAGTTCCTCCTAGGGTTGCCGTGAGCCAACTCCACCAAGAAGGCGCCGAAGAAGAAGAAGAAGCGGGTCGCGACTCCTTCCTTCCTTTCCCCGGAATCTTGATTCCGTTACTTGGTGGTTAGTTTCCATCTCTCTCTCTCTTGATATTCTTGTCGTGCCTTTGGAGAATCTAGTAGTTCTTGTCGGCACGAAACTCGTGGCTTTGCGAAGTCATCCCGAAGAGAACTCGGCGTGGACGCGAATAGAGGCGGAGCTTCCAAGGGACGCTACGGTTGGATCTCGTCCCTTACTTTGAGTTACGCGAGGTATTGAGTAAATTAGTTTACTTTCTGCAAAATTTTAATTTATGATCATGTCCACACATCATAAGGTTGCATGCTAGATACGTGGTTAAAAATAATTTGAGAAATTATTTATGCTAATTCTTCTGCTGCACGTAATTATTTTTTAAATTACGAACCCGTATCCATGTCAACATGCACCCGGTCCCAACACTCGGGACGTCGGGGGCGCCCCCCCCACGTGTCACACGATCCGCCTCGGTCTCGGTCAGCTTCTATCCCTTCAAATTCGGGATCAGACCTTGACCGGGGCGCCCGGAGTGCTGGGGGCGCCCGGGTTGACCGGGTCAAAACTTTATCCTTTGGCTTCGCTTGGTTGAGCTTCGATGCTTTGCTGTTGGGGACGCCCAGAGCGTTGGGGGCACCCGAGACAGCGGGGGCGCCCGGGAGCACGGGGGCGCCTGGGAGTTGATGTAACGCCCGTTTTTTTTCCTAAAGCGGCGTTACGCTAACATACTTAAGGCATGTAACATCATACTGCAGCGGAATAACTTAAACTTTACATGCCCCTACTACCATTTCTAACATAGTGACATGGACACTAGACATATAGACTTCATACTTAAACATCATGTCATAACAAGCTTAACATCATATCATGAGGTTCATTTCATATCATGCATAACATCATATCATAAGTTTCCATAAGTCACTAATCGAGCATATACTTAACAAAAGTAAATTTCTTAGCATAACGGCAAACGTTTGATTTCATGGGCCAAGTCACTATCACACACATATAATCTTGCCCTCCTGCTGCTTCCTCATGGTCCCCTTGCATGATCTGCGGTATAAGGAAAAAGACTATAAGCACACAGGCTTAGTAAGACTCTTTCCTACTCACTAAAATCATTCGTCATTCATTCATAATCATATGGAACATAAGCATCATAAACATCTCTATCATAGCATAATGCATAAACATAGGCATAAATCTAATTAAACATTCTTATCATGGCATAAAGTATAAACATAGGCATAAACATAATTAAACATTCTAAGCATGGCATCATACATGGCATGAACATAAGCATAAGATGTAAATCAACCATAGGCATACTTTCTAGCATATCAAGCATAGACATCGTAAACATTCTAAGCATGGCATGATACACGGCATAGCATAACTTAATAAATTTTCCTAGCATGGCATGAGACATGGCATAAATATAAACATAAGATATAAACCAACCTATATGGCATAAACATAGGCATACATTCTAGCATATCATAAGAGCATCTTCTTACCATAATCATAACATGGATCATTCATTCTCATACATATCTTTTAACATGGAGCATAAGCATAACACATCATTATCATAACATAATGCATAACATGTATGAATGCATGGGTGGAATGCATATACATAGGGATGCTTAACTTTTAAAATCATACTTTTAAAATGCTTAAACATAATCATCATAACATTTGGGGTCCCCGGCTTGTACCACATACATACATCATAGCGCGCATCCCTAGTAAGTCCGAGGTAGCGAGCCCCGACCTACTAGGGTAAGGACAGCATAGTCGGTAGTCCCCGAACCGAGGCGTTCTCAAGGAGCCCATCCCTGTTGCACAGCTCCGGTAGTGCCAGAACCGTGGACAGCTCCGGTAGTCCAGAACCGGGGCGTTCTTAAGGTGCCCATCCCTTGGACCCATACTTGGGTCCGGTACAAGCCCATTCATAAAGTAAAATACTTTGCATGCTTCATCATTCATAAGACATTCATAGCATACTTATCATGGTATCATTCTTATCATGAACATGATCATAACATATTTATCATGGCATCCTTCTTATCATGAACATAGACATAACATACTTGTCGTGACATCATTCTTATCATGAACATAAACGTAACATACTTATCATGACATCATTCTTATCATGAACATAAACATAAGATACTTATCATGGCATCATTCTTATCATAACATACAAACATAAAGTATGGTGCTTAAGGTTAGGGTTATGGGTAACTTAATTTCCATCACATGCTTGAACCTTTACGTATACTTTATAATGAGCATAAACCATCATTCTTTGGGTCCTAACTCCATCCCAAACCCTAGATACCTGCCTTGGCCGAAATCCATAAGGCCCATGGGGGTATGGAAAAATTCCATTAAAATCCCCAATCAATCATAAGACACTAATCACATTTTTACCATAGAGCCACTGGAGCCCTTACTTGAAATAAATCATAACTTTTTCCTTATTATTCCTTCTTGGCCGAAACTTATAGAGTCTCTAGACCGTGTGGAAATTTACATAATCACCCTCCATCACCCTTATATCATGACAACATATCAAATGTATACTTGAAGTTTGGAACTCACCCTAATCCTTGGGTCCTTGAGGTTGGCCGAAACATATAGGGTCTCTAGGGTACCCCAAAAATTCTCAAAAATTGTATTTAATCTCTAACATCATCAGAGAACATTTAAACAAAATTATCAAGGTTTTTAGCATAGTTATAGACACATAAATCATGGTGGCCGAAACCCTCAAGCTTAGGGTTCTTGGTTTTTGTTTCTTTCATGTTGGCCGAAACCCTAGAGTGTCCTAGGTTACTCCAAAAATTCCCAAAAATTATACTTAACCTATACACATCATAAGGGAACATTAAATAACATTATAAAGATTTTTAACATATTTATAGACATTTAAATCATGGTGGACGAAACCCATAAACATAGGGACCTTGGTTTTTGTCCCTTTCATGTTGGCCGAAACCCTAGAGTGTCCTAGAGTACTCCAAAAATTCCCAAAAATTATACATAACCTCTACACATCATAAGGGAACATTAAATAACATTATAAAGATTTTTAACATATTTATAGATATTTAAATCATGGTGGCCGAAACCCATAAACATAGGGACCTTGGTTTTTGTCCCTTTCATGTTGGCCGAAACCCTAGAGTGTCCTAGGGTACTCAAAAAATTCCCAAAAATTGTACTTAACCTCTACACATAATAAGGGAACATTAAATAACATTATAAAGATTTTTAACATATTTATATACATTCAAATCATGGTGGCCGAAACCCATAAACATAGGGACCTTGGTTTTGTTTCCTTTCAACATCAAATCCAAAAACTAACCCATATATCATGCTAAAAATCATGGAAATCATAGGGAACTATTATACCACAGGTAAGGGAGTCTTACCTTAGATTCTCTTGATTTTTCAAACCTTGAAAGAGGAGGAAATGGTAAGATCTTTGGACCCTTGCACACCCTTGTCCTTGTATCCTTGAAAAACTCTTAGACCTTGGAGATAAGACCCCTTGTGGAGCTTTTCCAAGGGAGAACCTTTCCTTGGGTGTTCGGCTAGGATGAGGGGAGAATGAGTTTCGAAAATGCAAGGAATGAGAAGAAGAAGTAACTCCCAAACCCCCCTATTTATCACCCATTAAAGAGGTAAATGAAAAGTCTCTCCATGGCCCTTCATCTTCTTCTACTCCTTAACCACCATCCACTTCATTTCCTCATAAGAATTCCTTGCTAGGTGAGTTGGTTAAAGCATTCATGGTTGTACAAGAGGTCCAAGGTTCAATCCTTGGCCCATGCACCTTTATTTTTATTTTATTTTTATTTTATTTAAATCCTTTTTCTTATTTTCGAAAATTCCCCTTTATTTCAAAAATTCTCCTGAAATCACCCATAATTATGCTAATATTCCTAAATAAAATCCTTTTATATTTATATTAATTTTTACCTAATTAAGACCTATTTTTGGGACCCATTTAAGGCCCATTAATACCTAATGTCTCCATTTACATAGGAAAATTAAGCTAAGACTTACCCATAATTATGCTAATATGTCTAATTAAATCCTACTTATATTTATACTAATCTCTACCTAAAATCCCCCTATAGTTATGGTACTAAAAAGCCCATATAAGACCCATTAGTGCTGAGTTTTCTCAATTTAAATGAGAAAACATGGGTTTTCTAGGCCAAAGTTGGTATTAATACCTCTAGGTCCTTCAGAAAATTATTTAAATATGCTCAATATTTTCATAAAATATTAAGAGAATTTTCTGGGTCGTTACAGTTGAACTGTCGAAGCTTGCTTTGCCTTCTTGTGTTTTGTGTTCACCTTGGGGGCGCCCTAGACACTCCGGGCGCCCTAGTCAGTTGTTGCCTCATTCCTTTGAGGCTCTCTGAGCTGTAGACACTCGTTCCTTCGGTCCTGCATCCAGGGTTAGTCCAAAACACAATAAAACAATAAAATATTTAGTTTATACAGCCTTGGCTATCTTGGTTCTGACTTTGGGCCTCCTAAATGGAGCCCTAGGTTAAACCGACGCCTACTGCTCCCTCGACGGGGAACGCGTCCTCACCTACTCCTCTCAGGAGAATGTACCTGATGCCAACCGCTCCTTTGGTTGGACTTTTGCCTGGCGGTCCTTTGCCAGGTCTTGGACACCGAGCTGTCCTTCGCCCGGTGCCTAGCGTTCCTTCGCTAGGGCTTCAGTCCCAAGCTATCCTTCGCCTGGCGCCTAGCAGTCCTTCGCTAGGGCTTTTCACTCTGGCATTCCTTCGCCAGTGCCTAGCATTCCTTCGCTAGGACTTTTTATCCTGGCATTCCTTCGCTAGTGCCTAGCATTCCTTCGCTAGGACTTTTTACTCTGCACACTAGAGTGACATGTTAGATAACAGGTAATACTTAACTTTTGAACCCTGTTGCCATTATCAAAACACAGGTTTGACTTTTGGTGCTTTCTGCACCAACAATCTCCCCCTTTTTGATTTATGACAACCCCAATTCAAAAAGTTAAGTTTAATCAAAAGCATAAAAATTTATTCCCTCCCCCTGGAGGGGATCTCCCCCTAGATTTTTCAAAACTTCGTGGGGTTCTAAGTTTTAAAAACTTTACTTAGAATTATTTTGCACTTTGAAAACTTAAGTTTAGGTACTTTGGAAATCTTTTGATAACTTAAGTTTTAAAAGTACATAGAGGAGTTTTTGAAAGCATGAGTTTAGAGTACTTAAAAATTTGAAGCCTTAGGTTTAAAGTACTCAAAAGTTTTTTTGAAAGCTCTAACTTAAGTACTTAGAAAAGACTTTGACAGGCTTAAGTAGAAGAATTTTTGAAGAGCTTAAGTACTTGGAAAATTTTTGAAATGTTTTGAGTACTTAGAAAATTTTTGTAATTCGAAAAGCTTAAGTACTTAGATAATTTTTTGAAATTTGAAAAGCTTAAGTACTTGGATAATTTTTGAAAGGCTTAAGTACTTAGAAACGTTTTGAAAAATCTTAAGTACTTAATAAAGTTTTGAAAAGGCATGAGTGTTTTGAAAAACTTAGTACTTTTTGAATAAAGGATAGAGTTTAAAAAAATTTTGAGTAAAAAAAAATTTAACCTCTCTCCTTTCTATCTCTCCCCCTTTGCCATATATAAAAAAACAGATAAATATAGCAGAAATTAAATTTCAGAATGGAAATAAATTTTATAAAGAAAAATATTTGCATGACTTTGCTGTACTGAACCAGGACTTAGACCAAATCAGTTGATTTTTTCTTGTAGGGACTTGTCTAACCCACTTAGTACTCACTAACTGTTATAAGCAGTAGTTTTCGCTAGGGTTAATCAAGTTAAGTGTTTCTGTTCAAGTTAGATTTTCTAAACTTGACACTTAACTTGATTGCTGTATAAGTTGTATTTAGTGCCCCAATTACTGCAGATGCACTGACTTAAAGCATCTTGAATTAAGGCAAAGACCTAAGCATCTCAACCCTTTCTAGGTTATCAATCAAAAGTACCCTAAGGTGCTTGTGAGATGCTGGCTTCTAAATCTATAGGTGCATGCAGTTCTAGGGTTAGGGCCTAGGCTAAGTCCATTTGCGAAAAAGCCTTAGTTTTGAAAGGGGATAGTTTTGAAGTAAAACTAAAAAAAGTTTGTAAAAGAACTGATTTTGAAATTAAGTAAACTAGTTTTAAAAATTCTTTTAGAAACTGATTTTTAAATCAAGTAAAGCAGAACAAAATTGAGTTAATCTATTCTACAGAGCACAATCCAGACCAGATACTCAAGTCAAAGAAGTAGGTTAACTAGTCAAACAGGGGTACAGTACAGTCAACCATGAGTCAAGTTTTTTTTGGTTACTTAGTACAATGCCGAAAATGATCTAACTAGGAGGAAGGGCCAGGGTGGTCAGATGAGCCGGGCTGCCATGATCGAAATAGTGTCATCATCTCGTGATACTGTGCATCTCTGGCCTCCCTCTCAGCTCTAAGGGCGCTCATATACTCGGTGTAGTAGCCCCGATTTGCCTCCAAGTCTTCGGCATGATTGGCCTCCACTTCCTCTCGAAGGCTCTAGACATGTGTCTCCAGCTGTGTCACTAGATCGTAGAGTGTCGGTGGAGGAGGCTCGTCTATGTGTGCTTGGGCCGCTGCTGCTAGATCGTCGATGTCAACGTCGACCTCCTCGTCTGAGTCGATCGGAGCCCCGGCCTGCTGTCGTCTCCAACTCAGAACCCCGGTGGCCGATACCTCTAGACCTGCTAACGAGAAGTTCCTAAATCCTATTTCATCAAAGTCGGTCATAGCGGTTATTTCACCCACGATTATGTCATGACCGTGGTGATGAAGGAGAGAGGTGATGATGTGGCAGAATGGGGTACGCACTCGTCCCTGGGTCGTGACACTGGACGCATGTAGAATAGTATGAAACATGTGTAGTCCAATGTCTATGTCAAGGTGATGGACTAGGGCATACAAAAGAAAGGCATGAAAGGGTCGCATGGTCCCAAGATCTCTAGTGGAGAGTGGTAAGATACAGCGGACCAGGACTCTGTACAGGGCATAGTCCAGTGCCTGAAGGTCAATGGCTTGGAATCGTCTATTTGCGGGGAGTCTAGCTTCCCTATAGAAGTAGGCGTGGATAGTGTCTAAGGTAATGTGAGAATAAGGAGGGTCAAATGGAGGATTTCTAGGTGGATAGCAGCAAAATGTGGACTGAGAGGGTCGTAGTCCAAGGAATCGGTTCAACAAAGTAGGGGTGATAGACAGAGGTATCCCTTGGACAGTAGTGTGAAACATGAGATTATCTTGTCGAATTATGTTGTTGTAGAACTCTGCACATAAGGATTCATTAATGGTATGAGTGCATAAGACAAGATTATCTAATTGATAGAAGTTGATAATATTCATAGCTACGGGGCATGATTGGGTAAAGAAGTGCCTATTAAGATAACTTGTTTTAATAGGCTTGTAAATGGTTTGTGCAAACTTATTACATAACTCTAGGGTAGGGAACCTAGGGTCAGGACTTGGTTCAGCACCGGGGTTGGTCGGGTTTGGTCGACGTCTTCTAAGAGAAGAAATTATGCATTTAAAGAAAGTTTGAAGGAATTGCAAAAAAAATTAACTTAATAGTAATAAAATTATACCGGACAGCACGGGGAGGCATGGTTGAGGATGAGGGCTTGCAAGATCTCCTTGGAGGGAAAGAAGTGAAGAAGAAAGTTGATTTTTGGTGTCGGAAGAGAAGGAGGTTCGGGTGCCTTATATAGGTAGATCAACGGGGGTGCCCAGGAGCTTCCGGGCGCCCTGGTCAGTGGTTACTACAAGAGGCAGTGTCATTGACTGGTTGGGGGTGCCCGGGACTGCCCGGGCGCCCTCGTCAGGCTGCTTTTGCAGCTTTTGCTGCATTGAGAGCGATGGGGGCGACCTGGTCAAAGGCAGAGGCTGCTTTTTGCCTAGGGAGAAAGAAAAGGTGGGGTGGGGCGCCCGAGGAGTCACGGGCGCCCGGGACTGTAGCGAACAGATAAGTTTTGTGTCTTGTCATCGTTTGTCCATGGTTTAATTGGTTTGACCATGGTTTGACCATGGTTTGACTAAGTTGACTACAATATAGGTATTAAAGTAATTATAATTGAGTTTATTTTTATTGTCTCACCCAATCTAGGGTTTTCAATCACGTTAGCCTTATAGGTTTTGTGAGACAGATTTTGATAAGTAAAGTTATTTTTGAGAAATTATTATTTATTTTGAAAGCCTTAACTTAATTTTTGAAAACAGTTAGGTTTATTTTGAGAGAAAATGTTTGAATCTATACTTAACTGAAAATTGTGTTAGATTTGAATTTAACAAAAAGTAATTTGAAATTGAGATTCAAAAATTGGCTTCCAGGTCTTGGTGAGGCACTAGGCCTTCTTTGGCCGTAGCCTTATTGGATCATCAACCCTTTCCTTGACAAAGCCGTTTAATGAAATTTCATTTTCAAAATTAATCTTTGAAAAAGTTCTGGTCTAACTAGTTTGGATTTTGGATCGGTAGCATCGGCTAGTTTCACCAGTCTAAAGAGACCAAGTGAACTTGATCTTATTAGAATTGGTTTCCCTAATGTACTATCATCTCACCTCCACCCAATACTATGTTTTCAAGTTTCAGTTAAGTTTGTTCAGTCCTTATACTAACCTAGGTCTAAGCATGGTAAATTGTAGAAATTTAAATAAACAATCAATCAGGCAAATTGCAAGAATTAAATTTTATTTAACAATAAATATAGTTTTCAATTTGGCTCCCCCTGGACTATAGCCACGATAATGATTAGGCAAGATGTGAATCTTGTCCTTGGGGATCCAATACTGATTTGATCCAGTTGGTTTGTTCAAGTACAGTTTTGGTACCCATGCCTGAACTTTACCTCTGGACTGATTCAGTACAGCAAAATAAGATCTTTGTCGGGATTTGGTTCTATAGCCAAGTTCGGATCGATTTAGAACGGACTTCTATTTTCCAAGAATCATGTCAAGACCCTTGGAAACAGAAGTGAATCGTTCTAAGGCCGCTCTAAGATCCTTAACCTGAGTTTTCAGGGAGGAGTTCTCTTTCTCAAGTTTTTCAACTTGAGTAGGAGTTCCTTCTAGAACTTTCTCGGTTAAGAACTTAGAGTCAGCTCCCTCTTTCAGGAGTTTTACTTCCTGTCGGAGGGATTCGACTCGGAGTTTGGCTTTCACCAAATCTCGAGAAAGATAAGAGATAAGATCATTTAATTGACTTCTATTGAAACCACTTACCTTGATCTCGCCGTCTTCTGAAAAGGTTAGTCTGCCGTCGTCCTGCTCTGATTCTGACTCGGTCCCGACTTCTTCTGAGGCGGTCAGGGCTAGAAGGTTGGACTGGGGTGCTTCTTCTTCTTCTTCTGAGGAAGATTCGTCCCAGGTTGCTTGTAGTGCTTTCTTTCTTCTTGTCTTTTTGGTCTCCTTCAGGTTTGGACACTCCGTCTTGTAGTGGCCCTTCTTCTTGCACTCGTAGCAGGTTACGTTGGGCTTGTTTTTGTCACTCACAGGTTCAGCAGGTTCATCCTTTCTTCAGCTTGTTTTCCGTTTGTTGGCTTGGTTCTTCAATTTTTTATAGTAGCTTCAGGCCAGTCGGACCAGCTCAGATCGATCTCCTTCTTCGTCTTCAGCGTCTGAGTCTGAGTTTGACTCCGGTTCAGGTTGTGGTTTCTTCTTTGTTGATCTTCCAGTTTTTCCTACAACAAAGGCAATACCTTTCTCGGCCATATTGCAGTTAGTCTGTTCGTGAAGTTCTAACTCAGAAAACAATTCATCTAATTTAGTTTTAGAGAGATCCCTTGAAACCTTGTATGCATCTACCATAGATGCCCACAAGGTATTTCTAGGGAAAGCATTTAGGGCATACCTTATTAGGTCACGGTTTTCGACCTTGTGACCTATAGTGTGAAGACCGTTCATCAATTCTTGGATTCGTGCGTGGAGTTGGGCTGCTGTTTCATTGTCGGCCATCTTGATGGTATACAATTTGTTCAGGAGCAAATCTCTCTTGCTGATCCTGGTGTCTGATGTTCCTTCGTGCAGCTCGATCAACTTTGCCCACAGCTCCTTGGCACTGTTGAAGGGGCTCACTCGGTTCAGCTCTTCTTTTGTCAATCCGTATTGGAGAGTCTGGGTCGCCTTTGCATCGGCTTCAATTTTGCGCTTCAGGGCGTTGTCCCATTCTGAGTAGGTCTGCGGTACTCCTTCGGCGTTTTTGGTGATCTCCAGTCCGGACTGGATGATAATCCACATGTCCACCTGAGTTTTCAGGTAGACCTCCATTCGACTTTTCCAGTAAGAAAAGTCTTCTCCACTGAAAAGTGGAGGTCTGGCGGTGCTAAATCCTTCTTGCATGGCCATTTAACCTGAAAAAGATAACTAACAAAAAAAATTTCTGAAGACTTGGTCTTGGATTAGTAGTGCGGGATAAGAAAAATAAAATATCGAGGGGTGTTGCACCAACCTCGATTAACGAAAAAAAATTCGAACGAAATATTTAAAGAATATTCGAACGAGAAAAAGAAAATAAAAATTTGAAAAATTTTCAAACTGGTGGTTGCACCAAGTTTGAACTTCCCCGCTCTGATACCACTTGTTGGATCGAGAGAACCGATAGAGGGGGGGTGAATATCGGAAATCGTTCGGATTTATGGAAAGAGAAATTGTATAGCGGAAGATAAAAACAAATACGCGAACACAGTAAATTTTTACTTGGTTCGGAGCCTAGGTCGACTCCTACTCCAAGGCCCACGGTCGTTGATCGTTTACTTTGGGCAATTCTATATGAGGCACAATAATAGTTTACAAAGATTGATTTACAAATGCAGTACAGTAAACTTAACAATTAAAAAGAGGCTCTTCTTTTACCGACGTCCGATGTAGGTTGTCTTTTTCGGAGCAGCGGGACGTCGTCGGCTCGAGTTAGGAGGTTTCCGGAGTGAGGCGCGAGAACAGAAGAGCGTAGAAGCGTTGATTGAAAAGTTGTTCTGAAGCCTGGGGTCGAGGGCCCTTTATATAGGGCCTGGGGACGCCCAGGACGTCGGGGGCGCCCGGGACGTCGGGGGCGCCCGGGACGTCGGGGGTGCCCTCCCCCCCCACGTGTCACACGATCCGCCTCGGTCTCGGTCAGCTTCTATCCCTTCAAATTCGGGATCAGACCTTGACCGGGGTGCCCGGGTTGACCGGGTCAAAACTTTATCCTTTGGCTTCGCTTGGTTGAGCTTCGATGCTTTGCTGTTGGGGGCGCCCGGGACAGCGGGGGCGCCCGGGACAGCGGGGGCGCCCGGGAGCACGGGGGCGCCCGGGAGTTGAACTGTCGAAGCTTGCTTTGCCTTCTTGTGTTTTGTGTTCACCTTGGGGGCGCCCGGGACACTCCGGGCACCCTGGTCAGCTGTTGCCTCATTCCTTTGAGGCTCTCTGAGCTGCAGACACTCGTTCCTTCGGTCCTGCATCCAGGGTTAGTCCAAAACACAATAAAACAATAAAATATTTAGTTTATACAGCCTTGGCTGTCTTGGTTCTGACTTTGGGCCTCCTAAATGGAGCCCTAGGTTGAACCGACGCCTACTACTCCCTCGATGGGGAACGCGTCCTCACCTACTCCTCTCGGGAGAATGTACCTGATGCCAACCGCTCCTTTGGTTGAACTTTTGCCTGGCGGTCCTTTGCCAGGTCTTGGACACCGAGTTGTCCTTCGCCCGGTGCCTAGCGTTCCTTCGCTAGGGCTTCAGTCCCAAGCTATCCTTCGCCTGGCGCCTAGCAGTCCTTCGCTAGGGCTTTTCACTCTGGCATTCCTTGCCAGTGCCTAGCATTCCTTCGCTAGGACTTTTTACCCTGGCATTCCTTCGCTAGTGCCTAGCATTCCTTCGCTAGGACTTTTTACTCTGCACACTAGAGTGACATGTTAGATAACAGGTAATAATTAACTTTTGAACCCTGTTGCCATTATCAAAACACAGGTTTGACTTTTGGTGCTTTCTGCACCAACACATAGGTTTCTAGGGGAAACACCCTTTGAATTGTGGAATGGAAGGGTACCTCAAGTCCACTATTTTAGGGTCTTTGGATGTAAAGTCTACATCTTAAACACCAAAGATGACCTAAGGAAATTTGAGTCAAAAGCCGATGAAGAAATTCTAGTAGGGTACTCCTTGACTAGTAGAGGGTATAGAGTCTACAACAAGAGAACAAAAATGATTGAGGAGTCCTCAAATGTCAAATTTGATGAAACAACTAGTACCTACCCTAGAAAGGCTTCAATTGATAAGGATATGGAAGAGGTCCAACCCCAAAGAATCCAAGACCTACATTTGGAGGGCAATGATCAAGGGGGAGTGAGAAGTACCCTAGAGGATGAGGAAGAAGGAGTAAATGAACCCACAACCTCTAGGCCCCTGAGACATCACCATGATCACCCTATTGACCAAATAGTGGATAATGTCACTCAAGGAGTAAGGACTAGGTCCTACTTTAGGGATCAAACTAGTCAAATAGCTCTTATCTCCCAATTAGAACCTAAGTCCATTGATGAAGCATTGGGAGATGTTGATTGGGTCTTAGTCATGCAAGAAGAGCTAAATCAATTTGAGAGGAGTAAAATTTGGGAGTTAGTTCCTAGGCCCACTGATTGTACCATTGTAACCACAAGATGGGTTTTTAGGAACAAACTAGATGACCAAGGTAAAATCATTAGGAATAAGGCTAGATTGGTAGCTAGGGGGTTTAACCAAGTTGAGGGATTAGATTATGATGAAACTTATGCCCCCGTAGCTAGGTTAGAATCAATTAGAATTCTATTAGCCTATGCCGCTCACATGGGTTTCACACTCCACCAAATGGATGTGAAGTAGGCATTCCTTAATGGGATCATTAAGGAATAGGTTTATGTAGAACAACCCCCCGGGTTTGAGGACCCTAACTTTCCAAGACACGTGTTCAAACTAAGAAAAGCTTTATATGGATTGAAACAAGCTCCCCAGGCTTGGTATGAAAGGCTTTCTTCATTTCTAGTGTCTAAGGGGTTTAGGAGAGGAACAATTGACCCTACATTGTTCCTAAAATCTAAGGACAAGTACATATTTGTTGCCCAAGTTTATGTAGACGATATCATTTTTGGGTCAACAAATAATGACTTCCTACAAGAATTCATCAAGTGTATGGAAGATGAGTCTTGTAGGAGAGTTAACCTTCTTCATAGGCCTTCAAGTTAAGCAAACTAATGAAGGTACACATGTCTTACAAACCAAATATGCTAAGGAGATGTTAAAGAAATTTGGTTTAGAAAATGCTAAGGTAGCATCTACACCCATAGGAACCAATGTGAAAATGGACAGTGACATTGAAGGGAAAATGGTAGACTCTAAACAATATAGGAGCATGATTGGTAGCCTCCTATACCTAACCGCTAGTAGACCCGACATACTTTTTGCGGTAGGTATGTGTGCAAGGTACCAATCTTGTGCCAAAGAGTCACATTTGGTTGTAGTTAAGAGGATCTTAAGGTATGTAAAAGGGACCCTCAATGTCGGACTTTGGTATCCTAGAACTCCTAGTGTTGACCTAATTGGATACACCGACTCGGACTATGCGGGTTGCAAGTTAGATAGGAAGAGTACAAGTGGAGGGTGTCAATTCCTTGGGTCTTCCTTAGTTAGTTGGAGTAGTAGGAAACAACCATGTGTTGCCCTATCAACAACGGAGGCAGAATATGTGGCAATGGGTGGGTGTGTTTCCCAACTCCTTTGGATCATGCACACCTTAGAGGATTATGAGTTGCATTACACCAAGGTCAAAGTCTTATGTGATAATGTAAGCACAATCAACTTAACTAAAAATCTGGTTCACCATTCTAGGACAAAACACATTGAAGTGAATCATCACTTCATTAGAGACCATGTGGCAAGGGGAGACATAGAACTACACTATGTTGAATCAAAGTCGAACCTAGCCGACATCTTTACCAAGCCTCTTCCCGAATCGGAGTTTACATCCTTAAGAAGAGGCCTTGGAATGTGTTTTGTGGAAGTGTAGNGTTTGTTCAGTCCTTATACTAACCTAGTCTAAGCATGGTAAATTGTAGAAATTTAAATAAACAATCAATCAGTCAAATTGCAAGAATTAAATTCTATTTAGCAATAAATATAGTTTTCAATTTGGCTCTCCCTGGACTAAAGCCACGATAATGATTAGGCAAGATGTGAATCTTGTCCTTGGGGATCCAATACTGATTTGATCTAGTTGGTTTATTCAGGTACAGTTTAGGTACCCATGCCTGAACTTTACCTCTGGACTGATTCAGTACAGCAAAATAAGATCTTTGTCGGGATTTGGTTCTATAGCCAAGTCCGGATCGATTTAGAACGGACTTCTGTTTTCCAAGAATCATGTCAAGACCCTTGGAACCAGAAGTGAATCGTTCTAAGGCCGCTCTAAGATCCTTAACCTGAGTTTTCAGGGAGGAGTTCTCTTTCTCAAGTTTTTCAACTTGAGTAGGAGTTCCTTCTTGAACTTTCTCGGTTAAGGACTTATAGTCAGCTCCCTCTTTTAGGAGTTTTACTTCCTGTCGAAGGGATTCGACTCGGAGTTTGGCTTTCGCCAAATCTCGAGAAAGATAAGAGATAAGATCATTTAATTGACTTCTATTGAAACCACTTACCTTGATCTCGCCGTCTTCTGAAAAGGTTAGTCTGCCGTCGTCCTGCTCTGATTCTGACTCGGTCCTGACTTCTTCTGAGGCGGTCAGGGCTAGAAGGTTGGACTGGGGTGCTTCTTCTTCTTCTTCTGAGGAAGATTCGTCCCAGGTTGCTTGTAGTGCTTTCTTTCTTCTTGTCTTTTTGGTCTCCTTCAGGTTTGGACACTCCGTCTTGTAGTGGCCCTTCTTCTTGCACTCGTAGCAGGTTACGTTGGGCTTGTTTTTGTCACTCGCAGGTTCAGCAGGTTCATCCTTTCTTCGGCTTGTTTTCCGTTTGTTGGCTTGGTTCTTCAATTTTTTATAGTAACTTCGGGCCAGTCGGACCAGCTCAGATCGATCTCCTTCTTCGTCTTCAGCGTCTGAATCTGAGTTAGACTCCGGTTCAGGTTGTGGTTTCTTCTTTGTTGATCTTCCAGTTTTTTCTGCAACAAAGGCAATACCTTTCTCGGCCATATTGCAGTTAGTCTGTTCGTGAAGTTCTAACTCAGAAAACAATTCATCTAATTTAGTTTTAGAGAGATCCCTTGAAACCTTGTATGCATCTACCATAGATGCCCACAAGGTATTTCTAGGGAAAGCATTTAGGGCATACCTTATTAGGTCACGGTTTTCGACCTTGTGACCTATAGTGTGAAGGTCGTTCATCAATTCTTGGATTCGTGCATGGAGTTGGGCTGTTGTTTCATTGTTGGCCATCTTGATGGTATACAATTTGTTCAGGAGCAGATCCCTCTTGCTGATCCTGGTGTCTGATGTTCCTTCGTGCAGCTCGATCAACTTTGCCCACAGCTCCTTGGCACTGTTGAAGGGGCCCACTCGGTTCAGCTCTTCTTTTGTCAATCCGTATTGGAGAGTCTGGGTCGCCTTTGCATCGGCTTCAATTTTGCGCTTCAGGGCGTTGTCCCATTCTGAGTAGGTCTGCGGTACTCCTTCGGCGTTTTTGGGGATCTCCAGTCCGGACTGGATGATAATCCACATGTCCACCTGAGTTTTCAGGTGGACCTCCATTCGACTTTTCCAGTAAGAAAAGTCTTCTCCACTGAAAAGTGGAGGTCTGGCGGTGCTAAATCCTTCTTGCATGACCATTTAACCTGAAAAAGATAACTAACAAAAAAAATTTCCCAAGACTTGGTCTTGGATTAGTAGTGCGGGATAAGGAAAATAAAATATCGAGGGGTGTTGCACCAACCTCGATTAACGAAAAAAATTCGAACGAAATATTTAAAGAAAATTCGAATGAGAAAAAGAAAATAAAAATCCGAAAAATTTTCAAACTGGTGGTTGCACCAAGTTTGAACTTCCCCGCTCTGATACCACTTGTTGGATCGAGAGAACCGATAGAGGGGGGGTGAATATCAGAAATCGTTCGGATTTATGGAAAGAGAAATTGCACAGCGGAAGATAAAAACAAATACGCGAACACAGTAAATTTTTACTTGGTTCGGAGCCTAGGTCGACTCCTACTCCAAGACCCACGGTCGCTGACCGTTTACTGCGGGCAATACTATAATCGCGCAAAATCAGTTACAGAAATGGAATTACAGTTAAAGTGCAGTACTGAAATTAAACTCTTCTTTTTACCGACGTCCGATGTAGATTACTTTTTCGGAGCAGTAGGACGTCGTCGGAGCTTGTATCTCGAGTCGGGAGGTTGCTGGAGCAGAGCGCGGAAGCAGAAGAGCGTAGAAGCGTTGAAAGAATTCGTTGTTTTGAAGCCTGGGGTCGAGGGCCCTTTATATAGGGCCTGGGGGCGCCCGGGACGTCGGGGGCGCCCCCCCACGTGTCACACGATCCGCCTCGGTCTCGGTCAGCTTCTATCCCTTCAAATTCGGGATCAGACCTTGACCGGGGCGCCCGGAGTGCTGGGGGCGCCCGGAGCGCTGGGGGCGCCCGGAGCGCTGGGGGCGCCCGGGTTGACCGGGTCAAAACTTTATCCTTTGGCTTCGCTTGGTTGAGCTTCGATGCTTTGCTGTTGGGGGCGCCCGGAGCGCTGGGGGCGCCCGGGACAGCGGGGGTGCCCGGGAGCACGGGGGCGCCCGGGAGTTGAACTGTCAAAGCTTGCTTTGCCTTCTTGTGTTTTGTGTTCACCTTGGGGGCGCCCGGGACACTCCGGGCGCCCTGGTCAGCTGTTGCCTCATTCCTTTGAGGCTCTCTGAGCTGCAGACACTCGTTCCTTCGGTCCTACATCCAGGGTTAGTCCAAAACACAATAAAACAATAAAATATTTAGTTTATACAGCCTTGGATGTCTTGGTTCTGACTTTGGGCCTCCTAAATGGAGCCCTAGGTCTAACCGACGCCTACTGCTACCTCGACGGGGAACGCGTCCTCACCTACTCCTCTCGGGAGAATGTACCTGATGCCAACCGCTCCTTTGGTTGAACTTTTGCCTGGCGGTCCTTTGCCAGGTCTTGGATATCGAGCTGTCCTTTGCTCGGTGCCTTACGTTCCTTCGCTAGGGCTTCAGTCCCAAGCTATCCTTCGCCTGGCGCCTAGCAGTCCTTCGCTAGGGCTTTTCACTCTGCCATTCCTTCGCCAGTGCCTAGCATTCCTTCGCTAGGACTTTTTACCCTGACATTCCTTCGCCAGTGCCTAGCATTCCTTCGCTAGGACTTTTTACTCTGCACACTAGAGTGATATGTTAGATAACAGGTAATACTTAACTTTTGAACCCTGTTGCCATTATCAAAACACAGGTTTGACTTTTGGTGCTTTCTGCACCAACAATATCAAGCAGGAAATCATGTATCAGATGTTAAGCGCAGAGAATCGGATACGTTCAGACGCGATCAGAGCGTCTGACAGTGCATTTTGAATTAAAGTGATCGGTCACCAGACCGATCAGAGAGCCTCCTGATCGGTCACCAGACCGATCAGGCTGGGTCCAGACCGATCAGGCTGGGTCCAGACCGATCAGGCTCCGTCCTGATCGGTCCCATCGCTCAATTAGAAATTGCGATTTCTTTAGGACTCTCCTGGATCGATCACCAGACCGATCCCAGGTTGTGGATCGATCACCAGACCAATCCACCCCTTTATCGGGCGATTTCTGAGCTTCGCAGTCCAAACCTCCTGATCGGTCACCGGACCGATCAGGGACCGATCAGGGAGTCTCCTGATCGGTCACTAGACCGATCAGGTCATGACCAGACAGATCAGACTCCGTCCTGATCGATCATAGAGAGGAACCCGCGACGCTGGATTGTTCTCCTGAACGATCTGCACAGTGATCCTGATCGGTCACCAGACCGATCAGGAGTAGTTCAGCAAGGGAACTCAACCTCACTGTTTGCTCCCTGATCAGTCACCAGACCGATCAGGAGCCAAGCAATGGGTGAAACGCATACTCCCTGATCGGTCACTAGACCGATCAGTTATCGCTGGATCGGTCACCAGACCGATCCAGGGGCTCCAACCTAACCCTCCAAGCTAGGGTTTCATCCACCTTAGCCTTCCAAGCTAAGGATTTTTCACCTAATCCTCCAAGTTGGGAATTTGCACCTAACCCTCCAAGTTAGGACTTTTCACCTAGCCCTCCAAGCTAGGACTTTTCACCCAACTCTTCCGGATTAGGACTTTCCCAAACCTAGCCCTCCAAGCTAGGACCTGACCCTCCAAGCTAGGACCTGACCCTCCATGCCAGGACTTTTTCACCTAACTCTCCAAGTTGGGACTTTTCACCTAACCCTCCAAGTTAGGACTTTTCACCTAGCCCTCCAAGCTAGGACTTTTCACCCAACCCTTCCGAATTATTACTTTTCAACAGCTAGCCCTCCAAGCTAGGATTTTCCACACCTAACCCTCCAGGTTAGGATTTTCCAATACCCTGCCTGATCCCCGATCAGGACTTAATCATAATCATCATAATCATCAACCTAAACTAAAATCGGTGTCAACAACAAAACAACAATCAGGGTCAGACTGCATCAACAATCTCCCCCTTTTTGTTGTTTGACAATTCGATTTTAAGTTTAGGGATTCTCAATCAATTTCTCAACTTTCAGAATCATAGGAGAATCAAGATCCTCCCCCTACAATATAATCATCCTAAACTTAACCAACCAACACTGTCCCCCTTTGTCGAACACCGAAAATGGTCTAGAGGGGTTGTTAAGTTTAACCATACTCCCCCTCAATCCTAGGGGTATCCCCAAAACCATAAAGATTGAATGTAATTTTGGAACACATATGACATCATGTGAAAAGATAGATCAAGATATAGTATTCACATGCAGCATATGAACATGGCATCATAAGCATAATCATGGCAATGTAGCAAACATGCAGATAATACTCATGTAAACAGCATAGCATCAACAATAAACATACTAAAGTAGGATAAACATGTGAGATAAAGTCAGAGAAGTCAAGACATAACAAGATGCAAGACACATGCATCAAGGGCAGAATACGTGCGGCTCAAGGCCACAACTGACAAGTCATAGGGCATACAGCCTTAAAGTCACACACATCAAACAGTCAAGTACACAGATCACAAGGAGAGGCAACAGACATCCAAGCTCAACTGTCAGGGGGGGGTCGTCATCCTGCATGAGATCATCCATCGTAGCATCAGATCCTGGTGCAGCACTGCCTGAAGGGGCATCCCCTGGAAATGTATGGCGGCGCCACTCTGCGTACCAAGTCTGCTGCAATGTCTGGACCCCAGAGACAGTGGATTCCACGTCGGTCAATCTGCGATCAATGGATCAGAACTATGATCGGACCTCCTCGCGGTAAATCTTTCGCAACTGAAAATCATGCTGGACGGTCTGATCCAGCTCTGAAATCTGCCAGCGCAGATCCGGCTCAGGCTCATCGTAGTAATCAGCAGCAGCAGGAGCCTCATGAGGTGCAGGAGCATCAGCCGGTGCCTGAAAATGTGGTCCTCCCCCAGGTAGCTCACCGAGTCCTCTCCTATCCTTTCAAACCAAGGCCCCATCGCGGTCCCGTAAGATGATGCCGGACTTGGCAAATGCCCGCCGGCCAAGTCTCCAATCCTGTCGGACCATGGGGACTGTCCTGCCTTTGGTGACATCAACACCGACTGACATAAGCCAATCGGTGATGACGTGACCAAATGGCATGTAGACCGTGCGACGGCTCAGCTCACGATAGGATAAGATGGACTGAAAGATGCTCTCCATGATATCGAAGTCCATCCGGCGGTGCATGCCGTAGAGCATAAGGCAATGGTAGGGTCGGATTTCGGTCAAATGCTTTGAAGTGATTGGAAGAATACAATTTGTGATAATCTTGAACAGGACGTAATCAGTGGGAGAGAGACGAAGTGCTACAAAGGTAGGAAAATCAGGACCCAACTCATCGAGACCGGCCGGCCGGGGATGACTAAAGAAGTGTTGATAGATATCATCAGGAGTAATGTCCGCAAAAGGTGCCAATAAAGGATCAGGAAGCTCAGGGTAGATAGAATACAGATTTAGTGATCGTCGACCACCCAGATACTCTGCTAAAATCTCGTAAGAGAAATCAAGGTTCTTCTTGGCGACTCGAGTGGTGAACTCAAAGCCCCCCTGAGGACCCTGCTGAAGATTGTTGTAAAATTCAGAGACGAGATCATAATTGATAATTCTTTCCAGAGAGAGGAGAAAACCAAGGTTGTAATACATGATTATCTCCATGACCGACAGACAATGTTCAGTCAGAAAAGGGACATCAATGGATCGGCAGGATAACAATTTAAAAGTCCTTGACTGGAAGGCCTGTTCACAGGTCGCATTTGGAAAGCGAGAGCTCGAAGAAGGCTGAGGCCTTCTGGAGGGCGCAGATGAAGAAGGAGCTTTCCCCTTCGAGCTGCCCTCCGCAGCTTCTTTACCCTTAGATGACTTTCTAGAGATTGGAATAGATCATGACACAAGATTAAAGATTGATCAAAAGACAAGAGGTAACCCAAGACCCAATCAGTGAATATAAGATACAACATTTGATCAAAAAGAGGACAATAATGAAATGAGAGAGAGATTTGGTCACAGATGACACAATCAAAAGGTGAAGCATGGAAAGATAGGGTCACGGCCAACACAAGAAGGTCACGGCGCAACATCATAACATCATAACATGGTTAGTGCAAATACAAAATCCATGAACTGATTCACAAAGTGAACTAACCAACATAAACTTACTTAGGCGCCATGGAGAAAGTTCTTGAAGGTTGGAGAAAGAAATCGCGTGGAAGAAGTTCTCGGCGCAAAAGGCTTCAGTGAGACAAACTTGCCAAAAACAGGGAGGAGCTCCTGCGCAGAGGAGACGGTAGTAGAGCACGCACAGGAAGAGAGAAACCGCAGAGAGGCTCACGCGTAAGAGGAAGGGAGATCACACGCGCAGTAGAAAGCTTCGGTGGTGAGGGGTTTTTGGTCGGCTAGGGTTCGGCAATGAGGAGTTGTGAAGGAGTTAATCGGTTGGTGGATCGGTCCACCAACCACAATTTAATGCGCCTGAACGGATCACCGTTCGATCTGATAGCGCCCAGACCGATCAGTCTCTGGCCTGATCGGACTGGCCTGGGCCTAATCGGTCGGGTGACCGATCAGGCAGTCTCCTGATCGATCAGGAAGCGAACAGTAGGGTCAGATGATTTTAGAGAGGCCCTCCGGATCGGTCTCTGGACCGATCACCACAAGGTTCCAGATCGGTCTGGGGACCGATCCAGGCTAGCACAGAAAGGTTGGCCGAAATCTCGCAAAGTCTCTGTGACCCCTCTGATCGGTTTGTGGACCGATCAATGCAGAATGGAGCCAGATCGGTCCGGGGACCGATCAACCCTAGGCCTGATCGGTCCGGTGACCGATCAGGGTTCCTGATACGATCTGAAATATTCAGTTTTAGATTTTCAGAATCTTTCCAACGAGATCTGATGAAGTTTATCGAACTTGGACATGATCTCATGACTAAAATTGATCTCTAAACAAAGATCAAAGGTCCTTATAGGTTCAACAATCACTTTGATCCACCCAAGTGGAGTCAAACTCAATCAACAGTCATTCAAACAAGTTTTAACCAAGATTGTTCCAAATTCAAGTTTCCAATCAAGTTTCCTTGATTAGAATGTCCAAGTATGATCATGAAGCCAAATACACATGTGTTATGCATTGGTTTTCCCCATACTTGGTCACCAAAGTGATTTTTGTCTCGTCAACTTAATTTCTCAAGGGATGCATTGACATTTTGAGAAATTGAGTTGATCCTAACATCTCACCCCATTTCTAGCAAACAAAAACGTTTTGGTAAGTCTTATAGTTTGTGTGAGATGTCCCCAAAGTTACCCAATTATATCCCAACAATTTCGAAATGATCACAAAGGGTTTTGGATGCATTTTGAAATTTAAGAATCACGACACATTCTCAACTCCCTTCTTAGGAAACTAAATTCATTTTTGGGGAGTGGTTTAGTGAAAATGTCAACTAGGTTTGATTTGGACTCTACATGTGAGAGTACAATATCTCCCCTAGCAACATGATCCATAATGAAGTGGTGACGCACTTCAATATGTTTGGTCCTAGAATGATGGACTAGATTCTTGGTTAGATTAATTGTGCTAATGTTGTCACACAACATTTGCACACTTTTGTAACATAATCCATAGTCCTCCAGAGTGTGGATCATCCACAACAATTGTGATACGCTCTCTCCCATGGCGATATATTCTGCCTCGGTCGTGGAGAGAACAACACAATGTTGCTTCCGACTTGACCAACTAACTAAAGATGATCCTAGAAATTGGCAGCCCCTACTTGTGCTTTTCTGATCCAACTTACATCCAGCGTAGTCGGAATTGGTATAGCCAATTAAATCAAAAGATTCGGTACGGGGGTACCAAAGACCGACACCAATTGTGCCTTTAAGGTATCTCAAAATTCTCTTGACAGCGATTAAGTGAGATTCCTTGGCACAAACTTGATACTGTTGGATCGAGAAAACCGATAGAGGGGGGGTGAATATCGAAAAACTTTCAGATTTGAGTAAGAGCAATTGCACAGCGGAAGTTAAAAACACACAATGCAAACACGGGAGGTTTTACTTGGTTCGGAGCCTAGGTCGACTCCTACTCCAAGGCCCACGGTCGTTGACCGTTTACTTTGGGCAATTCTATATAGGCGCAAAAACAATTTACAAATATTGATTACAGAGTAAGTACAGTAAATTGAAATTCACTCTTCTTTACCGACGTCCGAAGTAGATTGACCTTTTTCCGGAGCAGCAGGACGTCGTCGGCTCGAGTTGGGCAGTTACCGGAGCGAGGCGTGAGAGCAGAAGAGTATAGAAGCGTTATGTTCGAGATATTCCTTGAAGCCTGGGCGTTGGGTGCTATTTATAGCACCTCGGGGCGCCCTGAACGTCGGGGGTGCTCCCCCACGTGTCACGTGATCCGAGATTCTCTCGGTCACCCTTTATCCCACCCAAATAGGGATGAGGTTTGACCCTGGGGCGCCCTGGACGCTGGGGGCGCCCTTCTTGACTCCTTCCGCGCGGGCTTCTCGGCTGGATAAGGATGATTGGCTTCGCTGGCGTAGGCGCGGGGCGCCTTGGCTGCTGAGGGCGCCCTGGGCGCTGAGGGCGCCCTGGCTGCTGAGGTCGCCCTGGTTGCTGAGGGCGCCCCGGCCAGTAGTCAGCCGAAGCTCCTTTTTGCTTCATTTGTTTCTTGTTCACCTTGGAGGCGCCCTGGACACTCAGGGCGCCCTACTCAGCTGCTGCCTCACTCCTTTGAGGCTCTCTGAGCTGCAGACACATGTTCCTTTGGTCCTGCATCCAGGGTTAGTCCGAAAACAACATAAAGCAGTAAGTTGTTAGTTTTTATACAGCCTTAGCTGTCTTGGTTCTGACTTTGGGCCTCCCAAATGGAGCCCTAGGTCGAACCGACGCCTACTGTTCCCTCGACGGGGAACGCGTCCTCACCTACTCCTCTCGGGAGAGTTTACCTGATGCCAACCGTTCCTCTGGTTGGACTTTTGCCTGACGATCCTTTGTCAGGTCTTGGATACTGGCAGTCCTTCGCCAGTTGCCTAGCAGTCCTTCGCTAGGGCTTGGATACTGGCAGTCCTTCGCCAGTTTCCTAGCAGTCCTTCGCTAGGGCTTTGTATCCTGGCAATCCTTCTCCAGGTGCCTAGCAGTCCTTCGCTAGGACTTTGTCTCTGCACACTTGAGTAACTTTATTAGATCACAATTAAACTTAACTTTGAATCCTTTGCCAATATCAAAACAAGGTTCGATATGGTGCTTCCTACACCAACAATCTCCCCCTTTTTGATTTATGGCAACACAATTCAAAGTTAAGTAAAAACATATAACAGTTACGATATGAAGGAGTACGAACAGTATAAGTGTAGATTAAAAAAAATTATACTCCCCCTAAATCCCTGAATACTTGTGTTATAACCCTTAACTTTGATCTTTCCTCCCCCTTTGACATATATCAAAAACAAACATGGGTGAACAAGGTATCTCATAGGGATTTTTGAGTTTTTTTTAAGTGCTTTATGTTTTTGACAAAGTGATTTTCAAAAATAGAGTAAAAGCATTTTTAAAAACTTTTTACACTTAGATAATTTTTTCATTATGAACGGTTTTGCAAGCCTAAATTTTGTTAAATAACATTTACTTACAAGGCTTTGCAAAAAAGAATTTACTTAGACAAAATTTTGAAGTCAAATTTTCCAAAAAAAAATTCAACGTTGAGAATTGGGAAAAATTAAAAAGAGTTTGCACACTTAGAAGAATTTTCTTGGAAGTACTTTGTGTATTTTGAAAAACAAAATATTTAAGAAATTTCTAGACAAGTTTTTCACCAAAAAGAACTTTACTTAAAAAAATGCACTTAAAACATTTGAAACACTTAGAAATTTTTGCTTTTTGAAAAAGGAGATAAAAGTTTAAATAAAATTTCTTTCTCTCTTTCTTGCTCTCCCCCTTGGCTATATAAATAAAGAAATATATAAGAGAAAGTTTGTGTATCAGAGCCTATGAGTTTTGAAAACATAAAATTACTTAGTATAATCCTTAAAAGCATGGCAAAAGTTTAAATTGCACTTTTGAAACCGAAAAAAATTTCGTACTTTGTAACTATTAGAGCCTTGGAACTTTTGAAAAATAGTAGTACTTTTGAAAGATGTTATGCATAATTTGAAAAATATAAGTACTTTTTGAAACATATTATGCATTTTTTGAAAAATATAAGTACTTTTGAAAAGTTTTAATATTATTTTCAAAAGTATTCTAAAGTCAAGCAAAATTTTGAAAGTGATAGTATATATAAGCAAAATGATTTAAAAGAATAGTATTTTGAAAGACAGTTTATTTATGTTTTCAACAGGATTTTAAAATTGCAGTGCATGAAAACATATATAAAAAAAATATTTAATAATTTAATCTCCCCCTGAGCTTGACCCAGTCCTAGGAAGCTTGTTGACTACAAGCGATCTTCCTCTGAGTCTTAAGGTTTGATTCAAACTATAAGAATTATCTAATAATTTTGAAAAATAATTGTCAGAAATAATTTCTTTTGACTCAAACTCCCCCTAAATTTGACACATCCTAGGAGTCCTTATAGATCATCAAGTGGACCTTCCTCTGTGTCTTTAGAGTTTATTAATGTCACGCCCCGAGACCCAGGAGCCGCTGATCCAATATAAAATCGGACAGCACCTCCCCTGTCCGGCGGACAATTTACACATACATACAATCTACATAACAATCCACGCAATATATATTTGCACAACCACGCAGTTTAAAGGGCCACAGGCCTCAGATATAAGCAGAAACAACAGTTATATGATTATAACTATCGAAAAACCAAATCCGAACTCACCTGAGCTGCCAGGGGGCAGGAACAAAACCAAAACCAATCGAAGTCCAACATAGGACTCAAAAGTACAATACCATCAAATAAAACGTGCATACATGTTCAAATCAAAATAGCGGAAGCATAATAAATACTACAGGGTCCACAACCGAAGCAACGTAATGCCAAAATCAAAAAGAGCTCCGCTGGAGCTGGGGACTGGCGGCTCGGGATCTCCTCGCAGACATCAACCTGAAAATAAACATATATGGCAACGGGGTGAGTCCATAGCTCAGCGAATACCCAACAGATATGCATAGAAAGTTATACTAACAACAAGAGTTCTGCTAATACAGTTTCATATCAACAAAAGGGAATGACTGGAACTGAAAACACTGGGTAGATACATACCTGAATCCATCTAACCTGGAAAGAGGGTAATAAATACCAAAGGAATACTAATAGACATATAAGCTCAGATAACCAGTCTCCAGTATATGCGATGTCAAACAAGTGCAGCAAATAAGTGCAGCAAACAATGCACGATGCAAAATATGCACATGGTGCAATGACATGTGTCACCCCTAGTCCCAATCAGGATCGTCGTCCACAACGTCCGCGTGGGTAGAGCTGTGACAACCTGTACCCAGTCAGGACATGGTCCACAACGTCCGCGTGGGTCGGCATGCAATAATGCAAGGATGGTGCATGACCCAAACATATAAAGCACCCTGATGCAATGACATGTGTCATCCCCTAATCCCAGTCAGGACATCGTCCACAACGTCCGCGTGGGTAGAGCTGTGACAACCTGTACCCAGTCAGGACATCGTCCACAACGTCCGCGTGGGTCAGCATGCAATAATGCAGAGATGGTATATGATAGATACACATACCTCCCTCAACAAGTCCTCAGTATGCTAAGTCTCAGCCTGAATTCCTATAACAGGAAATACTGGTGACCTACAAGATATACTGGCCGAAATCTACAGATCCCTCATGTCAAAGGCAGGAGATACACCACTATCTCTAAGCATATATATAGATATGACAATATCCGAGACTGTATGGAACAAACAGCGTAATAACTCAGGGATAAACTACATGTATCCAGAACAGGCACAATAACTCAGAGATGAACAACAAGTATCCAGAACAGGCATAATAAACAGGGATAGCGTATAATCTTACTGCTATCTATAACAGTCTATGCATAATCACATGACAATATCAAAAGAGATAAGTCAAAGGGTACCCGCCTCCAAATTAGAAATCCGTATCAAATGAGAACCTCCCGTTCAGAAGTCCAAAGCAAGTCAAGGTCCTGCATCAGTAGGTATTATTTAGCTACTAATATAAGAATTAAATAGCTAATCAAAACCTAGCTCCACGGTAGACCGAACAACACAAAACAATCCTGACTAAACCCACCTAATCTCAGCACTGTTTCAAAACAAACTACAATTCTATTCTCACATTTGAATCAGTCCAATCCCCAAGGGGGTGCCCCATGGCAGTGGCCATCCAAGATCACAAATCCCAAATCATGAGAACATAATTCATTCAAGACCAACACGCCATGATCCACAAATCTAACCAATACTGATCTTTAACACAATAGTTGAACAGTAAGAACTCAACCTAAATCAATTGGAAGGAAACCAAGTTACATCCACTGATCCAACAGAAACCATAAGCACATTACATCCCAACTTGGTGTTAAAGAAAATTCGACTCTAATCAAAGAAACCCACGGCAGAACAAGATTCAAACCTACAAACAAGTAACAAGAAGTAATCCCAATATAACACATAAAATCCCAAAACCCAAGCTCCTAACAGCTAACTCAACTCAATAGCATCATTAAAACATTTAAACAACTCCCAATTTAAATCAAACAATTTCCAATTCAACTTGTCCTTACCTGGTTTGGCTGTGTCGACAGTGTCCTTGCCAAATCCAAACTTACCTAGCATGATCACCAGCCGAAAACCCAAACTCAGCAACAGCAAAAAGGAAATCCGCAAATCTCAATCCATTTGGATAACAGGTCATCCAAAATCCAATCCAAGCAAACTAAATCTCACCTAGTGAAGCAAATGGCGTTGACTCATTGTGATTAGTCACGGCAAGGTGCAGCCACAGCGAGAAGTCCCTCCCGCTCTAGCGTGGACGACTGAAGAGGGCGCTACACTGGCATTTGCTTGCTCGCGCGAGGAGTTGGAACTTGCGGCGGTGGCTGTCGGCTAGGGCACGCGAGAAGGAAGAGAGGAAGGAGCGGCGTCGGCCGTGGGCTAAGGCTCGCGATGAGAAGCAACACGAAGGGCCGGCGCTCGGCGTTCGATCGGGCAGAGAAGAGAGACTGCGGCGGACCAAAGCCCTAATCGGCTATTTAAGTGGCATTTTTGCACTTTAGTCCACCTAATTTCCATCTAATTACCAGATCACCCCTAGGTCTAAGGTTATATACTCTCTAGTCCTTGTAACTATTTGTTTTATTTCATTTAACTCCTTAAATTTCGTCCAAGAGCCCAGAACATTTTAGGAATTTTCCGAAAAATTTCCCAGAGTGGAATAAATGTGTCGGATTTAACAATTAAAATCAAAAGAATAATTTTGACCAACCTTCTGAGTATGATAACTTTCAAGGAGATACATTTTTGAAAACATAACTTGAAATGATAACACAATTTTTGAAAAAATATTTTGAAATGATGATAATTTTTCAAACATATAGTAGTATACGAAGATTTTTGAATCAATTTTTGAAAACCTTATTGAGATGATAGTAAGATTTAGAGCATAAGGTTTTTGAAAAAAAAATATATAATTTTTTCGAAAAGTATTAAAAGAAACTCCCCCTGTATCTGACACAGTCTGACTTTTATCTTAGTTCCTTAAGGAACTTCAGTGTTGACCAGGTTTGAATATGTTAACTAGGGTTTGACTGTGTTCCCCAAGCTTGACTCAGTTGACTAAGTTTTACCAATCAATAATTAAACCAAACAAGATTCTATTTAAAATGGGTCTATTTTAACATGAAATTCAATATTAAAGAATAGAGATGAAAAGGAGGGTACAGTAAACTGAATTAATTTGAAAGATTTTGAATAACTTTTGAAAATATTTTTTTTTGAAAGGATAGTGATTCATGCTTTTAGGTCCTAGATGTCTCACCCAGTTCTACGTGGTCAAACATGTTAACCTTATCGGTTGTGTGAGACAAATGTTTTAATTTTGAAGATAAATGATTGACAATAATTAAATTGAATTTTTAGTATAATTAATTGAGAATAATTAAGTAGAATTTTATTTAATTGAATTATTTTGAATTATTTTGAATTTGAT
The DNA here is from genome assembly GCA_024364735.1 of Boesenbergia rotunda. Lineage (NCBI taxonomy): Eukaryota > Viridiplantae > Streptophyta > Magnoliopsida > Zingiberales > Zingiberaceae > Boesenbergia > Boesenbergia rotunda. The sequence continues at coordinate 47,890 of JAGFNQ010001243.1, forward strand.
TGAATTAAATTGATTTAATTAAGGTTTAATTGAGTTTTAATTGACTTAATTAAGATTTAATTGAATTTAATTGATTTAATTAAGATTTAATTAATTGATTTAATTAAGTTTTAATTGAATTTAATTAAGATTTAATTAATTAGAATTTGATTTAATTAAATTAATTTGAATTTGAATTTGATTTAGTTGGTTGGGTTGGACTCAACTTTTAGGTCCTAAGCATCTCACCCATTTCTAAGTGACAAAACAGGATATCCTTAACTGTTTTGTGAGATGCATATTTTAATAGAAAGATTTATTTTGAAAAAGTCATAATTAATTTTGAAAAATTGAATTAACTTTGAAAACCATTTTAATGAATTTTAACTTTATTTTGGAAAAAGTGGTTGAGTCTAAGATCAATTGAAATTTGTGTTAGATTTGAATTTGACAAGAAGTAACTTGAATTTGAATTTCAAAAATTGGCTTCCAGGTCTTGGCGAGGCACTAGGCCTTCTTTGGCCGTAGCCTTATTGGATCATCAACCCTTTCCTAGACAAAGCCTTTTAGTGAAATTTCATCTTCAAAATTACTTTTTGATAAATTCTGGTCTAACTAGTTTGGGTCTTGGATCGGTAGCTTCGGCTAGTTCCGCCAGTCTAAAGAGATCAAGTAAACTTGATCTTATTAGAATTGGTTTCCCTAACGTACTATCATCTCACCTCCACCCAATACTATGTTGTTCAAATTTCAGTTAAACTGTTTTGTCCTTAAACTAATCAATACTAATTTTAAGCAAAAAGAACATAAAAATAAAATAAAAGGAAACATACAATTAAAGCACAAAAAAAATGATCTACGTTACATCATAATCATAATAATATTCTGGATTATCAAAAACAGCAATGTTATGAATTAAATTTTCTAACAAATTAGCCTTAACTAATTTATAAGATTCAATTAGATTGTTCATGGTAAATAATGGATTTTCAAATACTGTAAACTTACCTTTCCCGATCGTTTGTCTAGTACTCTTGTAATGATCACGAGCTAATCGGACCATATTGGGTTGATCTCCCTCATTGTCTTCTGATTCCGAGTCTGAGTCAGACTCGGGTACCGGTTGAAGCTTCTTCTTTGGAGTTTTCCCTGCACTTGAAATTATACCTTCCTCGACCATTATAGTATTAGTCTGATTATTTAATTGTAATTCTGGAACAAATTCAAAATTGGTTACCATTTTTGTCTCAAACACTTTGCCTTCTAACTCTGGCTCGAATTCGCAATCAAGTATCGAGTCTATCTCATCTTTTGATCCGAAGTCAACTTTGAAGTCGGGTGCTGATTCTTCAATATCGGAGCTCTCTTCGTGTAGATTGATTAACTTTTCCCACATCTCCTTGGCACAGTTGAAGGATCCGACCCGCTTCAGTTCTTCATTGGTTAGGCCACATTGTAGGATTGCAGTTGCCCTAGCATCCGTCTCGATTTTCCTCAGAGTTGGTTCATCCAGTTGGTCCCACGTAATTGATAGTCCATCTTTTGTAGGGAGGTAGAACCCTATTTGAATGATCATCCATATGTCCATATGGGCCTTCAGATGGAACTCCATTTGACTTCTCCAATAATTGAAGTTCTTGCCGGAGAATAGCGGTGGACGGGCACTGTTCCACTCTTGGTTGTCCATTTAGATTTAACCTCTTGCACACAAAAGAACGACGGAATGTACCAAGACTTGGTCTTGGATTAGTAGTGCGGGAGAAGGAAAAAATAGCCAAAAAAAATATTACACGAATTTCGAGGCAGAATAATAATAAAATAATAAAAATAATTTATGATAAGTTTTTGAAAATGTTGATTTTGTCAATTCTGATTAATACTGAAAAAGTAAGAATTTAATGTTTGAGAAAAAATTTGCTCGAATTAAAGTAGCACGAATTTCGAAAAAAATATTAAAATAATAATAAAAAAGGTTTATGACAAATTTTCAAAAATTGTTCGTTTTATAAATTCTAACTTATGGCGAAAAAATAAGAATTCAAAATTGAAAAAGGCGTAAGAATATTTTAAATCCACCTACAGATATTTTTTATTTTAAAATAAAAGGCGGAAAAAGATCGAGTAGTGTAGATTAACAAAAAAGAAAAGAAGTAAAATAAAAAATTCGTAAATCCGAAAAACTTTCAAACTGGTGGTTGCACCAAGTTTGAACTACCCCGCTCTGATACCACTTGTTGGATCGAGAAAACTGATAGAGGGGGGGTGAATATCGGAAAACTTTCGGATTTGAGTAAGAGCAATTGCACAGCGGAAGTTAAAAACACACAACGCAAACACGGGAGGTTTTACTTGGTTCGGAGCCTAGGTCGACTCCTACTCCAAGGCCCACGGTCGTTGACCGTTTACTTTGGGCAATTCTATATAGGCGCAAAAACAATTTACAAATATTGATTACAGAGTAAGTACAATAAATTGAAATTCACTCTTCTTTACCGACGTCCGAAGTAGATTGACCTTTTTCCGGAGCAGCAGGACGTCGTCGGCTCGAGTTGGGCAATTACCGGAGCGAGGCGTGAGAGCAGAAGAGTATAGAAGCGTTATGTTCGAGATATTCCTTGAAGCCTGGGCGTTGGGTGCTATTTATAGCACCTCGGGGCGCCCTGGACGTCGGGGGCGCCCCCCCCCCCCACGTGTCACGTGATCCGAGATTCTCTCAGTCACCCTTTATCCCACCCAAATAGGGATGAGGTTTGACCCTGGGGCGCCCTGGACGCTGGGGGCGCCCTTCTTGACTCCTTCCGCGCGGGCTTCTCGGCTGGATAAGGATGATTGGCTTCGCTGGCGTAGGCACGGGGCGCCTTGGCTGCTGAGGACGCCCTGGGCGCTGAGGACGCCCTGGGCGCTGAGGGCGCCCTGGCTGCTGAGGGCGCCCTGGTTGCTGAGGGCGCCCCGGCCAGTAGGCAGCCGAAGCTCCTTTTTGCTTCATTTGTTTCTTGTTCACCTTGGAGGCGCCCTGGACACTCAGGGCGCCCTACTCAGCTGCTGCCTCACTCCTTTGAGGCTCTCTGAGCTGCAGACACATGTTCCTTTGGTCCTGCATCCAGGGTTAGTCCGAAAACAACATAAAGCAGTAAGTTGTTAGTTTTTATACAGCCTTAGCTGTCTTGGTTCTGACTTTGGGCCTCCCAAATGGAGCCCTAGGTCGAACCGACGCCTACTGTTCCCTCGACGGGGAATGCGTCCTCACCTACTCCTCTCGGGAGAGTTTACCTGATGCCAACCGTTCCTCTGGTTGGACTTTTGCCTGACGATCCTTTGTCAGGTCTTGGATACTGGCAGTCCTTCGCCAGTTGCCTAGCAGTCCTTCGCTAGGGCTTGGATACTGGCAGTCCTTCGCCAGTTTCCTAGCAGTCCTTCGCTAGGGCTTGGATACTGGCAGTCCTTCGCCAGGTGCCTAGCAGTCTTTCGCTAGGACTTTGTCTCTGCACACTTGAGTAACTTTATTAGATCATAATTAAACTTAACTTTGAATCCTTTGCCAATATCAAAACAAGGTTCAATATGGTGTTTTCTGCACCAACAGATACCTTGCGCACATACCCACAGCGAAAAGAATATCTGGTCGACTAGCTGTGAGGTATAGCAAACTCCCTATCATGCTCCGATATTGAGTCAAATCAACAGGTTTACCACTCTCATCATTGTCTAATCTTGTGTTTGTAGCCATGGGAGTGGTTACCTCTTTTGAATCACTCATGTTGAATTTTTGAAGCATTTCTTGTGTATACTTTGATTGGTGCACATGGATACCATCGCGAGTTTGCTTGATTTCAAGTCCAAGGAAGAAAGTCAACTCTCCCACTAGACTCATTTCAAACTCACTTTCCATGTGTCCAATGAATTCATTTAGATAGCCCTTGTTATTCGAGCCACAAATTATGTCATCGACATATATTTGGGCTACAAAAATATTGTCACCATCTCTCCGTAGAAATAGTGTAGGGTCTATTTGGCCTCTTACAAAGCCTTTTTCAATCAGAAAAGTTGACAATCGCTCGTACCAAGCTCGGGGTGCTTGTTTAAGACCATAAAGTGCCTTTTTGAGCTTGAACACGTGGTTTAGAAATTCGGAACTCTCAAACCCCGGAGGTTGTTCGACATAGACCTCTTCCCTAATCAAACCATTTAGAAAAGCTGATTTGACATCCATTTGATATAACTTGAAACCTCGATGTGCCGCAAATGCAAGCATCAATCGGATGGATTCTAATCGTGCCACGGGAGCATAGGTCTCATCATAATCAAGGTCTTCAACTTGACTGTAGCCTTTGGCTACTAAGCGTGCCTTGTTTCTAATGATTTCTCCCTTATGGTTCAATTTGTTCTTGAAGACCCATTTGGTTCCAATGATGGTGGTCTTCTTAGGTCTAGGGACTAAGTCCCAAACTTGACTCCTTTCAAATTGACCTAGTTCATCTTGCATTGCAATGATCCAATCGGGATCATTTAATGCTTCATCAATTTTTCTAGGTTCAATTTTGGAAATTAAAGCAACTTCATTAGCCTCATTCCGGAAAAATGATCTAGTCCTAACCCCATGATGGATGTCTCCAACAATTTGGTCTTGGGGATGACTAGAGGCTAATCTAGTTTGCCTAGGTGTTGGTGGTGCTTCTTGAATAGGTTCACTAGACATAAGCTCAGCCTCAGGATTCGGCTGATCAATGGGTTGTCTAGGCTCACCGTCATTGGATTCATCACCATCAACAAAATTTGGACTCTCATTCAAACTTAGTCTCCTAAGTTCGAATTGGACTTCATCTTCTGGTTGACCATTGACTTTTGGAATTTCTTCAAAGACAACATCAGAAGACTCTTCAATTAATCTAGACTTCTTGTTGTAGACTCGGTAGGCTTTACTAATTAGGGAATACCCGACTAGTATCCCTTCATCAGCCTTTGCCGTGAACTTTCCAAGATGATCCTTGGTGTTTAGGATGAACACCTTACAACCAAACACCCTAAGGTGTTTAACCGTAGGTGGTTTCCCAAACCAAAGTTCATGGGGAGTCTTTCCTAAAAACCTATGGATGAGAACTCGGTTTTGCACATAGCAAGCTGTATTTACAGCTTCAGCCCATAAGTAACTCGGGAGTGAGTACTCATTAAGCATGCTTCGTGCAACCTCTTGTAGAACACGATTCTTCCTCTCTACAACACCATTTTGTTGTGGTGTTCTAGGAGTAGAGAACTCATGTCTATAACCTCTATCTTGACAAAATTCTAAAAACCGTTGGTTTTGAAATTCACCTCCATGATCACTTCTAATTGTCTTAATTGTTGATGATTTTTCATTTTCAACTCTTCTACAAAAAGAAATGAAAACATCTAAGGTTTGGTCCTTATATTTTAAAAAGTAGGTCCATGTATATCTAGTGAAATCATCAATGATCACAAAACAATATCTACTTCCATTCAATAATATGATGGTACTACAATCAAATAGATCCATGTGAAGTAAATCTAAAGTAGTAGATGTACTTACAGCGCTTTTACCTTTATGTGCAGATTTTGTTTGCTTACCCATTTGACATGCATCACAAATCTTTTCTTTTTCATACTTGATGCTTGGTAAGCCACGAACTAATCCCTTGTTGGCCAACTTCCGGATGTTCTTCATGTTCACATGTGCTAGCCTCCGGTGCCAAAGGGTGGACTCTTCTTCTTTTGACATGAAACATTTAGCAGAAACATTAGTAGCACTTTTAAATGAAACTTGATAAATATTGTCTACTCTTGTTCCTACTAGTACCGTGTCCAAGGTGTCATGTTGTCTAACTAGATATTGACTTGGTTGAAAATCAATTGTGTAACCCGTGTCACACAATTGACTGACACTTAGGAGATTAAATGTCATCCCCTTGACTAGAAGGACATTTGAAATTCTAAGACATTCAGATATTTGAATGTCTCATATTCCTATGACCTTAAGACTACCATTGTTACCAAATGAAACATTACCTCTACTTTTCTTGTGAAGTGTGGTAAACAATGATCTATCCCCGGTCATGTGTTTGGAGCATCCACTATCAACGAACCAAGTTGATAGATGCTCCCCCTCAATCATAACCTACACAATTCGAAAAATAGAAGTTTTAGGTACCCAAACCTTGGGACCTAAAGCATCAACTAACAAGACTTAGGCACCCATATCTTGACAACTTTCTTTTGAACCTTAGGTGTCCTAGATTGTCTCATATCAGTCCTAGACATCAAGGATACAAATGAAGGTTCTTTGGGTCGGTAACCAATACCGGCCCTATTGTAGACTGCCCTTTGGGCATTCAAGATCATGTCTAGGGTCTTAGAGCTAGTTGAGAACTTCTCAAGAATATTCTTGAGTTTCTCAACTTCACTCTTTAATGATTGGTTTTCTTCTACTAGTAAATCATCATGCAAATCATCTACATCCTCAACCTTAGAGGATTTGAAATGTTCAACCTCAAGTTTTAATGACTTAATCTCATCTTCTAACAATTCAACATGTAAGTCATCAATGTTATCATCCCTAGATAGTTTCAATTGATCAATTTCTAATTGCAATGCTTTAACCTTATTTTTTGACTTCTTCAACATATTGGTTAAACATGCAATTGCTCTATAACATTTTTCAAGTTCGGGAGAAGTTACCTCTTCATCATCCGAAGATGATGAAGCCGCGTTTGAGGAGTTGGAAGATTCATCACTGCTCTCTTGATCTCCCAATGCCATGAGTGCCACATGCCTTGTGCTCTTCTCCTCCTTCTCTTCATCGGATGAGCTTGAGGAGGATTCATCCCAAGTGGCCTTCAAAGCCTTCTTCTTCTTCTTGGATTTTTCCTCATTCCTCTTGGATTTCTCCTCCTTTTTCTTTAGCTTCGGGCATTCATTCTTGAAATGCCCTTTCCTACCACACTCATAGCAAGAAGCATTAGTCTTTTCAAATTTAGCTTCACTAGGGTTACCTTTACCCTTGAAGCGTCGACCCCTTCTCATCATCCTTCTCACAAAATTCGCCATCTTGGAGGATGAGGAGCTGCTGCCATCTTCCTCGGAATCGGACTCGGATTCGGAAGAGGATGAAGATGAAGAGACTTCCTTCTCCTTCTTCTTCTCCTTCTTCTTCTTATTGGATCGATCCCCTTCAACTAAGGCAATCCCCTTCTCCTTGGGGCCTTTGTTAGCCATTTCATGTAATTTCATTTCACAAAACAAATCATCTAACTTAACAATGGATAAATCCTTGGATACTTTGTAGGCATCCACCATGGATGACCACAAAGCATTCCTTGGAAATGCTTTTAGTATATACCTCACAAGGTCGCGATTCTCGACCTTTTCATCAATCGAATGAAGCCCATTGAGGACTTCCTTGAACCGGCTATGTAGCTCACTTACCGATTCATTTTCCTTCATGGAGAGATTTTGTAATTGGTTGAGAAACAAATCCCTCTTGGCAATTCTTGAGTCTCGGGTGCCCTCGTGGAGTTCGATGAGCTTGTTCCACAAGTCCTTTGTACTTGTGAAATGACCAACCTTGATGAGTTGGTCTTTGTTCATGCCGCATTGTAGAGTGACAACCGCCTTTGCGTCGGCTTCACTCTTCCGAGTTTGTTTGGCTGTCCACCGCCATGATTCAAGTTCCTTGCCTTCATCATCCTTAGGAGGGGTGAAATCCTCCTTCACCGCGAACCAAGTGTTGATGTCCATCTTCAAATAATACTCCATCGTTGATCTCCAATATTGGAAATCAGCGCCATCAAAGAAAGGAGGTCGAGTGGTGGAAAATCCTTCTCTCAACGCCATGGATGTAGCTCTCGGTTGTTAATCTGCAAAAACAGAGCCCCAAGCTCTGATACCACTTGTTGGAACCCGGATGGCTAGAGGGGGGGTGAATATAGCCAATCACTTTGACTTAAAGACTTATAGAATTTCTGCACTCAAATTTATCAGTAGCACAGTGGAAGAAACAATGGAAACAGATAAGTGCAGAAAACAAAAACAAAAAACGAAAGCAAACAACCACAACTAGCAGGATCGCTAACAAGGAGGGTTTACAAGGTTCGGGGATAACTTGCCCCTACTCCTTGGCGTGCCCTTAAGGTGGGTGATCCCTTGATCGTCGGCAGATCAAGCCCCGGTTAACACCGGATAGAAAGCTACCTCCTTCTCGGTGGAGAAACCTCTCCACAGCGTTTCAATCACAGATATAGGTTTAAGCACAATGAAACACAAGAAAGATATTACTTAGCACTTAGCAAAGACAAGAACACAGCAAGCTTCCTCCTGAGCTCCACCCAGCGATGATCTCACGCAAGAACCCTTTCCCCGTGTCTTCTCGCTGTTGGACTCGAAGCTCCTTGTTCCTTCCTCCAAGTGCTCAAGCAAGGGATGGTTGCTTCAAGATTGCAGTAGCTTGCTCAAAGTGATGGAACTTCAGAACACGCAAGCAAGTTGTGGAGAACATAAAGTCGCAGCAAGAACTCAAGTAGCAGAACTCTACATATCTAACTCTTCTCCGCTCCTTTTGTTCCTCCACTAAGCATCAGGTGACACCATCTCCCTGCAGCCTCTAGCTGCTCTCCTGCAACCACCAGCTACCTCTGAGCTCCTCTGGACTCCCTGAGCCTCCCTCAGACCAGCCCCAGACAGCAGCTCCAGCCAACGCCAATGCCCGTTGCAACCTGAGATGGAAAAACAGACAAACAGCTGCTCTAAGGAAAGGTCTCCATTGACTCTCCTTGAGTGTTTGAATCTTCCCCTGTCACCTGCAGCTTAATTAGAGTGTTAGCACAGCATATCAAGCAGGAAATCATGTATCAGATGTTAAGCGTAGAGAATCGGATACGTTCAGACGCGATCAGAGCGTATGACAGTGCATTTTGAATTAAAGTGATCGGTCACTGGACCGATCAGAGAGCCTCCTGATCGGTCACCAAACCAATCAGGCTCCGTCCTGATCGGTCTCCAACGCTCAATTAGAAATTGTGATTTCTTTGAGACTCTCCTGGATCGATCACCAGACCGATCCCAGGTTGTGGATCGATCACCAGACCGATCCACCCCTTTATCGGGCGATTTCTGAGCTTCGCAGTCCAAACCTCTTGATCGGTCACCGGACCGATCAGGGAGTCTCCTGATCGGTCACCAGACCGATCAGGTCATGACCAGACAGATCAGACTCCGTCCTGATCGATCATAGAGAGGAACCCGCGACGCTGGATCGTTCTCCAGAACGATCTGTATAGTGATCCTGATCGGTCACCAGACCGATCAGGAGCAGTTCAGCAAGGCAACTCAACCTCACTGTTTGCTCCCTGATCGGTCACCAGACCTATCAGGAGCCAAGCAATGGGTGAAATGCATACTCCCTGATCGGTCACCAGACCGATCAGTCATCGCTGGATCGGTCACCAGACCGATCCACGAAGGAGCACCGTGCCAACTCCCTGATCGGTCACCAGACCGATCCAGGGGCTCCAACCTAGCCCTCCAAGCTAGGGTTTCATCCACCTTAGCCCTCCAAGCTAAGGATTTTTCACCTAACCCTCCAAGTTGGGAATTTGCACCTAACCCTCCATGTTAGGACTTTTCACCTAGTCCTCCAAGCTAGGACTTTTCACCCAACTCTTCCGGATTAGGACTTTTCCAAACCTAGCCCTCCAAGCTAGGACCTGACCCTCCAAGACAGGACTTTTTCACCTAACTCTCTAAGTTGGGACTTTTCACCTAACCCTCCAAGTTAGGACTTTTCACCTAGCCCTCCAAGCTAGGACTTTTCACCCAACCCTTCCGAATTAGGACTTTTCAACACCTAGCCCTCCAAGCTAGGATTTTCCACACCTAACCCTCTAGGTTAAGATTTTCCAATACCCTGCCTGATCCCCGATCAGGACTTAATCATAATCATCAACCTAAACTAAAATCGGTGCCAACACCAAAACAACAATCAGGGTCAGACTGCATCAACAGGCTCGACCTAGGGCTCCATTTTGGAGACCCAAAGTCAGAACCAAGACAGCTACGGCTGTAAAATGCACTAACATGCTTGCTTTGTTTTGTTTGGTACTAACCCTGGATGCAAGACCGAAGGAACGAGTCTCTGCAGCTCAGAACGCTCCAAAGGAGAGGAGCAGTAGCTAGGTTGGGCGCCCAGGAGGTCCCGGGCGCCCTAAGTCAAAACCAAACAAAGAGTTAGCAAGAAAATGCTTCGGAAGCCTATGCTCCCGGGCGCCCCCTTGCTCCCGGGCGCCCCGGATGCCTCGGGCGCCCCAGGCTCAAGCCAACGAAGCGGATAGAGTTAAGCCAGCGAGAAGCCAGCGGACCGAGTCAACTCGGGCGCCCCCTGCGTCCCGGGTGCCCACAGTCAACTCTCAGCCCTATTCAAGTGGGATAAGGGCTGACCGAGATTTGTCCGGATCGACTGACACGTGGGGGGGTGCCCCCAACGTTCAGGGCGCCCCAGGAGGCTATAAATAGCCCCTCGACCCCAAGGCTTCAAACAACACATCTTTCCAACGCTATTACGCTCTTCGACTCAAGCGCTCTGCTCCAGAAGCCTTCCATCTCGAAATTGAAGCGCCGACGACGACCTTACGCATCGAAGTACGATCCATACCAGGCGTCGATTACGAAGAGTAACTCTGTTTTTATTTACAGCAAAATTTCTGTATCATTCTCTGTAAAACACTTTGCGCATTATAGAATTTCCCGCAGTAAACGGTCAAGGACCGTGGGCCTTGGAGTAGGAGCCGATCGCGACTCCGAACCAAGTAAATCCTTGTGTTCATGTCTTTCTTTGTGTTTTTAATTTCCGCTGCTTATTCTCTTAAGGTTTTATCCAAAAATGTTTTACGATATTCACAACCCCCCCCTCTATCGTTATTTTCGATCCAACAAAAAGCTGGGCACCGAAGACCTGCTCGGAAGGTGGGCACTAAGTCCTGGTCGAGGACTGGGCAAGAAGACCTGGCCGAGGGTTGGGCACCGAAGACCTGGTTCGGGGAATTGGGCAAGAAGACCTGGCCGAGGGTTGGGCATCGAAGTCCTGGACTTAGGGTTTGGGCACGAAGTCTTGGTCCGAGGGACTGAGCAACTTAGCTGAGCGATGACTAAGGACAAAAGTAGAGACGGGTCAGGGCTCAGGCGTCTCGAGGTCCGAAAGTATCGGAAGCTAAGCAAAAGTCCACTCGAAGGACTGGGTGGCAACCGTCTCCTGAAAGGAGTAGGTGAAAGGCGCATTCTCGGAGGTGGGAACTTGCGTCAGTTCAACCTAGGGTTTCGTGGAAATTCGAAGTCCGAACCAAGTCCGTAAGCTTAATATTGTATATATATTTGCTTTGTGTTTGTGTATCTTGCAGGTACCAAGAACCGGAGACAAAGCAGCCAAGAGGCTGGAAAACAGCCAACCCGGGCGCCCGGAGTGTTGGGCGTGCCCAGGTCAGAGGGTAAAACCCAGTCTTGGGTTTAAAACCTTGATTGGGGGTGCCCAGAGTGATGGGGGCACCCGGAACAAAGAAGAAAAAAGTGCAGTTTGTGATGTAAGCAGAATAGGTATCAAGCAGGGCGCCCGGAACGTCCGGGGCGCCCGGAACGTCCGGGGCGCCCGGATTCAAACCTGTACTTGCTGTTTCGAGTCCGAAACACAGATAAGCCTCCATGAGGGCGCTCGGGAGGTCTGGGGTGCCCTGGTCAAAGGTTTTATCAGCTGCGGCGAGGTCGGCGCAGGGATAAGAGTTGACCGGGTTTATCGGGGTGCCCCTGACGTCCAGGGCGCCCCCAGGAGTGCTATATAAGGGGCTTCGACCCCTCTGCTTCAAACACATCTGCTAAGTACCATTCTGATCACTCTAACCGACGACAACGCGCTAAAGACGAGGCTCTACGACCGGGAGGCTCCAGGAGGAAGTGCGCGGCACTTCGGAGGTCCAGATCGACCGAGTTTCAAAACTTGCTTGTTCGGTTTGCGTTTAATTGTTCTGTACTTACTTTACCATATTTGTTATTGTACTTCTGCACTGTAAGACGGGTTCTCTGCCTCCGGAAAGTCTAGAAAGGAGACCAATAGTGGACGGGCATTCTCGTGCTTAGGCCTTGGATGTACTGACCCTGGGGGGTTGGGAACCAAGTAAATCCCGCGTGCGCTGTGTCTGTTTATGTTCGTTCTGTTTTACTTTTCCGCTGCACTAACACTCTGAGTCCAGAACGACAATCAAAAATCTTACGAAGTTTCCAAAATATTTTAACGGTCGATATTCACCCCCCCCTCTATCGACGGCACCGGTCCTACAGTCCTTAAGGCTAATATTGTATGTATATTTGCTTTGTGTTTGTGTATCTTGCAGGTACCAAGAACCGGAGACAAAGCAGGCAAGAGACTGGAAAACAGCCAACCCGGGCGCCCGAGATGTTGGGGGCGCCCAGATCAGAGTGCAAAACCCAGTTTTGGGTTTAAGACCTTAATTGGGGGCGCCCAGTATGATGGGGGCGCCCAAGCCAAAGAGAAAAAGGCAGTTTAGTTGAAGCAGGCAGCATAAGCTCCAAGCGAGGCGCCCGGAAGGTCCAGGGCGCCCAAGTTGAAAGCTATATTTGCTGTTTCGAATTCGAAACACAGATAAGCCTTCACGCAGGCGCCCAGGAGGTCGGGGCGCCCTGGTCAAAGGTTTTATCAGCTGCGGCGAGGTCAGCGCGGGGATAAGGTTTGACCGAGTTTATAGGGGTGCCCCCGACGTCCAGGACTCTCCCAGAAGCACTATAAAAGGGGCTTCGACCCCTCTGTTGATGCAGTCTGACCCTGATTATTGTTTTGGTGTTGACACCGATTTTATTTTAGGTTGATGATTAAGATTAAGTCTTGATCGGGGATCAGGCAGGGTATGGGAAATCCTAGCTTGGAGGGCTATGTATTGGAAAATCCTAACCTGGAGGGTTAGATGTGGAAAATCCTAGCTTGGAGGGCTAGGTGTTGAAAAGTCCTAATTCGGAAGGGTTGGGTGGAAAGTCCTAGCTTGGAGGGCTAGGTGAAAAGTCCTAACTTGGAGTGTTAGGTGAAAAGTCCCAACTTGGAGAGTTAGGTGAAAAAGTCCTGGCTTGGAGGGTCAGGTCCTAGCTTGGAGGGCTAGGTTTGGAAAAGTCCTAATCTGGATGAGTTAGGTGAAAAGTCCTAGCTTGTGTTGGATCGAGAGAACCGATAGAGGGGGGGGTGAATATCGAAAATCGTTCGGATTTATGGAAAGAGAAATTGCACAGCGGAAGATAAAAACAAATACGCGAACACAGTAAATTTTTACTTGGTTCGGAGCCTAGGTCGACTCCTACTCCAAGGCCCACGGTCGTTGACCGTTTACTTTGGGCAATTCTATATGAGGCGCAATAATAGTTTACAAAGATTGATTTACAAATGCAGTACAGTAAACTTAACAATTAAAAAGAGGCTCTTCTTTTACCGACGTCCGATGTAGGTTGTCTTTTTCGGAGCAGCGGGACGTCGTCGGCTCGAGTTGGGAGGTTTTCGGAGCGAGGCGCGAGAGCAGAAGAGCGTAGAAGCGTTGATTGAAGGTTGTTGTGAAGCCTGGGGTCGAGGGCCCTTTATATAGGGCCTGGGGGCGCCCGGGACGTCGGGGGCGCCCTCCCACGTGGCGGTCGATCCGTCTCCAGCGCGGTCAACATCTGATCCCTTCAAAATCGGGATTAGTTTTGACCGGGGCGCCCGGAGCGCTCGGGCGCCCGGGAGTTGAACTATCGAAGCTTGCTTTGCTTTCTTGTGTTTTGTGTTCACCTTGGGGGCGCCCGGGACACTCCGGGCGCCCTAGTCAGCTATTGCCTCATTCCTTTGAGTCTCTCTGAGCTGCAGACACACGTTCCTTCGGTCCTGCATCCAGGGTTAGTCCAAAACACAATGAAACAATAAATTGTTAGTTTATATAGCCTTAGCTGTCTTGGTTCTGACTTTGGGTCTCCAAAATGGAACCCTAGGTCGAACTGATGCCTACTGTTCCCTCGACGGGGAACACGTCCTCACCTACTCCTCTCGGGAGATTGTACCTGATGCCAACCGCTCCTTTGGTTGGACTTTTGCCTGGCGGTCCTTTGCCAGGTCTTGGATACCGAGCTGTCCTTCGCCCGGTGCCTATCGTTCCTTCGCTAGGGCTTCAGTCCCAAGCTATCCTTCGCCTGTGCCTAGCAGTCCTTCGCTAGGGCTTTGTATCCTAGCAGCCCTTCGCCAGGTCTTTGATGACTAGCAGCCCTTCACTAGTTGCCTAGCAGTCCTTCGCTAGGACTTGATGACTAGCAGCCCTTCGCTAGTTGCCTAGCAGTCCTTCGCTAGGACTTGGTGACTAGCAGCCCTTCTCTAGTTGCCTAGCAGTCCTTCGCTAGGGCTTTGATGACTAGCAGCCCTTCGCTAGTTGCCTAGCAGTCCTTCGCTAGGACTTGGTGACTAGCAGCCCTTCGCTAGTTGCCTAGCAGTCCTTCGCTAGGGCTTTGTATCCTGACATTCGTTCGCCAGGTGCCTAGCAGTCCTTCGCTAGGGCTTTTTCTGCACACTCAGTGAACAACGTTAGATCATAAATAGTACTTAACATTGAATCCTTTGCCAATATCAAAACAAGGTTCGATATGGTGCTTTCTGCAACAACAGCTTGGAGGGCTAAGTGAAAAGTCCTAACTTGGAGGATTAGGTGCAAATTCTCAACTTGGAGGGTTAGGTGAAAAATCCTTAGCTTGGAGGGCTAAGGTGGATGAAACCCTAGCTTGGAGGGCTAGGTTGGAGCCCCTGGATCGGTCTGGTGACCGATCAGGGAGTTGGCACGGTGCTCCTTCGTGGATTGGTCTGGTGACCGATCCAGCGATGACTGATCGGTTTGGTGACCGATCAGGGAGTATGCGTTTCACCCATTGCTTGGCTTCTGATCAGTTTGGTGACCGATCAGGGAGCAAACAGTGAGGTTGAGTTCCCTTACTGAACTGCTCCTGATCGGTCTGGTGACCGATCAGGATCACTGTGCAGATCGTTCTGGAGAACGATCCAGCGTCGCGGGTTCCTCTCTATGATCGATCAGGACGGAGCCTGATCTGTCTGGTCATGACCTGATCGGTCTGGTGACCGATCAGGAGGCTCCCTGATCGGTCCGGTGACCGATCAGGAGGTTTGGACTGCGAAGCTCAGAAATCGCCCGATAAAGGGGTGGATCGGTCTGGTGATCGATCCACAACCTGGGATCGGTCTGGTGATCGATCCAGGAGAGTCCCAAAGAAATCGTGATTTCTAATTGAGCGTTGGGGACCGATCAGGACGGTGCCTGATCGGTCTGGACCCAGCCTGATCGGTTTGGTGACCGATCAGGAGGCTCTCTGATCGGTCTGGTGACCGATCACTTTAATTCAAAATGCACTGTCAGACGCTCTGATCGCGTCTGAACGTATCCGATTCTCTGCGCTTAACATCGGATACATGATTTGCTGCTTGATATGCTGTGCTAACACTCTGATTAAGCTGCAGGTGACAGGGGAAGATTCAAACACTCAAGGAGAGTTAATGGAGACCTTTCCTTGGAGCATGTTTGTCTGTTTTTCCATCTCAGGTTGCAACGGGCACTAGCGCTGGCTGGAGCTGCTGTCTGGGGCTGGTCTGAGGGAGGCTCAGGGAGTCCAGAGGAGATCAGAGGTAGCTGGTGGTTGCAGGTGAGCAGCTGGAGGCTGCAGGGAGATGGTGTCACCTGATGCTTAGTGGAGGAACAAAAGGAGCGGAGAAGAGTTGGCTGAGTAGAGTTCTACTGCTTGAGTTCTTGCTGCGACTTTGTGTTCTCCACAACTTGCTTGCGTGTTCTAAAGTTCCATCACTTTGAGCAAGCTACTGCAATCTTGAAGCAACCATCCCTTGCTTGAGCACTTGGAGGAAGGAACAAGGAGCTTCGAGTCCAACAGCGAGAAGACACGGGGAAAGGGTTCTTACGTGAGATCGTCGCTGGGTGGAGCTCAGGAGGAAGCTTGCTGTGTTCTTGTCTTTGCTAAGTAAGATCTTTCTTGTGTTTCATTGTGCTTAAACCTATATCTGTGATTGAAACGCTGTGGAGAGGTTTCTCCACCGAGAAGGAGGTTGCTTTCTATCCGGTGTTAACCGGGGCTTGATCTGCCGACGATCAAGGGATCGCCCACCTTAAGGGCACGCCAAGGAGTAGGGGCAAGTTATCCCCGAACCTTGTAAAACCTCCTTGTTAGCGATCCTGCTAGTTGTGGTTGTTTGCTTTCGTTTTCTGTTTTTGTTTTCTGCACTTATTTGTTTCCATTGTTTCTTTCGTTGTGCTACTGATAAATTTGAGTGAAGAAATTTTATAAGTCTTTTAGTCCAAGTGATTGGCTATATTCACCCCCCCTCTCTAGCCATCCGGGTTCCAACACCCTCTGCTTCAGATATAACTGTTGAAAGCGATTCTAAGCATTCTGACCGACGACAACGCTCTAAAGACGAGGCTCTACAACCGGGAGGCTCCAGGAGGATGTGCGCAGCACTTCGGAGGTCCAGATCGGCCGAGTTTCAAATTCTTGTTCGGTTTGCTTTTATTTGTTCCGTACTTAACTTTCAATATTGTTGCTTGTAACTATACACTGTAAGACGGGTTTTCTCTGCCTCCGGAAATTCCGGAAAGGAGACTAATAGTGGACTCACGCCGAGTACATAGGCCTTGGACGTACTGACCCCGGGGGGTTGGGAACCAAGTAAATAAATCCCGCTGTGTCCTGTGTATTGTTTTTCTTATTCTGCTTTAATTTTCCACTGTGCTACTAACTCTGATCTTAGAACGTTCGAAAGATTTACGAAGTTTACTGAAAGATTTTCACGGTCGATATTCACCCCCCCCTCTATCGACGGCACCGGTCCTACACTGTCCATAAGGTAGACGATCCCGATCCGTCGGTGGATAATTCCCCAAAAAACCTCCGGCTAGCTCACATAGCTCCTTGTGGGTGGAGAAACCTAACCACAACTACGCACAAGACCTCTGAGAGCTTAGACTATTAATTGACATTTAACCAAATTCAATTTCGTTAACCTTACTCAAGCAAATCGAGTTCTCTTAAATAAAACTTGTTTGTTGATCCAGCCATTACCAGTCGACTAGTGCCAACACCAGTTGACTGATAGTTGTTGAATTCGAACGTTACAACCCAATTTTTAAATCCAGCCGATACCAATTAACTACACAGAAAGATCAGTCGACCGATATTTCTGTAACCTCAATCAGTTAACTGATCCAGCCTTCTTCATCGCAACCTTTGGGTTTCCCTTCTCGAGTATATTTCACTCACACTCGGACCCACATGACTCACTTGACTCTTCATCGTAATCTTGACCTGTTGTCTTCCAGCCTTCTTCTCTTTGGCTCTCATCCCTTGGATGCATCGAGCCCACAGCTCATCTTCATGTCATCCTTCGCGTATGCCTCGAAGTGTGCTTCTCTTGGCTCATCATTACTACCTTGTCCACGGTCCCTCGGATGCTCCATTCGTTACCAGACACGAAACCATCAAGCTGAGTCATATGTGTATCCTATAAACCTGCACACTCAAATATACATATCAAAAACAAGGGTGAGCCAAACTTAAACCCTTTGCCTAGACATCAAAACACATGGTCACACGGACCATAGATTGCCTCAATAGGTTCTGCTCACGATAGTCGTGTTCTTCATGATGCCATTAGTAGACTTACTGGGCTTAAAGTTCCTTAAAGCATATAAAAAAAGTTTTGAATTAACCAACAAATCCTAATTTAAAATTTCAAAAATAAGTTGTTTATTGTAATCTTACATTTTTGATTTATTGCTGAAGGTTGTTACTACTTGGTTAATGCTGGTTGTTGCAATTCCTCTGGATTTTTTTACTCCTTATCATGGGTATAGATATCATCTTAATGAGTTTGATGGTCATTGACCCGAGACTCCGGAAGAATATTTTAATATGAAGCTCTCTAGAGCATGAAATGTAATCGAGAGGTGTTTTGATTTGTTGAAGGGGGCATTGAATAATTCTAGCATCCCCTTCTTTTTTCCTAATATAAACCAAGTGTGTATTATTATATCATGTTGTCTATTCCATAATCTAATTCAAAAATTTATGAGTAAAGTGTTGGTGCAATCGACCCAGGTTTGATCAGATAGATCATGGATTTTGATGTGTGTGTCAATATAATTAAGTTAAGTTTTAATATTGGTTTGATATGTGTTTAAGTCATGCAGGACTAGATGGAACACACATATGAGAAATCTCATCCTGGCGCTCAGATCCTTGAGTCAGTGAAGGATGGCACATCCGAGGGACCATCGAACAAGGAGCAATGGAGTGAAGCTAAGGGAAGCGAATTTCAAGGCATATGCGAAGGATAACATCGGGCTTGACATCGGGACAAGCCGAAGGCTTAGATGCATCCGAAGGATGAGAGCCAAAGGAAGAGAGCTTCAAAGGGCGATTCTGGAGAGGATGAGTGTGATTGTGTAACAAGATTAGTCGACCGGTAAGGACACCAGTCGACTGAACTTTCTATAAATTTCGAACAACAGGATCAGTCGATTGGTCTAGATGTTAGTTGACTAGTCTGTTCGAAAACTAGTCGTTTGGCTGACCACTAGTCGACTGGGCTTGGTAGCAGTCGATTGGTGTCGAGGCTGAGCTGTTTTGTTAACAACTCTCTCTTGTATTTAAAGGAAGCTTGAGACTTAAGAATGGTTAGCTGTGTTCCTTGTAAAAGACCTTCTTGCTTAAGTGCTTAAGCTTCCAAGTTTACTCTCTTCCTTAAACCCTTGTTCTTATCTTGTAAAGGAAAGAGAGACATTGTAAGAAGTTGTTCTCCATTGAGAAGGAGAAAGTTCTACCCGAAGATTGTCGGGGACTAATCCATCGAAGGATTGAGGGATCGTCTACCTCAAAGACAAGCCGTGAAGTAGGAGCAAGCAATCTTTGAACCACTTAAACGATAAATGTTAGAATTGTTCTTTATAGTTTGTTTTGTATTTCCGCTAGTGCAATTAACCATGTAGCAAGAATAAGAAATTGGGGCGAAAAGCTATTCATCTCCCCCCTCTAGCTGATCCAATCATTCTCAACAAGTGGTATCAGAGCGTAAGGTCACCCTTTAACGGATTAACTGCCGAGAAGAGCAAATTCTCATCAAAATGATCATCTTACACATCCAACCACCCAAATTCGAAGGTGAATTCTCTTGGTGGAAGAAAAGGATGGTGGTATTCTTCGATACCGATTTTAATATAATCTTAATTATGGAAAATAGTTTTGAAGCGCCTAAGGATCAAGAAAACAAGCCACTTGAAAAGATAAGATGGAGCAAGAAGCAAAAGAATGATCATCTAGCAAATTCAAAAGCTTTGCATCATCTTCTAAATGTGCTTCCCCAACAAGAAATAACTCAAATCGGAAGTTACACAAGTGCCAAGGATTTGTGGGATAAGCTAGTAGAGCTTTATGAAGGAACGTTGGAAGCAAAATTGGCAAAGAGAGACCTTCTCCGATCTCTACTCAACAACATCAAGCTTAACAAAGGAGAAAAGGTATCTAGTTTACATTCTAGAATTAAGAAAATTTTAAATAGACTAACAAATGTAGGTGAGTTGTGGGGATCGGTGTCGTCAATAAGGGGGGTGAATATTGACCGGTTAAAAACTTTGCGGAAATTTCGTAAACTTTCGATCGTTCTAGATATAGAGTTAGTGCAGCGGAAAATAGAAAGAACGAACGAACAAACAAAGTGCACATGAGATTTTTACTTGGTTCCCAACCCCCCAGGGTCAGTACATCTAAGGCCTAAGCACGGGAACGCCCGTCCACTAATGGTCTCCTTTCCGGACTTTCCAGAGGCGGAGAAACTCATCTTACAGTGCACAATTTACAATTAAAAAGATAAAAATAGATTAAGTACGGAATGCAAATTCAAACCAAACTAAAAGAGTCGAAGACTCGGCCGATCTGGACCTCCGAAGGGTCGCGCACTTCCTCCCGGAGCCTCCTTGGTCGCAGAGCTTCGTCGTTAGCATTTTGTCGTCACTTGGAAAGCTTAGAATGATTTTTTGAATTGTTGTTTTGAGTTGAGGGGTCGAAGCCCCTTTTATAGGCTGGTTACTGGGCGCCTGTGTTCAATGAGGTGCCTCATACAGCTTGGTCAAAGCTTATCTCCCCGCCGAACTCGCAGCAGTCGATAAGGCTTTCAACCAGGGCGCCCTAGACATACAGGGCGCTTGAATGAATGAGGCACCTGGTTCAATGAGGCGCCTTGTTTTATTGAGGCGCCCTAGTTGATGGGGGCGCCTAGCAGCCTGGTTTCCAGCCACGTTGTGTGTTTGTTTGCCTGCTTTGTCTTCAATTTTAGGTACCTGCAAGATACATAAATACAAGGTAAACACATATATAATCTTAGCCTTAACGAAATGGTTCTAACTTCGGATTTCCACGAAACCCTAGGTCGAATCGACGCCTAAGTGTTGGTGCCAGAAGCACCAAAGTCAAGCATATGTTTTAATGATGGCAAAGGGTTCGGAAGTTAAGATTTGGTTGTGATCTAACAAGCTTATTAAGTGTGCAGGAAAGTCCTAGGTACACTAGGCACTAAGTCCTGGTTCGTTTGAATTGGGCACTAAGTCCTGGACGCGAGCTGGACAACTAAGTCCTGACGTAAGATTGGGCAATAAGACCTGGTGAGTGATGTTGGGCACTAAGACCTGGTCAAGGATTGGGTACCGAAGTCCTGGTGAGTGAAGCTGGGCACTAAGACCTGGTCGAGGACTGGGCACCGAAGCCTGGTGAGTGAAGCTGGGCAAAAGTCCAACAGGAGGAGCCGGTTGGCAAAAAGGCAAATTCTCCCGAGAGGAGTAGGTGAGGACACGTGTTCCCCGTCGGAGGGAACATTAGGCGTCGGTTCGACCTAGGGTTCCATTTGGGAGACCCAAAGTCAGAACCAAGACAGCTTAGGCTGTAAATAATGTTTAATATATCATGTATATTTGCTTCTTGTGTTTGGAACTAACCCTGGTTGCAGGAAACGAAGGGATGGTGTTTTTGCAGCTCAAGCGCCTCATTGGAAGGAGGCGCCTCACTGGGCTAGGCGCCTGTGTGGATACAGGCGCCCCAGTGCAAGGTCAAACCAAGCCATCAAAGCAAACTGCCACAAAAGTCTTTGGACCAAGTCAAGCTAGGCGCCTGTGTTAACACAGGCGCCCCAGTCAGCTCAGGCGCCCCAGTTGAAGGGATAAGCGCTGGCCGAGTCTACGGATTGGAGTTTTCGCAGAAGAGGCCATGTGTCAGGCGCCCCCTTCAACACAGGCGCCCCAGCGACCAGTATAAATAGAGGTTCACCCCCAAGTCTTTAGCACAACTCGAACATCTCGCTCTCAACACTTTCGTTCAAGCGCTACGCTCCGACACGCTCCGCACTCGCGATTCAAGCGCCGACAACGACCCGCTGCTCCAAACTTCCAACCACTCCGGTCGTCGGTAAAAGTTTATTTTCGTAAAGTGTTGTAATTACATTTTCAATTCTATATTTTGTACTCCAACTTGTAAACATTTTTACGAATATAGAATTGTCCATCATAAACGGTCAAGGACCGTGGGCCTTGGAGTAGGAGTCGACTACGACTCTGAACCAAGTAAAAAGAAAGATTGTTAGCGATTGTTTTTGTGTTTTCCGTTGCGTAGTTTCTCTTAATCATCAAAAATTTTACGATCGATATTCACCCCCCCCCTCTCTATCAATTTACTCCGATTCAACAAGTGGTATCAGAGCGGGTGGCTCAAACTTGGTGCAACCACCAGTTTGAGAATTTTTTTTCGGACTTACGAATTTTAAATTTTTTTTCTTTCGCTCGAATTTTCTCATTTATCGAGGTTGGTGCAACACCACTCGATTTTTTTCCGTTATTAATTTTTTTCCCCGCACTGCTAATCCAAGACCTAGTCTTGGGACAAGTTTTTTATTTTTCAGAAAATTTTAATGGCCAACCAAGAGTGGAACAGTACTCGTCCACCGCTATTCTCCGGGGAGAATTTTGATTTTTGGAGAAGTCAAATGGAACTCCATCCGAAGGCCCATATGGGCATATGGATGATCATTCAAACAGGGTTCTCCCTCCCTATTGAAGATAAACTATCAATTGCATGGGACAAACTGGATGAAATAACGCTCAACCAAATTGAGACAGATGCAAGGGCAACTGCAATTCTTCAGTGTGGTCTAACCAATGAACAACTCAAGCTAGTCGGCTCATTTAGATGTGCCAGAGAGATTTGGGGGAAATTGATTAACCTACATCAAGACAACTCAGATGAGAAAGATCAGGTAAGTTATGTTGCATTCTCGGCTCAAGCTCAAATAACCGAGCCAGATTCGACACCCGACTTCAACTCCGGATTAGAAGATGAGTTAGAATCTGTACCTGACTGCGAATTTGAGCTAGAGTTAGAGGACGAATTGACTAAGACGATAACCGATTTTGAATCCTTTTCAAAATTACAATTAAATAATCAAACTGATACTGTAATGGTCGAGGAAGGGATAGTTTCTATTGCAGAGAAAAATCTAGGAGAACCACCCAAGGAGAAGCTTCAACCAGCACGCGAGTCTGACTCAGACTCGGAATCTGACGACAGTGAAGGAGATAGACTCAAATTGGTCCGATTAGTTCGTGACCACTACAAGAAGTTGAAGGAACAGAAAAGAATAACAGCTAAAATTAAGGGGGAGATTCCCAACCAGGAATCAAACAGTAATAAGGTAAATTCAAAATATATAAATCATATAATGTGTTTTAAGTGCAGCGAAATAGGACATTATAAGAGTAAGTGCCCCTGTCACGACCCCAGAGGCACATGCTTACTCGAAAATCGGACAGCATCTCCCTTGTACGACGGACAAGATGGGGCAAATATACATACACTTCAAACTCAAAAGATGGCTTAGCCATCACAATAGGAATAAAACATCACCACGCAGTTATAAATAAGATAGCGGGTGGCTCAGCCACCTTAAACATAAAAGAAAACTATAATCCAAAGAGAACTCAAATGTCTCTAATAACGGCAAAACCTAATAACAAATAAAATGCAACTTTACCAAGTACTGAAAACAAATCAACTAAACCAAATACGGAAAAATAACTCAACTCTGGGGACTAGCAACTGGATCCTCTCCTGGCTCCATGAAACGCAACTACCTGCTATTTGAAACAAAAAGAGAAAGCAGGGGTGGTGAGTCTGGCGGACTCTGCGGGTATATGAGTAGACAATAAGCATGGCATAACAAAAGGTATAATAAGTAGAGAACCAACAAGGTACAGTCCATAAGGAATATAGGAATACCTAAACATGCATAACATATATAGAGCAACATGTTATAAAACCGAGTAACACTAAGCAGGTATAAAACAACGCGACAACAATAAATCCAACATATACATGCATGTCAACCAAGTGCAACAATCATAGCTCATATAAATGCATCAAACACAAGAAAATGCATAAATGAAATACGTATGCATATGATGCAATGACATGTGTCACCCCTGACGCCAGTCAAGCCGCCAACACATCACATCTGTGTGGCCGAGTGGGTAGGGTTGTGACAACTGTATGCACTCCAACGAATACCACAGATAGGTGTAGTTGAGTGGACAGGATGCTGGGGAGCCAACACTCCAAAACTCCGATACATAGAGGGAGCCACCAATAGCTCTAGTATCCCTCGAAAACAACAGTGAGGGTGTCACGGTTTGCCTACAGCTGCAACATGTGCGACATAACAGGACAATTGCTCGCACTCTAGCAACTACCACGACAACAAGTGGTTGAATGAATCGAGCAACTAAATGACTAACGACGGCTTAACCATATGGAAGCCCAACAGTCGTTAGCATGCAACGTGCAGATATGGTGCATGCTACAAGATGCACAAACAACCGGAGAAACAATGATGCAACAAAATCCAACAAGTAAACGATGCATCGATACAACCAACCAGAAATCAAAAACCAACGATTATGCACCTACACTACTAGGTAAGATATTTTTAATGCCAAATAAACCTATCTGTGTTTAATGGACTTCTAAGTACTCGCGTACAAGCGGCACTTTATAGAACAGAAAACCAACAGGGGACTGTACGGATACGAATTTTGAATACTCGAATATCAACGAAGAATAAGTATCAACGGCGATGTTAAAATAACAAACAACAAAGAATAAGGTCAAGCAACCTATTTAGACATACAATAGGCATGCTTTAAGGTAAAAGGAACTACACGAGTACAAAGGAGAAGTACCCACCTTTTATGTAAAGCGTATCCAAGTAGCTTCACGTCCAAGTGCGCGTATCAACTTAGAGTCATGTATCAAAGATCATAGTATTTAGCTATATAAATATTTAATACTTAGCTAAATGAACTCTCTTAATCATTTAGGATTAATCCTAATTATCATACTCATTCAATTAATTTAAACTAAATGGTTAACTCTTAATTAATTGAATTGTCATGATTACGATCCTTTACTCCCTAATTACATTAGGGCTAACTCTACTATTAATATAGCATGGTACATGTTAAGAGATAACTAGTGACCCTGAATAAACATCTAGAAACGAGCTTTACAAACTCACGACATCAAGTAGGGAAGAAACCCAGCTCCAAGAACAAAACCTCACAACCTATCATGCTTACGGCAAACTAATAGAATTGCAAATCTGATCAAACACTCCCTGCATGGCTGCAAAATTTCAAAACAAGAAAAGAACCTAATCTAGCGACTAGGCTCACAGTAAAGGTAGGTATCAAAATAAGAACCCCCACCAACCCAAATATCCCAACCGTGATACTAATGAAACACACAGCACTATTAATATCTACATCAACATTTAATTACCTATGTTGATCTAACAAGATTAACCCTAATCTCTTCATGATCTCGGTAGAAATCCAAGACACAAAACCCAATTCAAAACCAAGAATTTCAACACAAAAAAAAACCATAAAACCAAATTGCCATCGCAACCCCTAAACTTACTGTGAACTCTCGGCAATGAGGATCAAAATATCCAATTCCACAACAGTATAAGAAAAAAAAATCCCCAGAATTCATCTACTGATCATTCCTTACCTGAGTTGGTGTCGACGCGAGCAAAGGGAATCGAAGAGGGAAGTGGCGCTCAACTAGGGCTCCACGCTAGGCAGCGGCGCACGGGCATACGGCGCACGGGCGTACGGCGCCTTGTTCTTGCGTGCTGGAGAAGACAAAAGAAGAAAAAGTCGAAGGGTGGCGGCGCTCGCTCGCTGGGAATCGCTGCAGCGGCGGGGCAGAGGCGATCGGGAAAGCTTGCGGCAGCAGTTGTCCCAAGAGGAGAGGGGCGGAAACGAGTAATCGGGAGAGAAAATAAATAAAGGAACTTAGCGCTTTAGGGTTTTATATTAATTTTGGCTTTTTTGCAAACAGGCCCTCTAAGTTTCACTATTCACAACTAGGTCCTTAAATTTCAAATTTTACCTTTTCAACCCCTTAAAATTCGGTATTTAACAGCCCCAATCACAAGAGTCGACCTTCGCCAAATGGTACCCTCAAGAATACTGGACAAATATTCGGGAAAGGTAACTTTACAATATTTAGAAACCCATTATTTACTTCAAATGATGTGATTAAATCTTATGAATTAGTTAAAGTAAATTTTAGAAAACTAGAACAAGAAAATGAAACATTGAAACATAAGGTCAAAATGCTAGAAAGCTTAATTCACAATCTTGCTAATATTAAAAATCCAAAATATTATTCAAATTATGACGTGACTTAGATGATTATTCTTCTCACTTGTTTATTTATTTTATTATGCTTAGATTTAGGATTGGTTAGATTAAGGACAAATGATTGAGTTAAAATTTGAACAACATAGTATTGGGTGGAGGTGAGATGATAGTACGTTAGGGAAGTCCTTCTAATAAGGTCAAATATATTCTACTTGGTCTGTTCAGTCTGGTGGAACTAGCCGAAGCTACCAATCCAAGACCCAAACTAGTTAGACCAAAATTTTTCAAGAAGTAATTTGAAAATGAAATTTCGTTAAAAGGCTTTGTCAAGGAAAGGGTTGTTGCTCGAATAAGGCTACGGCCAAAGAAGGCATCTGTGCCTCGCCAAGACCTGGAAGCCAATTTTCGAAATTCAAATTCAAATCACTATTTGTTAAAATTGAATCTAACACAAATTTTAACCAAATCTTAGATACCTGTGTCAAAGTTAATCTTGCTTTTCTATAACATTTTCTATAACATGTTTTCTGTTGTGCACAAGTTTTCATGTCATAACATTAGTTTTCAAAGATTAGTTCAAAGTTTTAATCTTACACACTTTTAACTCGAAATCTTCTCAAAAATTCACTTTAATTTGAGAATTGACTCATCAAATTAAGATCTAGCACGTAATTGACTTATTTCTGATTAGTCAAACCTGGTCAAAATTGGTCAACGATCAAACTGGTCCGCAGTCAAACATTGGTCAACCCGGGCGCCCGAGTCCTTACGGGCACCTAATGCTTTATCTTCATCCAAGGCAGTCAGACCTGCCAAAAGCAGCTAACAACCTGATTCAAGCGCCCGAGAGACTCTCGGGCGCCCCAATGAACACGGGCACCCTAAACCCTTCATGGGCGCCCGTAAAAGCCTTTATAAGGCCATCATCACTTCCTCATTTGCCACACCAAACGAGTTTCTCCTCCATTCCTTCTCCTCCCAAGGCGCCTGAAAGCTCCTCTCTTGTCCTCTAATGCCCTACTTCGACAATGCCACCCCGGTATTATTTTAATTATGCATTTATAATTAATTCTTTTATTATCTCGCTTATTAAATGCATAATTTTTCTTACCTATTTAGAAAACGTCGTGTTACCCAGCCTAACCCCGTGGTCGAGCCTAGCCCGGATCCGAGATTCCCTACCTTGGAATTATTTAATAAATTTGTCCAGGCCACCTATAAACCTATTAAAACCAGCTTTCTAAATAGACAATTCTTCACCCAATCTTGCCCCATAGCGATGGATGCAATTAATTTTTATCAACTAGACCATGTTGTTTTCTGCACCCATTCAGTTAACACAACCCTATGTGATGAATTTTACAACAATCTGGTCAAAGTAGATGACCTTTGCTACTCGACCATCGCATAAGGGATGTCACTTACTATCTCACCAGCCTTATTTAACCGATTTTTAGGACTACGACCCTCCCAGTCTACCTTTTGTTGCTATCCTTCTACTGACTAGCCTTTCAGTGCCCCTTATTCTCACATTTCCCTGGACACTCTCTACTCCTACTTTTTCAAAGATATCTGAGACCCAACGAGACAGAGGTTTCAGTCCGTCGATCTTTGCGTCCAGCATTATGCTCTCTATAGAGTCATAATCCGTTGTGTCCTTCCACTGACCACTCGGGATGTCGCGACCATGCGACCCTTTCATACCTTCCTCCTCTATGCTATGATTCATCATCTGGATTTAAATATTGGCCTCCACATTTTCCAGACGATCATCTATGCATCCAGCATTTCTACCCATTCCCGAGTCCGCACCCCCTACTGCCACATCATCACCTCCCTTCTTCACCACTACGGTCGCGACATCACCGCCGGGGAGGTAACCCCAATGACCGAGTTCGACGAGATCGGGGCTAGGAACTTTTCCTTAGCGGGGATAGATATCTTGGCCACCGGGGTTCTTTCATGGAGACGCCAGAGGGCTCGACCCCAGATAGACTCAGACGAGGAGGTGGAGGTTGATGTAGTCGATCTCGCAGCCGAGATCAACGAGGACTTGCAGGAGCCTCCTCCACCGACCACTGACCAGCGCCTGGCACTACTACAGACTGAGATGCACAGCCTCCGAGAGGAGATGGAGGCCCGTCACGTTGAGTTTATAGACGCTCTTCAGGTCGAACACAATGTGAACCAGGGTTATCACACCGAATACATGGACAATCTTCGAGCCGAACGCGAGGCAAATGCGGCTCGACACAACGAAGTGATGTCCATGTTCCGGTCATGGCAGCCCGGTTCATTCCACCCCCCTGGCCCCTCCTCATAGATCTGAGTGATTTCCCAGCTAGTTGATTGTACTTGTACTATTTGACTTGCCCTACCTAGTAGGGTTGACATATGGTTGACTTTACTGGTCCTTGTGATTGACCAGTTGACTTTTATTCAGCTATTGTATCTACTGGCTAGTTACTTACCTGATGAGTTATCTGCTTTATGCCTTGATTATTTGTTTAATTTCTAAGTCATTAATTTCATCATAAGTTAGGGTTGTGCTTAGTAGAATAGGACTGATCTATATTGTTTTCTTAAAATTTTTCCTATTTTTCTTAATTTTTTCGAAAATTAGCAAATTTATCATTTCGTTTATCAAGTTTTTGAAATTTAAAATGATTTTCCAACTTAGTTTTCTTTCAAAAATTACCCCCTTCAAAACTAGGGTTTTTCACAAATGGACTTAGCTTAGGCCCTAACTCTAGAACTGCATGCACCTATAGATCTAGAAGTCAGCATCTCACAAGCACCTTAGGGTACTTTTGAATGATAACCTAGACTGGGTTGAGATGCTTAGGTCTATGCCTTGATTCAAGATGCTTTAAGTCAGTGCATCTGCAGTAATTGGGGCAATAAATACAAGTTGAACAGCAATCAGGTTAAATGTCAAGCTTAGAAAATCTAACTTGATCAGATCACTTAACTTGACTAACCCTAGCGAAAGCTACTGTTTATGACAGTTAGTAAGTAGCTAACGGGGTTAAACAGAACCCGAACAAGATCGGTTTAATTTGGTTTGGTCCAGTTTTTTTTAATCATTAGAGTTGGTTCAATACAGAATTTCAATTTCTTACTAGCTCTAATTTACTTGCTGTAATTGGTATCAATTTTTTTGATATATGGCAAAGGGGAGAGAAACAAAAGAAAGGAGGAAATTTTTCAAAATTTTTCATTTCTTTTTCCAAAAAGTAAAAGTTTCAAGTGCTCAATCTTTAAGTACTTCAAATTTTTATTTCTAAAAAGTGCTTCGAAAAGATGTCAAAAATTTCTAAGTCTATTTTGAAAAACATCTCTAAGGAAAATTTCCCTTGAAACCTCCTTGAAAATTTGCTAAGTAAATTTTTTAACAAACTTTGTTTGAAAAAAATAAAGATGTTTTTTTAAGTGAAAATGTTTTAAATGCACAAAGTGTTTTCCAAAGCAAACTCTTCTAAGTACAGAAAAAGTTTTTTGTAATCAAATGTTTTCCCAAGTTCTCAAAATTGAAATTTTTTTTAAGGGAAATCTGGTTTTAAAATTTATCTTGCCTAAGTAAATTTTCTTTTACAAAAAGTTCTTTGAAACAAAAATTAGGCTGGCAAAAACTGTCTAAGTGTTGAAAAATTCTTGAGTACAATTGCTTTATTTCCGAAAAATACTTAGTCAAAAACTTAAAGCTTTTTGCTAAAATTTTGAAAAACACTTAGCACTTAGAAAGTTTACAAAATCCGCATGACATTGAAAATTTCAGGGGGAGAATGTGCAATTCAGAGGGAGATAAATTTCTATTGTTAGATTATTATTGTTGTTAGATTGCTATAATATGTTCTTAACTTAACTTTTTGAACCATGTTTCCATAAATCAAAAGGGGGGAGATTGTTGGTGCCCGAAGCACCAAAGTCAAACCTATGTTTTGATGATGGCAAAGGGTTCGGATGTTAAGATTTGATTGTGATCTAACAAGCTTATTAAGTGTGCAGGAAAGTCCTAGGTACACTAGGCACTAAGTCCTGGTTGGTTTGAATTGGGCACTAAGTCCTGGCCGCGGGTTGGGCAAGTTACTCCTGACGTAAGGTTGGGCAATAAGATATGGTGAGTGAAGTTGGGCACTAAGATCTGATGAGTGAAGCTGGGCACTAAGACCTGGTCGAGGACTGGGCACCGAAGACCTGGTGAGTGAAGCTGGGCAAAAGTCCAACCGGAGGAGCCGGTTGGCAAAAAGATAAATTCTCCCGAGAAGAGTAGGTGAGGACGCGTTCCTCGTCGAAGGGAACATTAGGCGTCGGTTCGACCTAGGGTTCCATTTGGGAGACCCAAAGTCAGAACCAAGATAGCTTAGGTTGTAAATAATGTTTAATATATCATGTATATTTGCTTCTTGTGTTTGGAACTAACCCTGGTTGCAGGAAACGAAGGGATGGTGTTTCTGCAGCTCAGGTGCCTCATTGGAAGGAGGCGCCTCACTGGGCTAGGCGCCTGTGTGGATACAGGCACCCCAGTGCAAGGTCAAACCAAGCCATCGAAGCAAACTGCCACGAAAGCCTTTGGACCAAGTCAATCTAGGTGCCTGTGTTAACACAGGCGCCCCAGTCAGCTCAGGCGCCCCAGTTGAAGGGATAAGCACTGACCGAGTCTGCGGATTGAAGTTCTCGCAGAAGAGACCACGTGTCAGGCGCCCCTTCAACACAGGCGCCCCAGCAACCAGTATAAATAGGGGTTCACCCGCGAGGCTTCAGCACAACTCGAACATCTCGCTCTCAACACTTTCATTCAAGCGCTACACTCCGACATGCTCCGCACTCGCGATTCAAGCGCCGACGACAACCCACTGCTCCGAACTTCCAACCACTCCGGTCGTCAGTAAAAGTTTATTTTCGTAAAGTGTTATAATTTCATTTTCAATTCTATATTTTATACTCCAACTTGTAAACATTTTTAAGAATATAGAATTGTCCATCGTAAACGGTCAAGAACCGTGGGCCTTGGAGTAGGAGCCGACTGCGACTCCTAACCAAGTTAAAAGAAAGATTGTTAGCGATTGTTTTTGTGTTTTCTGCTGCGTAATTTCTCTTAATCATCCGAAAATTTTACGATCGATATTCACCCCCCCCCCTCTATCGATTTACTCCAATCCAACACTATGTTCCCATCCTGGGGAACGCGCCTTTCACCTACTCCTCTCAGGAGACGGTTGCCACCCGACCCATCCGATTGGACTTTTACTTAGCCTTCGAGACTCCCGGATCTCGAGACATCCGAACCTCGACTCATCTCTACTTCTATCCTTAGTCATCGCTCAGCTAAGTTGCTCAATCTCTCGGACCAAGACTTCGTGCCTGACTTCACTTGTCAGGACTTTTGCCCAGCTTCACTCACCAGGTCTTAGTGCCCAGCTTCACTCATCAGGTCTTAGTGCCCAGCTTCACTCACTAGGTCTTAGTGCCCAGCTTCACTCACCAAGTCTTAGTGCCCAACCTTATGTCAAGACTTAGTTGCCCAGCCCGCGGCCAGGACTTAGTGCCCAATTCTTAGAACTAGGACTTAGTGCCTAGGTTAACTAGGACTTTTCTTCACTTTGTTCCTCTCTTGACTCTCCTTCCCTTGTTCAATGTATCACTGACTTAAGCATATTGTCAAACATTGAAATACTTAGAGGAGGATATCACTGATGCATCTTGCACCAACATGAGCAAATCTCCAATTGAGACATCTTGATGAAAGCCATCAATGTCTTTCCAAGAACTATAAATTGGAGCTCATTGGTGGACTCATACTACATATCCAAGGACCTAGATAAAAGTTTACTAGATGAATTTTTCTCAACCATGGAGCTAGCACCATGAAACTCGGATTGGTGGATTGGATGGAGAAGTCTACAAACTAAGAGGAGTAGCCTTTGTGGCAAACAAGGGAAAGGGCAAAAAGAAGAAGGTCTCATCATCCGATTTGGAAGAATTAAGTGTCTCCATGGATATCAATGAAGAGGCGTAAATGGTAAGAAAAATGAGACAAGATTTTAATCATTTTTCAATTAACAAATCTCATGCTAGGAAAAACTCAAGAAGCACAAGTAGGAGAAGGAAAATAATATACAATAATTGCCAAGAGAAAGGACACATAAGGAATTATTGTTCCCTTTTGAAGACGAAGGAAGAGAAAAAGAAGGAAGAAAAGAAGAAAATAAAAGAAAAGGGCAAGAAAGTCCAAAATTTAAAGGCAACATGGATGATCCTTCATCATCGGAAGAGGAAGAACACCATGTATCCCATTTTTCTCTAATGAGAATTGAAGGCATTGCCTCTACGTCATTCGAAGTTGAAGAAGGAGAGAGCTCAAGTGAAAATGGAGGAAGCTCAAGTGAACAGGGAGGTCAAACGTCAGATTCGGACATCTTGGTAAGTGAGGTATACATTCTACCCACTACTACTTGGTTAAAATAATTTCTAATACAAATGATGATCTATTTAAGGCTAGAAAGAAAATTAAATTCTTGAAAAATGATATTTGCATGTTTAGAGAAAAATTAGAATCCATGACACTTAACGATGATATGCATGTTTCCTCAAGTTTAAACGACTCATGTTTGGAAAAGGAAAATAAAGAATTAAAGGAAAAGGTGGATAACCTCACTAAAGCCCTTAGAAAATTTGAAATTGGCTCAAAAACCCTAGACATGATCATTGGGAGCCAAAGGGCAAGTTTTAAGCAAACAGGTTTAGGATACAATGATTCTAGCAATGAAAAGATCTATTATTGTTTACTTGCTAGAGAGTAATCAATAACCAAGATCCTAGATAAGAAATGTATCCCTAAGGAGTACTTGGACAACTCAATTAGAAAGAATCTCTATTGGGTGACAAAATCAATCCTCAAGGATTAGAAGATTTAGGATAAGTCAACCATGTGTGTTAAAATTTAAATTTTTAAAAAATTGTTGACTTAGTACATTAAGGGGAGCACTTAGCCTAAATACATTCATGATCAAATAGGCTAAGAAGAGATTACCTTTATTACATCTCATAATGACTTGATTTATGTTTATGCATATGAGATACTAGGATGATACAAATAATTCACTTGTATTTATGACATCTTGATGAGTTATTAGTTGTATCAATTTAGTTATAATAGACCAACTATAGGAAAAGCAAATGTTTAATTAATGGACATCTTGCCCATAATTCATATTTGGACATTTTAAATGTTTTGAAAATAATTCTATGTTTTATTTGTTGGTATATTGATTTGAAAAAAATATATGGTTTCAAAATTAGGAGTTAGAGTTGATACAAAATTGAAAGTTTTTTAAGTTTTTGAGTATTGGTAAAAAAAGTCAAAAATATTTTGATTTTTCATGAAAATATATTTTTCCTTGTTAAATGATATCAAAAGAAATATGTTTACAAAATTTTATGATTTTTGGATTTTTTGGAATTTTTGACGCATTTTTGAATTTCAGCTCAAAAGGTTGAAATTTGGAACAGATTAGTGTCAGTCGACTGGTGCAGAGGACCAATCGACTGGGAATTCTGTGGGAATGTGTTTGTGAGGAGACAGTCGGTTGATAACTATCTCAGTCGACTGGTATCTTAAATTTCTAATTTCTGCTTGTTTTTTGAATTTAAAACTTGATTTTACTTTGATATCATAAGTTAGAATTGATTAGTGTAATCTTTTTTATGGTGCCAAAGAGGGAGAATGGAAGGGTTTAAGTTAAAACTTAACTTATTTCTTCATGTTTGTATGAAATTTGAAAATCATGTGATAGGGTATAGGTTAAGGGGGAGGTTGCATGTTTATGCTTCTTAGTATACTATGTCTTTAATTTTCAAATTGTTATTTTTGTGCTTAACATAAATATATTGTCACACATCAAAAAGGAGGAGATTTTTGGTGCAATCAACCTAGGTTTGATCGGATAGATCATGGATTTTGATGTGTGTGTCAATATAATTAAGTTAGGTTTTCATATTGGTTTGATATATGTTTAAGTCATGCAGGACTAGATGGAACACACATATGGGAAATATCATCCTCT
The DNA here is from genome assembly GCA_024364735.1 of Boesenbergia rotunda. Classification (NCBI taxonomy): domain Eukaryota; kingdom Viridiplantae; phylum Streptophyta; class Magnoliopsida; order Zingiberales; family Zingiberaceae; genus Boesenbergia; species Boesenbergia rotunda. The sequence goes on from JAGFNQ010001243.1 coordinate 81,764, forward strand.
TGCTCGGATCCTTGAGTCGGTGAAGGATGGCGCATCCGAGGAACAGTTGGACAAGGAGTAACGAAGTGGAGTCAAGGGAATCAGACTTAAAGACATACGCGAAGGATGACATCGGGATAAGCCGAGGGCTTAGATGCATCTGAGGGACGAGAGCCAAAGGAAGAAAGTTTCAAAGGGTGACTCCAGGGAGGATGAGTGTGAGTGCATAACAAGATCAATCGATTGGTAGGGACACCAGTCGACTGAACTTTCTGTAAGTTTCGAACAACAGGATCAGTCGACTGGTCTGGATGTCAGTTGATTGGTCTGTTCGAAAACTAACCGTTTAGTTGAGCACCAATCAACTGGGTTTGGTAGCAGTTGACTAGTGTGGAGGCTGAGTTATTTTATTAACAACTCTCTCCTCTATTTAGAGAAGCTTAAGACTTGAGAAGGATTAGTTGTGTTCCTTGTAAAAGACCTCGCTCAGGTGCTCAATCTTCCAAGTCTACTCTCTTCCTCAAACCCTAATTCTTATCTTATAAAGGAAAGAGAGACATTATGAGAGATTGTTCTCCACCGAGAAGAAGAAAGCTCTAGCCGGAGATTACCGGGGACTAATCCACCGAAGGATTGAGGGATTGACCACCTCAAGGATAAGTCGTGAAGCAGGAGCAAGTAATCTTCGAACCATGTAAACAATAAATGTTAGCATTGTTCTTTATAGTTTGTTTTGTATTTCTACTAGCGCAACTAACTGTATAGCAAGAACAAGTAATTGGGGTGAAAATCTATTCACCCCCCTCTAGTCGGTTTAATCATTCTCAACATAAAGATCCTCAGGAATCTATAGAAGACGATGAAGAAAGCGATGAGGATGAAAGTGATGATGATGAAGAAGAAGAAGAAGTGGAATATATATGAACAATTGCCCCAACTGGCAGTCGAATGCGTTCAAGAATAATATGGCGATTGTAATATTTAATAATTGGAGAAACAAAGTTTTATTGATATGGGATGACTACTGTATATGTTTATGCTTTTGTTGTATTTTGATTAGAACATTTTCAATGTGATGTAAGATTTTGTATGACTTTACTAGTTGTCTTATATACAACTTAACTTTTTCAATATTATTTGATATTTATGTTTTTGAGTTATTTTATGATATGTATAATTACATTATTATATTTTTGGAATTTATATTTATTGAACAATAGTATTATGAATAGTAATACAATGGATGTCTATAACCTAGAGACAAATGATGTAGAATACAAAAGAGGCAAGAATAAGCGGTTTTGGACTGAGGAGGAAAGATGTGTCTTAATTAGATATTTAGAAGATATTACCATTGATCCTCTTTGGAAAATAGATGGTGATTCTAAGAACAATTACGTGAACGAGATAAGAAGGTTGATAATGTTGAGGCAATCGGCCCTAAAATGATTAAAAGATCATGGTTTTGATGTGTGTGTTAATATGTTTAAGGTTAGAGTGTTATGTTGTATTTGATATGTGTGATTGAGTTTGCAGGACTTGGAGAATCACACATGGTGAACATATCCGAGGGACGAGAGCCGAGAGAGGAGGACTCCAAGGGCAAGCCGGGAAGTGGACTTCAAGGGCACACGTGAAGGGTGGCATGGAGGCAAGCCAAGGGAAGGCTTGTGTGCGCATCCGAGGGACGAGAGCCAGAGGAAGATGACTTCAAGGGGCGAGACAAGGGAGTGAACCTGAAGGCACACGTGAAGGAGAATGTGAAGAATGGTTGTAAGTGAGTGGGCAGTCAACTGGCCAGAGGGCAGTCGACTGCCAAAACTCACAGAAGGTTTTCAGCCTTCTACCAGTCGACTGGCCTAGAGGCAGTCGACTGGTGTACCCCGAAAACTAGTCGTTGGCTAGCAATTAATGCTAGGCTAGTCGACTGCCCCAGGGGCAGTCGACTGGTGCGGTGCGGGGCTGGACAGACTGCGAGTTTGTCCTGTTCTTTTATAAAAGGAGGACCTTTTTGCACGTGAACGGTTCGGTTCCGTACTGTAACGAAGTGCTGCTCGTGCAAAAAGTCTTCTCATCTTCCTCTCTCTCCAATCACTGTATTCTGTAAAGAGGAAGACAACGTCGTTGTAAAGGTTTCTCCACCTGAAGGAGATTTTTCTTAGTAGAGGTGGAGTACGTGCGTGGATCCTTAGATTAGTTACCCATTTGGCTAGATACCAAGTAAATTCCGATTGTTAGCATTATTCTGTCTTGTCCTTTGCATATTATCGTTTCCGCTGCGCTAACAATCTTGTAGAGATTCAATGAAAAGTGCTATTCATCCCCCCCCCCTCTAGCACGCTATTCGATCTATCAATTGGTATCAGAGCCGGTTCGTTTCGGAAGAACTCACCGTCGACCGGAGCAAAATGAAATAGCGTGCTAGAGGGGGGGTGAATAGCACTTTTCGTTGAATCTCTACAAGATTGTTAACGCAGCGGAAATGATAATATGCAAAGGACAAGACAGAACAATGCTGACAATCGGAATTTACTTGGTATCCACCCAAATGGGTGACTAATCCAAGGATCCACGCACGTACTCCACCTTCACTAAGAAAAATCTCCTTCAGGTGGAGAAACCTTTACAACGGCGTTGTCTTCCTCTTTACAGAATACAATGATTGGAGAGAGAGGAAGATGAGAAGACTTTTTGCACGAGCAGCACTTCGTTACAGTACGGAACCGTACCGTTCACGTGCAAAAAGGTCCTCCTTTTATAAGAGAACGGGACAAACTCGCAGTCTGTCCAGCCCCGCACCAGTCGACTGCCCTTGGGGCAGTCGACTGGCTTAGCATTAATTGCTAGCCAACGGCTAGTTTTCGGGGTACACCAGTCGACTGCCTCTAGGCCAGTCGACTGGTAGAAGGCTGAAAACCTTCTGTGAGTTTTGGCAGTCGACTGCCCTCTGGCCAGTCGACTGCCCACTCACTTACAGTCATTCTTCACATTCTCCTTCACGTGTGCCTTCAGGTTCACTCCCTTGGCTCGCCTCTTGAAGTCATCTTCCTCTGGCTCTCGTCCCTCCGATGCGCACACAAGCCTTCCCTTGGCTTGCCTCCATGCCACCCTTCACGTGTGCCCTTGAAGTCCACTTCCCGGCTTGCCCTTGAAGTCCTCCTCCCTCGGCTCTCGTCCCTCGGATATGTTCACCATGTGTGATTCTCCAAGTACTGCAAACTCAATCACACATATCAAATACAACATAACACTCTAACCTTAATCATATTCACACACACATCAAAACCATGATCTTCCAATCATTTTAGGGTTGATTGCCTCAACAATCTCCCCCTTTTTGATGTGTGGCCAATATGTTTAAGTTTAGAGATAAAACAACAGCCAACAATAACAATAGCAATAAGTAGCAATTGAAAAATATAAGATATAGCAAACCTAAGAGGTAACCTCCCCCTTAACCCATGTCTTCTCCCATTTTCAATTCTAATTATAATCCACGTTAAGTTTCCAACCTAACTTAACAATTAACAACAACAATTAAAAATAAAAGACATAGCGAAACCTAAGAGGTAACCTCCCCCTTAACCCATGTCTTCTCCTATTTTTAATCATCCAAGGTTTAAGTTAAACAACTACCTTAAACCATCTATTTTAAGTCAAAATTCTAACTTAAACCACCCACTGTGGGCAGTCGACTAGCACGCCTGCTTTCAGTTTCTGAATTTTTTTCAGAAATCCAACTTTCTCTCGTTTGATGCCATAGGGTTGGGTTGCTTGAGGCAATCATTTTGATGGTGTCAAAGGGGAAGAATGGGTGATTTAAGTTAGAATTCTGACTTGAAATGGATGGTTTAAGGTAGTTGTTTAACTTAAACCTCAGATGATTAAAAATAGGAGAAGACATGGGTTAAGGGGGAGGTTACCTCTTAGGTTTCGCTATGTCTTTTATTTTTAATTGTTGTTGTTAATTGTTAAGTTAGGTTAGAAACTTAACATGGATTATAATTAGAATTGAAAATGGGAGAAGACATAGGTTAAGGGGGAGGTTATCTCTTAGGTTTGCTATGTCTTATATTTTTCAATTGCTACTTATTACTATTGTTATTGTTGGCTGTTGTTTTATCTCTAAACTTAAACATATTGCCACACATCAAAAAGGAGGAGATTGTTGAGGCAATCGGCCCTAAAATGATTGGAAGATCATGGTTTTGATGTGTGTGTGAATATGTTTAAGGTTAGAGTGTTATGTTGTATTTGATATATGTGATTGAGTTTGCAGAACTTGGAGAATCACACATGGTGAACATATCCGAGGGACGAGAGCCGAGGGAGGAGGACTCCAAGGGCAAGCCGGGAAGTAAACTTTAAAGGCACACGTGAAGGGTGGCAAAGAGGCAAGCCAAGGGAAGGCTTGTGTGCGCATCCCAGGGACGAGAGCCAGAGGAAGGTGACTTTAAGGGGCAAGACAAGGGAGTGAACCTGAAGGCACATGTGAAGGAGAATGTGAAGAATGACTGTAAGTGAGTGGGCAGTCGACTGGCTAGAGGGCAGTCGACTGCCAAAACTCACAGAAGGTTTTCAGCCTTCTACCAGTCGACTGGCCCAGAGGCAGTCGACTGGTGTACCCTGAAAACTAGTCGTTGGCTAGCAATTAATGCTAGGTCAGTCGACTGCCCCAGGGGCAGTCGACTGGTGCGGGGCTAGACAGACTGTGAGTTTTTCCTGTTCTCTTTTAAAAGGAGGACCTTTTTGCATGTGAACGGTACGGTTCCGTACTGTAATGAAGTACTGCTCGTGCAAAAAGTCTTCTCATCTTCCTCTCTCTCCAATCACTGTATTCTGTAAAGAGGAAAACAACGTCATTGTAAAGGTTTCTCCACCTGAAGGAGATTTTTCTTAGTGGAGGTGGAGTACGTGCGTGGATCCTTGGATTAGTCACCCATTTGGGTGGATACCAAGTAAATTCCGATTGTTAGCATTGTTCTGTCTTGTCCTTTTCATATTATCGTTTCCGCTGCGCTAACAATCTTGTAGAGATTCAACGAAAAGTGATATTCACCCCCCTCCCCTCTAGCACGCTATTCGATCTATCAGATAATGCAAAAGTTACCCTAGTTGGCAATCGAAGTGAAGGACAATGACTCTAAGATCAAGTTCTTAAAGGGAAGATATCATGCTATTAATGAAATGTGCAAACAGAGTGACTGTTCTTGGAATGATGTTGAAAAAAAGATTGCATGTGAATTTACATGGTGTACCGAATGGATTAAAGTATGCCAATTCATGTGTTTTATTTTGTTATTTTATGAATATTATCAGTTAGATGTATATTTTGATTACTTTGATGATGAGTAGTGTTGATGCAGTCTGGCCCGATTGTTGTTTTGGTGTTGACAACGATTTAAGTTTAGTTGAATGGATTTGGATTAAGTCCAGGTGGATCGGGAGATCGTACGCTGGCATGTGAAAAAGTCCTAGCTTGGAGGGCTAGGTGTGAAAAGTCCTAACCTGGAGGGTTAGGTGTGAGAAAATCCTAACCTGGAGGGTTAGGTATGGAAAAATCCTAGCTTGGAGGGCTAGGTGTGGAAAAGTCCTAATTTGGAAGGGTTGGGTGAAAAGTCTTAGCTTGGAGGGCTAGGTGAAAAGTCCTAACTTGGAGGGTTAGGTGAAAAGTCCCAACTTGGAGGATTAGGTGAAAAAATCCTGGCTTGGAGGGTCAGGTCCTAGCTTGGAGGGCTAGGTATGGAAAAGTCCTAATTCGGAAGGGTTAGGTGAAAAGTCCTAGCTTGGAGGGCTAGGTGAAAAGTCCTAACTTGGAGGGTTAGATGAAAAGTCCCAACTTGGAGAATTAGGTGAAAAGTCCTGGCAGGTTCCTAGCTTGGAGGGCTAGGTTGGATGAAGGTCTAACTCAGAGGGGTTGGGTGAAAAGTCCTAGCTTGGAGGGCTAGGTGAAAAGTCCTAACTTGGAGGGTTAGGTGCAAATTCCCAACTTGGATAGTTAGATTGAAAAATCCTTAGCTTGGAGGGCTAAGGTGAATGAAATCCTAGCTTGGAAGGCTAGGTCTGCGTCCCTGGATCGGTCTGGTGACCGATCAAGGAATTGGCACGCTGCTCCTTCGTGGATCGATCTGGTGACCTATCCAGCGATGTCTGATCGATCTGGTGACCTATCCAGCGATGTCTGATCGGTCTGGTGACTGATCAGGGAGCCCACAGTGAGTTGAGTTCCCCTACTGATCTGCTCCTGATCGGTCTGGTGACTGATCAGGGATACTGTTCAGATCGGTCTAGTGAACGATCATTTGTCGCAAGGTTCTCACTATAACCGATCAGGATGACTCCTGATCGGTCAGGAAGCAGCCTAATTGGTCTGGTGACCGATCAGGCTGGAGCCTGATTGGTCTGGGGACCAATCAGTAGTGTGCAGTAGACTGCTGGATCGGTCTGGTGACCGATCAGGCTCCTCCCTGATCGGTCTGGTGACCGATCAGGAGCAGAACTTTAATTCAAATACGCTGTCAGAAGCTCTGATCACGACTGTTTTCACTACCGATTCTCTGCTACTTGCTGATTTCATTTGATATGCATTGCTAAGCCTCTGTTGGAGTGTGCAGGTGATAGCAGGTGATTCAAACACTCAAGGAGGGTCAATAGGAGGCTTTCCGTTGAGCAGGTTTGGCTGTTTCTCATTCTCAGGTTTCAACGGGCAACTGACCCAGCTGGCGACTGACGGAGGCTCAGCTGGAGAGGAGGTCTTCAGTGGACTGAGTGCTCAGGGAGGTCAGTGGGTTCACGCTGGCTCAGTGGATGCTGATGAAGCTTGTGATGGTGAGCAGAGCTTAAGTTGAAGCTGATGCAGAGGAGCTGAGGGGACAAGACAGAAAACTTGGGAAGTTTGGCTGGGTTGTGTTCGTGCTCTCTGTTGCTTTATGCTTGAGCTACAACTGCTAAGGAGGTTGCTACTACACATATTCTGATCCTTGAAGCAACCTGTTGAGAGATTGCATATTTGAGCACTTGGAAGAAGAAACAAGGAGCTCGGTGAGTCCATCAGCAAGAAGACACGATGAGGGAGTTCTTGCGTGAGATCTTGGCTGGGTGGAGCTCGGTGAGGGGTTTGCTTGTGTTCTTGCTTTCCTAAGTGCTCAGTAAGGTTTCTTCTTATGTTTCATTGTGCTTAATTCCATATATTGTTTGAAACGCTGTGGAGAGGTTTCTCCACCGAGAAGGAGGATTTGATATCCGGATTTTTCGAGACTTGATCTGCCGACGATCAAGGGATCGCCCACCTTAAGGGCACGCCAAGGAGTAGGGGCAAGTTATCCCCGAACCTTGTAAACAATCCTTGTTAGCGTTTATAGTTAGTTTTTCATTTCTGCATTCATACTCTGTTTGGTTTTTGCTTCCGCTGTGCTACTAACATTGAAGTGTAGAAATCTCAAAAGATAGAAAGTGATTTTTGTGTCTGGCTATATTCACCCCCCCCCCCTCTCTAACCATCCGAACTCCAACAAGTAGAACATAATACATATTCTATAGGGTATGCTTTGTGATTATGTTGTACCCTGTTGTTTTATTTTATAGGGAATGATGTTAAGAGCTTGTATAATGTATCATTCCCTTTAAGAATTTGGATATTGTGTATGACAAGGATCAAGCAACGGGGGATGTGGCTGAAGACCCACTTACTATTGAGCAGAATTTAGGAAATGCTAATATTCCTTTACCTGTAACAGGCAAGAGTGATTCAAACACTGAAATGAATATTTATTTACCATGGAGTTACTATCATATAATTCTTCTAGTGCACGTGCTTCCAAAAAAAACCCCTCATCAAGTTCATAAAACTTCAAAAGAGACCAAGTTTGCACTTGTGAAGAATGTTAAAACTAAGTACAAGAAATTTAATGATGAAGTTCAGGGTTTTATGAATAGTCTTGATGGTTACCTTGACACAATGTCAACTTGGATGCAAGGTACAATCTCACGAATGTCACAAGTTCTTAAACTACTAAAAAAGCATGAGTTCAGTGGTCCAGATAAGTACAAAGTTTCTAAAATAATTTATTAAGATCCTTGGAATATTGACTTGTTATTCAATTTAGATTCTGCTGAAGTGAGAGAACATGTGCTCGCTTTAATATAACTATAGTCGATTAAGATCCTGATTTTGAAATTATTATCCTCAACTATTGAGGCTGATATTTTATGGGTAGGTTTATATTTTGCTTGAGTCTTATAATTGATTTTGTTTTGAGATAGCCATTTGGGTAACTCTTATTTTATGTTAAGAAAAAGATGATGTTTAAAATGGTAATGAACAACATTACTGGTATTTTTTATAATATTTTGAATATGTTCCTTAATGTGATGAACAACTCTCATTTTTGCTTGAACAACATTACTAGTAGCTATTTTTTTATTCTAATTTATATCTAGAATTATATTTTTTTATCAGACATACTTATACTTAAATAATAATAAAAAAGAAAATATAAGTATATGCAATTTTATTAAAATAAAATTACTTAATATTTAAGAAAAACTTGATTTATACCATATAATTTCAATTTGATGATATTTCAAAGTTTGATTATTACATCCAAAAATATAATAAAAATAAATAAATATCAAATTCTATAATATTTTGATATTTTAAAAGACCAGTATTCTACTTTACCTTTATATAGATAAAAAAAGTTCTTATTCAAATTCTTATTTTTTATAGAAGAAAAAAAGAGCGAGAAAAAAATATTATCAGCAAAGAAGAAGGGTGTCTTGTCTTTCTTTGAGAATATCATCAAAGGATCCGAGTGAGAAGATCAGGAAAAAGATGCAGAACGAGAACAGTACAGAATTATTGGTCAACTAGAGTTTTATCAAGTTGCAAAAAGTATTAAAAAAATCAAATGAAAAAGTAATAAAATTTCATTTAAAATGGTGAAAGAGAATGTAATTAAATGCATTTAATTAACATGAGAATTCAATTAAATATGAAAGAATTCAATTAGGGAAGGGAATATATTTAATAAGGAAATAAATGATAATGGAAGTTAATAATGGATTGTGATATTAAATCCACGAGGGAACACCGTGCCAACTTCCCTGATCGGTCACCAGACCGATCCAGGCAAGGCCAAATCCACTCTAAGTCAAGAGAACGGGCTCCCAGCCTTCTCTGACTCGTGCTCAGTCCCCCGGACCAAGACTCCGTGCCCAGTTTCACTCACCGGGACTTCAACCTAGCTTCACTCACTAGGACCTGGCTTCACTCACCAGGGTTTCGATCACCCGGCTTCACTCACCGGGACCCGGCTTTATTCACCGGGATTTCAACCTAGCTTCACTCACTAGGATTTCCATCACCTGGCTTCACTCACCAGGACCCCGCTTCACTCACCGGGATTTTCATCACCTGGCTTCACTCACCAGGACCCGGCTTCACTCACCGAGATTTCCATTATCTGGCTTCACTCACCAGGACCCGGCTTCACTCACCGGGATTTCCATCACCTGACTTCACTCACAAGGACCCGGCTTCACTCACCGGGATTTCAACCTAGCTTCATTCACTAGGATTTCAATCACCTAGCCCTCCAAGCTAGGACTTTTCCACACCTAACCCTCTAGGTTAGGACTTTTCACACCTAGCCCTCTAAGCTAGGACTTTTTCACACCTAACCCTCCAAGTTAGGACTTTTCACACCTAGCCCTCCAAGCTAGGCCTTTTTCACACCTAACCCTCCAAGTTAGGACTTTTCACACCTAGCCCTCCAAGCTAGGACTTTTTCACACCTAACCCTCCAAGTTAGGACTTTTCACATGCCAGCGTGCGATCTCCCGATCCACCTGGACTTAATCCGAACTCAACCAGACTTAAATCAAACTTAAATTGGTGTCAACACCAAAACAACAATCAGGGTCAGACTGCATTAACAATGCACACGTCCGATTATCGCTTGGACACCATCGGCGGCCTTCGGCCGCCGCTCCGAATCAAACTATACCATGGGGGGCACGATGAACCCATCGGAGATCGCTGCATGCAAGGTATCACGTCATTCACTATGTTTTTCACTCTCCCATTTTCACTCTCTCTATCATTTTTCTTTAGCATTATCGACAGATACATAGTTATTTAGTGGTCTTTTTAGATATTTTTGTAAATCTGACATGTTTTGATGTATGTATGATACAAGACCTATTTTGAGATATGTATGATGTAAGACTTGATTACAGACAAAAGCTTGGTTTTCAGTCTATTTAAATATTTTGACCTGTTGACCTGTATAAAGTGTTCTAAATTACAGGCTTTGTAAATAGATCGTAGGTCAGGCCAGGCTTAGGCCAAGAACAAAGTCTATAATAGGTCGCGGGTTAGGCTTAGGCCATGTTGTTACTATATCGGCCTGACTTGTTAAGGAAAAAGCCTAGCGTAGCCTGGTGGTAATACAAATGAGGGAATGAATCTTTATAATTGGGTAATGACTCATTCACTTGTCCCCCTTCCCCTCCTCAATCAACTATCAGTTTATTTTCAGCAATCACAATTTTCCCTTAATACCAATAATGACATTGACGTAATACTTTCCTTCTCCATTTTTTCTAACACAAGTGTCATCCTTTTCTTCTACACTCTCTTGTGTCAATCACAACCGCGTCCGCATTCGTCATCCACATCCCCCCCCTTCATCAATTACAGCCACAGTCGTCATGCGTCAATCACATCCATAGCCATAACTCTCCCTTTTCTCTCATCTCTTCCGTCTGTCGCACCGTCGGTCGTAGCCCACCTCCATCAGTCGCAGCCCGCCTCCGTCAGCCACATCTCTCCCTGTAAGTCCTTTGTTTAAAAAAAAATTCAGTCCTCTTCGAATTAGATGTGTATATTGTGGAGTATGTGTTCAAGGATAAACAAGACTTTTTTAAAAAAAATTTATTTCACTTTCGTCCTGCCTTTTGATGATGTTTGGTTTTTGGTGGTAGTTTACATTTGGTTCTATTGTGTGAGCTATTAATTGCTTTGCTTTTCATGTTTGATAAATGCATTTGGGCGGTTGTGGGTTACAATATTATGCTTATGGCTATGTTGGTCCTCCTATTATATCAAATTTCATATTGAATATATCGATGCACTAAAATTTGCCGAATAAAAAATAAGGAAGAAAAATAAATTATGTGAACGCAATGGATATTTAGTCTTACAAAAGAGAGTGATGCATTTTGTATTAGTGAACTCTGTATGGATAGGAGAACCTTCACGATATTAATATATTATATGATATGGTAAGAGACATTGGGGGATTAAAAGATACAAGAAATGCATCCGTTGATTAAATTATGATATTGCTTTATCTATATTCTGGCATATCATAAGAAAAACAGAACAATTAATCTTCTTTTTCGTCGAAGTCAAGAGACTGTGAGTCATCACTTCAATCTTTGTCTCACGCAATTATGAAACTTGGTCATATATTACTCAAAACACCTGAACTTCTATCCGAAAACAGTGAAGATTACAGATGAAAACTATTTAAGATAAAAGATATGACAAATACTTAGTAACATGTTAGGGTCATTATGATTTAGTAGTCTTTCTTATTAAAATATTAAAGTGTTGCATAAGGCCGTTAGACGGTACTTTCATTCTGGTGACACCTTCTAAAGAAGAAAAACAATGTTATTACACAATGAAGTAAGGTATAGAGACAAATGTGTTGGGAGTATATTCTCCAAATTTGTAATTTATATATGTGTTACTTAGATAGAAAGGTTTTGCTCATGATAGTCGTGTTCTATGTGATGACATTAGTAGACTTACTGGGCTTAAAGTTCCTCAAAGCATATAAAAAAAGTTGTGAATTAACCAACAAACCCAGATTTAAAATTTCAAAAATAAGTTGTTTGTTGTAGTCACACATTTTTGTTTTATTGCCGAAGGTTGTTACTACTTGGTTGATGTTGGTTGTTGCAATTCTTCTCGATTTCTTGCTCTTTATCATGGGCATAGATATAATCTTAATGAGTTTGATGGTCATCAACCCGAGACTCCGGGTGAATATTTTAATATGAAACTCTCTAGAGCATGAAATATAATCCAGAGATGTTTTGATTTGTTGAAGGGAGCGTTGGAAAATTCTAGCATCCCTTTTTTTCCCAATACAAACCAAGTGTGTATTATTATTTCCTGTTGTCTTTTCTATAATCTAATTCATAAATTCAAGAGTAAAGATCCTTAGGAATCTATAGAGGGCGTTTAAGAAAGCGCAAAAGATGAAAGTGATAATGAAGTAGAATACATATGTACAATTGCCCCAACTGACCAGTCGAATGCGTTCAGGAATAATATGGCAATTGTAATATTTAATAATTAGAGAAATGAAGTTTTATTGATATGGGATGACTACTGCATATGTTTGTGCTTATGTTGTATTTTTATTAGAATATTTTGTTGAGGCAATCTATGATCCATAGGACCCTACGTTTTGATATTTGGGAAAAGAGTTTAAGTTAGGTTCATCCTTGTATTTGATATGAGTATTTGAGTGTGCAGGCTTGCAAGATACAAATATGATTCAGCTTGATGGCTTTGGGTCCGGTGAAGGATGAAGCATCCGAGGGATCATGGACAATGCAGCAACGATGAGCCGAGGGAAGTGCAACTCGAGGCATATGCGAAGGATGACATGAGGATGAGTCGTAGGCTTGTATGCATCCGAAGGACATGACCCAAAGCGAAGAAGGATTAAAGGCAAGAGTCAAAGCTCCGATGAAGAGTCAAGGGAGTCGTGAGAGTTTGAGTGCGAGTGAAATGTGCTCGGGATGGGAAATCCTAAGTTTAGGGTTTTACCAGTTGACTGGTATGAGATCAGTTGACTGGTGGAGGACATAGAAGGATCAGTCGACTGATCTTTTGTCTGGTATGTGCTTAGTTGACTGGTATGAGCTGTAACATTTGAATTCGACAGCTGACAGTCAACTAATGTTGACACCGATCGACTAGTAATGGCTGAATCAACAACAAGCTCTATTTAAGAGCACTCGGTTTTCTTAAGCTAGGTTGACGAAATTGGTCTGGGTTAAAGACCAATTAGTAGTCTAAGTGCTCAAGTGTTTTTGGTGGTGTTGTGGCAAGGTTTCTCCACCCACAAGGAGCTACACGAGCTAGTCGGAGGTGCTCCGGGGAGTCATCCACCGACGAATCGGGATCGTCCACCTTACGGACTGCCATGGAGTATGAGCATTATCTCCGAACCACGTAAATTGGTTTGCCTCTCTTCTTGTTAACTTAGTTTAATTGTTATTCTGCGTGTGTGCTAACAAGTATAGGAGAGAACCGAGAGAATTGATGGTGACGAGCTATTGACCCCACCCTCTAGTCGGTCATAGATCTTCGAACACATTTTCAATGTGATGTAATATTTTGTATGACTCTGCGAGCGACCTTATATACAACTTAACTTTTTCAATATTATTTGATATTTATGTTTTTGAGTTGTTATATAATGTGTATAATTACATTATTATGCTTTTGGAATTTATATTTATTGAACCACAATATGATGAATAGCAATACAATGGATGACTATAACCAAGAGACAAATGATGAGTTTTAATTAGATGTTTACAAGATATGACCACTGATCCTCTTTTGAAAATAGATGGTGATTTTAAGAACAATTACTTGAACGAGATAAGAAGGTTGATGGTGCAAAAGTTATCCTAGTTTGTACCTGTGAAAAATGCTAATACTGAGTTTAAGGAATTTAATGATGAAGATCGGGGTTTTATGAATCGTCTTGATGTTTGATCCTGTCGCGAAGTGGGGTGGCAGTCCAACGGGCTGGACGGGCCTCGCGGGAGCCACGAGCCGATAAGGTGGTCGGTCGTCGGTCGCGCCTTGCCCCGCCCCTGCAAAACAGAGACCGTCAGTGGGCCCGCCGGGGAAAATCCCCGGTCAGGCACTCCGACGATCAAGTCAGTCTTCGAGGGCAGGTGAGGGGTAACTGAATTGAAGCGAGACAAGGGATGCGAGAACTCGCGCATGCCTACCTGCGGTAGGGGGAGTGCCGAACTTTTATAACCAGGGGAGCTAACAACCCTCGTCCCCGCAGGTGGGAACGGGGTATGATGACTGTCAGCCCACATAGAGCACAAAGGAGAGGCGCAACATGGCGCGGGGTGCTCCGGCAGTACGTGAGTACTGGGTGCGCAGTACGAGAGTACTGGAGGCGCGGGAGGGCCGCGTGGGGATGTCAGAGGTAAGTGAAGCGTGAGGAACCCCGTTAACAGGGTCGTACCCCGGAAGTAAGGATGTGAGGAGGTGCTTGGGCTGGACAGCCCGTACCCGAGCGTCGACTGGCGGGTCCCTACGCTGGGGACCGAGTCGGGTAAAGACCAGGGAACGTGGGCCGCCACGCGTCCAACTGGTAGGGAGAAAGAAAGGGAGCGCAGGGTACACCCTGGGTCGGGAGTTGTCACGAGACTCGACCTTGCCGATGGTGCTAAACTCTGCCCTGGGTCGAGGTGAACTAGTGTGAATGACTAGGCCTTCTGCAGAGTCGGCTGGCTAAGAGGTGGCCCAGCCGCCTTTTCAGATGATCTGATGGGCCCGTCCCCTCCCTTTCTTCCCTTTGGAGGGGCCTCCGGGCGCGAGGCCCTATTCGCTGCTAGGGTGGTTGACCTGTCTACCAGGCCCTCGTGGCGCCAGGCTGGCCTGCGGGCCCGGCCTATGCCCCTACCCGTAGGCAAGGCCGGGATCATAAGCGTCCCCCTCGAGTCTAGTCGAAGGAGGCGGCGAGTCCGACTGACTGGACCGTCTTCATTTCACGAAAGCCTGGCACGCCGAGGGGATCCGGGTCTCGTCTGGGGACTTTTCTGCGGGCTTGTCAAGGCCTGGGAATTCCGGTCGGCCGATGAAAACACGCTGTCTTCTTATTCACTACTGACGGTTCCGTATCCCTAAGCGTCTGAGGGCTCCTCGTCACTGCCGCTCACATATGAGGAGGGTTCCACGTGTCTTGTCCCTCTTCCTTCTCCAGTCGCCGAGGTAGTTTCTCCATTCCCCGAGGAACGAGGTTGGGCGCAAGGTGCTCTGCTTCTTGGGCCCCGCTGGGCCTGCACGTGCGGCGACTACCATCCGTCGCCTCTGCCTTGGCCCACTGCCGGGTGGCCATGTCATCCTATATAACTGCGTAAAAGCTGTTCATCCTTTGCTCTGGCATATTGTCTTCTTTGTCCTGGCTAGGGTTGCGATTGTTCCCCGGTGCTCTTCGCTTTCTCTTGCGGGCGGATCCTTCTACCTTCTTGGGTTTCCCATGGCTTCTTTGTCTCGCGACCCTCACCCTGGTATGTCACAGCGAGGTCTGTTCTCACCCACGGCGATCTTGAGGACATTAGGGCGGAGTTTCACATTCCGGCAGATCACGACCTTCAGTTGCCCTCTCCCTCAGACCAACCAGCCACACCGCCGAGGTACTACATCACTATTTCGAGGGATCACCTGCAAGCGGGCCTGCGCTTCCCCATTCATCCTTCCCTTGCTTCGGTGTGCTGCTATCTCTGCATCAATCTGTCCCAACTGACCCCCAATTCCATCCACCTCCTCTGTGGGTCCATCATCCTCTTCCTGTTGTACTGCTGCTCTTCTCCCGCCGAACTGTTCCATCATTTTTTCTATCTGAAGAAACAGAAATGGGGCGAGTTTGTTTTCCAAGCTCACTCGGGGACTTCCTTCCTTTCTTCTCTTCCTTCCGCCAGCAGGGGTTGGAAGGAGAGGTTTCTTTTTATCCGCCCCATGGCTTTCCCGTCTTGGCCGTCTAACTTCCGGCGGGATTTTCCTCAACCGCCTCCTCATCACACGGATCCCCGGAAGTTTTATCCCTTCGAGCGTGCCCTTTCCTTGTTTAAGGATAAACACTACCCAGTTGGGCCGCTTTTGGCCGAGAATATCTTATCTGCGTTCGGCCTTAGTCCAACGCCTTTCGTTCGTCCTGCCTCCTTATGTAAGTGGTTTTTCCTTGTTACTCAGCTTTTGCTATTTCCTGACTTCTGCTTACTGGTCAGTTGAGATGATGTATCCCGCGGCTCCCGAGGGAGGTTTCGGCTTGGGGCATGCCACGGAAATGGAGGCGCGTCTCTGAACAGTGATGAGAGAGGAGTGGGCGAAGGCCGCGGAGCGGAGGGCCGTGCAGGAGTGGCGCTCCGCCTTGCTGACCGAACAAGAAACTCCTCTATCCCCTTCCCCTTCTCCAGCCTCCTCCGAGGAAAAAGAGATTCTTCATTCGGGCTAAGAGGATACTCGGCCCTTGAGCCATTCCTTGTAGTCAACAAGGTTTCCTAGGATGGTGTCAGACTGGAAAATAATCCAAGTGAAGTCAAATATTATGTTTTCAAAAGTAATTATATCTTTCAAAGCCTAATATTCTTTCAAAAGTACTTAATTTTAAAAAAAAGTACTTAATTAAAAAATATATATATATTTTTCATAAGTACCTACTCTTTTCAAAAAACTCAATACATTTTTCAAAGGTAATTATATTTTTCCAAAATTACTTATTATTTTTCAAAATATCATTTTTCAAAACTGTTGAATCTATTATTTTTCAAAAGTAGTTGCATGCCTCAAAGATCATCCTTTAAAATATTTGGCATTTTCTCAAAAATATTGTCTACGTTGTCTAAGTTCAAAATACTTAAGTATTAGTTTTATGCTATGCTTTCAAAATTTTATACTAAGTAGCTTCAAAAAATACTCTCATTGTTGGTGCAAGTATTCTTTTTTTTGATGTATGACAAAGGGGGAGAGGTAAGTGCTTAAGTTAGAAATTTCTTGGATTCTTACCAAAGGACCATTTGATCAAAATGTTTTTCAAAACTAAGGTCATGTCTTAGTTTGATCCCAAAGATGGTAAGTTAGCCCCTTAAACCAATCTAACTTAAGTTATTGTCAAACATTAAAAAGGGGGAGATTGTTGGTGCAAGTTGCATCAATGATATTTCTCTTAAGTGTTTTAATGTTTGACAATACACTTAAGTCAGTGATATATTGAACAGACAAAGGGAGCAAAGGAGAAGTAACCCAAGTTGAAGAAATGTCCTAGTTAACCCAGGTATTGAAACCCTAAAGACCTAACGAAGGGCTGTTAGGCACCTAGCGAAGGGCTGCTAGGTATCGTAACCCTAAGACCTAGCGAAGGGCTGCTAGGCATCAAAATCCTAAGTCCCAGCGAAGGGCTGCTGGGCACCTAGCGAAGGGCTGCTAGGTATCAACACCCTAAGACCTAGCGAAGGGCTGCTAGGCACCTAGCGAAGGACTGCTAGGTATCGAAACCCCAAGACCTAGCGAAGGGCTGCTAGGCATAGAAGACCTAGCGAAGGGCTGCTAGGCACCTAGCGAAGGGATGCTAGGCATAGAAGACCTAGCGAAGGGCTGCTAGGCACCTGGCGAAGGACTGCTAGGGAAAGAAGACCTAGCGAAAGGCTGCTAGGCACCTGGCGAAGGGCTGCTAGGCACCTGGCGAAGGGCTGCTAGGCACCTGGCAAAGGACTGCCAGGGAATTAAGTCTTGGTCCGAGGGACTGAGCAACTTAGCTGAGCGATGACTAAGGACAGGAGTAGAGACGGGTCAGGGTTTGGGCGTCTCGAGGTCCGGAGGTATCGGAAGCTAAGCAAAAGTCCACCCGAAGGGCTGGGTGGCAACCGTCTCCTGAAAGGAGTAGGTGAAGGGCGAGTTCTCGGGGATAGGAACTCGTGCCGGTACGACCTAGGGTTTCGTGCAAATTCGAAGTCCGAACCAAGTCCTTAAGCTTAATATTATATGCATATATGCTTTGTGTTTGTGTATCTTGCAGGTAACAAGAACAGAGACAAAGCAAGCAGAAGAACTAGCCTTGCAGTGTTAATGCAGGGTGCCCCAGTGTTGGGGGCGCCCTCATGCACCAGGGCGCCCTGGTCAACACCATTTTCGCTGCTGCGAGTCAGAAGCCGTGGATAAGCGCTGACTGGGTTCAAGATGGGCGCCCGGAAGATCCGGGGCGCCCTGGTCAAAGCTGTTATCAGCTGCGGCGAGGTAGGCGCAGGGATAAAGTTTGACCGAGTCTTCCGGGGCGCCCCCAGCGTCCAGGGCGCCCCCAGGAGGCCTATATAAGGGGCTTCGACCCCTCAGCTTCAGACACGACTTCCAAGCACTGTTCTAATCATTTTGACCAACGGCAACACACTAGAAACGAGGCTCTACGACCGGGAGGCTCCAGGAGGAAGTGCGCGGCACTTCGGAGGTCCAGATTGGCCGAGCTTCATCCTTGTCTTGTTGGTTTGCATTTTGTTAATTACCGTACTTAAATTTCTATATTATTGATTGTAATATTGAACTGTAAGTCGGGTTTCTCCGCCTCCGGAAAGTCCGGAAAGGAGACCAATAGTGGACGGGCGTTCCCGTGCATAGGCCTTGGATGTACTGACCCTGGGGGGTCGGGAACCAAGTAAAATCCGCGTATCCCTTGCTGTGTTGTTATTCGTTCTATTTATTTTTCCGCTGCGCTAACACTCTAAGTCTAGAACGAAAGTTACGAAGTTTCTGCGAAAGATTTTCACGATTGTCGATATTCACCCCCCCCCCTCTATCGACGGCACCGGTCCTACAATTGGTATCAGAGCCGAGCCGCTCTTCACCGGACTAACCGCCGACGGAGCAACGACGCCAGGAGTTGAGGGGGAGCCCAGGGGTGAATCAGGTACATTTTTTTAATGTCTAATTTTAAATCGCATATTATTTGTTTCACATGCAGGGAGAGAGGGCACTATAAAAATCAGTGCCCTACTCATAAAAATCGTTCATCACCGGCAGCGAAGGAGGCACCAGCGCCAGGAAACCGGAGGGACAAAAGCAATATCAGATGCTTCAAGTGCGAAAAATACGGGCATTACAAAAACAAATGTCCGGCGAAGGTACGTAAGATTTACGTTCCAAAAATTTTACAATTTCCTGCACTGTCTTTAGATAATTCAGTCAATTTTTCTGAAAAATTAAATTTACTGCATAGTAGATTAAATATTTTGCATAAAAAATTAGAAAATATGGATATGATTAAAATATCCAAAATTAACTATTTAATTATTAATACCAATTCAATAATTGCTAAAATTAATTCCGATATTAAATCTAAAATAAATTCTGATAATTATTCTGATAAAATTAATTCTGACAATTATTCTAATAAAATAAATTCTGATAATTATTCTGATAAAATTAATTCTGATGAAATTAATTCTGATAATTATTCTGATAAAATTAATTCTGATAATTATCCTGATAAAATTAATACTGATAATTTTAAATCAGATAAAATTAAACCTAAGGATAAAGTTGAATTCAAAATAGAAAATCTTAAGGATAAAGTTGAATTCAAAATCGAAAATCTTAAGGATAATTCGGAATTCAAATTCGAAAATCCTAAGGATAATTCCGAATTCAAATTTGAAAACCTTAAGGATAATTTTAGTGATATCCCTGAAATTATTGAAAATTTTAAGGATAAAGATGATTTTGTTGAAAATATTCATGAGGATAATACAGATAAAATTTTCCTAGATGATAACTTAATTATAGAAAATCCTGAAAGTTATTACAAAGATTTAACTAGTGGCCCCTTTTACTCCACCTACTGTGAGAAAATTGAAAAATCTAATCTTGAGGAGGATATAGAACTATCTAAGATAAAGGTCATAGTCAATAAAAATTACAAAAACTCAAATAAGTCAAAATTATTAGAAAAACTTGAAAAGAAAGATAAAGATGAAGAAGAAATTTTTGAAATAATGAAAATGATGAATTTAAACCCACAATTATTAATTAATCATTATAATCTTAATAATTCAATTAAATCTTAAAAATCCAATTAAATCTTGAATAATTCAGATTAATTCTAATTAATTAATTAAATCTTAAATAAATCCAAATTAAATTCAAAT
The DNA here is from genome assembly GCA_024364735.1 of Boesenbergia rotunda. NCBI lineage: Eukaryota > Viridiplantae > Streptophyta > Magnoliopsida > Zingiberales > Zingiberaceae > Boesenbergia > Boesenbergia rotunda. The sequence continues at coordinate 101,714 of JAGFNQ010001243.1, forward strand.
TAATTCAAATTAAATATTAAGTAAATTCAAATTAAATATTAATCAATTTCAAATTAATTAAATTCAAATTAAATATTAATTAAATTCAAATTAAATATTAATCAATTTCAAATTAAATAAATTCAAATTAAATCTTAATCAAACTCAAATTAAATATTAATCAATTTCAAATTAATTAAATTCAAATCAAATTTTAATTAAATATAATTAAATTCAAATCAAATTTTAATTAAATCTAATTAAATTCAAATCAAATTTTAATTAAATCTAATTAAATTCAAATTAAATCTTAATTAAATCTAATTAAATTCAAATTAAATCTTAATTAAATCCTAATTAAATTCAAATTAAATCTTAATTAAATCCTAATTAAATTCAAACTAAATCTTAATTAATTCTTAATAAGTTAAATAAATTCAAATTAATTAATTCTTAATAATTCAAATTCGAACTAATTAATTCTTAATTCAAATTAATTAATTAAATCTTAAATAATTCAAATTAATCAAGTAAATCTTAAATAATTCAAATTAATTCAAATAAATTAATTAAATCTTAAATAATTCAAATTAATTAATTCTTAATAATTCTAGTTTAAGTCAATTAAATTCGAATTAATTCAAATAATTTAATTAAAATTCAATTAAATTCGAATTAATTCAAATAATTTAAGTAAAATTCAATTAAATTCAAATTAATTCATATAAACTTAATTAATTCAATTTACTCTAATTAAAATTTGACTTTAAATTCAAACATCAATTAATTCTTAATTGAAATAAACTCGAACTAAAACTAAAACCTTACCCAAACCGTAACAATTATAATTAATAAAATTAAATATGTCAAAGTGGGTTGACATATTCGCCGGTTCACACGACATGTATCAAATCGGGAATTTGATACATCTTTAGAAACATAAGTAAAATGATTTAAATTGTTTGACTCATGCATAATTGACATGACATGCATTTGCTATTCTTTTAAAATATATGACATGTCATTCATATTTAAATTTTATGCATATATTAGAACGGCTATAGAAAAAAGAATAATTGAAACTTGATCAACCTAGTATTGGGTGGAGGTGAGATGATAGTACGTTAGGGAAGCCATCTTGGCGGAACTAGCCGAAGCTACCGATCCAAGACCCAAACTAGTTAGACCAGAATTTTTCAAAAAGTAATTTTGAAAATGAAATTTCATTAAAAGGCTTTGTCAAGGAAAGGGTGGATGATCCCAGCATAAGGCTACGGCCAAAGAAGGCCTAGTGCCTCGCCAAGACCTGGAAGCCAATTTTTGAAATTCAAATTCAAGTTACTTCTTGTCAAATTCAAATCTAACACAAGCTTCAATTAATTCTTAGAGTTAATAAATTAAGAAAAATGATTCAAGCAACTCACAATACACCTATAAGGCAACTATGCTTGTTGTATTGATACATCTAAAATGGGTGAGATGTTAAGGACTAATAAATTGAAAAATATTTTTCAAAATTGTTTTTCAAAATCATTAGAATATTTTTCTAAAAATATATTTTCAAAATAGTGTTTCAACATAATAATGTTTTTATGGAATTCATGCTTGTCTGATTGAATATACATATTATATGTTTTTCAAAAATTATATCTTTTCAAAAATTGCTTGACTCACGCAATTAGACACAAGCCTCTTAGGACAACACTAGAGTTCCTTAAGGCACTTAGATAGAGTCAAACGATATCAGATACAGGGGGAGTAATTCTATTTTTTTTCGAAAACTACACTGTACAAATTACTATTATTTGAAAATACTTTTCGAAAACTGAGCTTTAAAGCGGTATCACTTGTGTTTTTCGAAAAAGGCTTCAATTTTTTTTATAAATTTTGTATTATTCTCAAAAATTCATCTGAGTTTGATAAATTTTAAATAATATCTTGAGTTTGAAAAATCTTCCAGGACACTTAGGAAAATGTCCTTGTAGTCAACAAGGTTTCCTATGATTGTGTCAGACTGAAAGATAAACCGAATCAAGTATTATAACTTTAAAATTCTTATATTATTCAAAATTAACTTACATTCTGTGACTTATGAAATTTTTGAAATAATATTTACTTGAGTTGGAAAACTTCCAGGGCACTTAGGAAATGTCTTTGTAGTCAACAAGGTTTCCCAGGATGGTGTCAGACTGGAAAATAATCCAAGTGAAGTCAAATATTATGTTTTCAAAAGTAATTATATCTTTCAAAGCCTAATATTCTTTCAAAAGTACTTAATTTTAAAAAAAAGTACTTAATTTTAAAAAAAATATTTTTCATAAGTACCTACTCTTTTCAAAAAACTCAATACATTTTTCAAAGGTAATTATATTTTTCCAAAATTACTTATTATTTTTCAAAATATCATTTTTCAAAACTGCTGAATCTATTATTTTTCAAAAGTAGTTGCATGCCTCAAAGATCATCCTTTAAAATATTTGGCATTTTCTCAAAAATATTGTCTACGTTGTCTAAGTTCAAAATACTTAAGTATTAGTTTTATGCTATGCTTTCAAAATTTTATACTAAGTAGCTTCAAAAAATACTCTCATTGTTGGTGCAAGTATTCTTTTTTTTGATGTATGACAAAGGGGGAGAGGTAAGTGCTTAAGTTAGAAATTTCTTGGATTCTTACCAAAGGACCATTTGATCAAAATGTTTTTCAAAACTAAGGTCATGTCTTAGTTTGATCCCAAAGATGGTAAGTTAGCCCCTTAAACCAATCTAACTTATGTTATTGTCAAACATCAAAAAGGGGGAGATTGTTGGTGCAAGTTGCATCAATGATATTTCTCTTAAGTGTTTTAATGTTTGACAATACACTTAAGTCAGTGATATATTGAACAGACAAAGGGGAGCAAAGGAGAAGTAACCCAAGTTGAAGAAATGTCCTAGTTAACCCAGGTATTGAAACCCTAAAGACCTAACGAAGGGCTGTTAGGCACCTAGCGAAGGGCTGCTAGGTATCGTAACCCTAAGACCTAGCGAAGGGCTGCTAGGCACCTAGCGAAGGGCTGCTAGGCATCAAAACCCTAAGTCCCAGCGAAGGGCTGCTGGGCACCTAGCGAAGGGCTGCTAGGTATCAACACCCTAAGACCTAGCGAAGGGCTGCTAGGCACCTAGCGAAGGACTGCTAGGTATCGAAACCCCAAGACCTAGCGAAGGGCTGCTAGGCATAGAAGACCTAGCGAAGGGCTGCTAGGCACCTAGCGAAGGGATGCTAGGCATAGAAGACCTAGCGAAGGGCTGCTAGGCACCTGGCGAAGGACTGCTAGGGAAAGAAGACCTAGCGAAAGGCTGCTAGGCACCTGGCGAAGGGCTGCTAGGCACCTGGCAAAGGACTGCCAGGGAATTAAGTCTTGGTCTGAGGGACTGAGCAACTTAGCTGAGCGATGACTAAGGACAGGAGTAGAGACGGGTCAGGGTTTGGGCGTCTCGAGGTCCGGAGGTATCGGAAGCTAAGCAAAAGTCCACCCGAAGGGCTGGGTGGCAACCGTCTCCTAAAAGGAGTAGGTGAAGGGCGAGTTCTCGGGGATAGGAACTCGTGCCGGTACGACCTAGGGTTTCGTGCAAATTCGAAGTCCGAACCAAGTCCTTAAGCTTAATATTATATGCATATATGCTTTGTGTTTGTGTATCTTGCAGGTAACAAGAACCAGAGACAAAGCAAGCAGAAGAACTAGCCTTGCAGTGTTAATGCAGGGTGCCCCAGTGTTGGGGGCGCCCTCATGCACCAGGGCGCCCTCATGCACCAGGGCGCCCTGGTCAACACCATTTTCGCTGCTGCGAGTCAGAAGCCGTGGATAAGCACTGACTGGGTTCAAGATGGGCGCCCGGAAGATCCGGGGCGCCCTGGTCAAAGCTGTTATCAGCTGCGGCGAGGTAGGCGCAGGGATAAAGTTTGACCGAGTCTTCCGGGGCGCCCCCAGCATCCAGGGCGCCCCCAAGAGGCCTATATAAGGGGCTTCGACCCCTCAGCTTCAGACACGACTTCCAAGCACTGTTCTAATCATTCTAACCAACGGCAACACACTAGAAACGAGGCTCTACGACCGGGAGGCTCCAGGAGGAAGTGCACGGCACTTCGGAGGTCCAGATTGGCCGAGCTTCATCCTTGTCTTGTTGGTTTGCATTTTGTTAATTACCGTACTTAAATTTCTATATTATTGATTGTAATATTGAACTGTAAGTCGGGTTTCTCCGCCTCTGAAAAGTCCGGAAAGGAGACCAATAGTGGACGGGTGTTTCCGTGCATAGGCCTTGGATGTACTGACCCTGGGGGGTCGGGAACCAAGTAAAATCCGCGTGTCCCTTGCTGTGTTGTTATTCGTTCTATTTATTTTTCCGCTGCGCTAACACTCTAAGTCTAGAACGAAAGTTACGAAGTTTCTGCGAAAGATTTTCACGATTGTCGATATTCACCCCCCCCCCCCTCTATCGACGGCACCGGTCCTACACCAAGGGTTTAGCGGGAGCTGGCCCGCGATATGTATTGCCTCTTGGCCGAGTGGGACCCGGGGAGCGTGGGGCGCCACGCGTCCGCTCGGGGCTCGGGCCAAGGGTTTAGCGGGAGCTGGCCCGCGATATGTATTGCCTCTTGGCCGAGTGGGACCCGGGGAGCGTGGGGCGCCACGCGTCCGCTCGGGGCTCGGGCCAAGGGTTTAGCGGGAGCTGGCCCGCGATATGTATTGCCTCTTGGCCGAGTGGGACCCGTGGAGCATGGGGCGCCACGCGTCCGCTCGGGGCTCGGGCCAAGGGTTTAGCGGGAGCTAGCCCGCGATATGTATTGCCTCTTGGCCGAGTAGGACCCGGGGAGTGTGGGGCGCCACGCGTCCGCTCGGGGCTCGGGCCAAGGGTTTAGCGGGAGCTGGCCCGCGATATGTATTGCCTCTTGGCCGAGTGAGACCCGGGGAGCGTGGGGCGCCACGCGTCCGCTCGGGGCGCGGGCCAAGGGTTTAGCGGGAGCTGGCCCGCGATATGTATTGCCTCTTGGCCGAGTGGGACCCGGGGAGCGTAGGGTGCCATGCGTCCGCTCGGGGCTCGACCCAAGGGTTTAGCCCGAGCTGGCCCGTGGTAGTCTTAGGTACCCTTCTTGCTTGATTCGCCAGGTGGACACTCGCCCTATTTGATTTATTCGGGGCCACGTGTCTCCTGATTATGGGTCTGTCAGCTTATCACCTTCCTGCCTTGAGTAGCGGACCAATCCCTTGCTGTCTTTTCATATTTCTGCCTTCTTGCCTAGTCGTCGGATCGGCTATTGCCCACGACCCTCTATCAACGACCATGATTAACTTCCATCCCCTATATAGGCTCCAGCGATTGTCGCCTTTGTCTTTCCTTTGTACTCCTTCGTCTTCCTCCCTTTCCTCCCCTCGCCCTCCTTAGTGTCTTAGCGCTCTCTCCAGGATGTTGCGTGGTTTTATCATGGCGGAGGCTAAAGAGAGGTTGGCCCGTTATAGGGCGTCGGTGGCCGCCCTGCTTTCGGAGCCTATTCCTATTTCCTCCGATACTGCTCCACCGGTCGCCCCGGCATCTCCTTCTCCGGGGTCTAACCCTACCGCCGCCTCTCCTGCTGATAAGGACGAGGTGTTAGAGGGGGAGGCGCTAGACTCTGATATTGAGATTTTGCCCTTCGATCCTTCCGCCGGGGGGCTTGGCCGGCTCTCGGACCCTTCTCCTGATTGCTTGTCTACTTCTGGCGCCGCGCCTGCTTCTCTTCAGGTGATTTCCTCTCCTCTTACGGCAGCGAGCCCACCTTCTCTGCCAGCGACGGAGTCGGTTGTCTTGGCACCCTTCGAGGCTGGGGATACCCTACCCGCGCCTCCTTCATCTCCCCCGGCTCCTTCCAGCGATCCGAAGGGCCCATCTCAACTTGCCTTTCCGCCTGGGCCTCCTGCTTCCCCTGCATCCCTACCGCGTGCCCCTTGTTGGAGCAATCGGCCCCAAGATGGTCCGGAGTGACCATAGGTTTTGATGTTTGAGCAAAGGGTTTAAGTTAGGTTTTCCCTTGTGTACTTATATGTGTATGTTGAGTGTGCAGGTTGTACAGGTTACACATATGGACTTGACTGGATGGCCTCGGTACGGTGAAGGATGGCATGGAGGCAAGCTGGAGGCTTGCGTGCGCATCCGAGGGACCTTGGAGAGCAGGGACGATGAGCTGATGGGCGCGGACTTCGAGGCATGCATGAAGGATGGCATAGAGGCAAGCTGGAGGCTTGCGTGCATCCGAGGGATGGGAGCCGAAGATGAAGAGGGCGCGAAAGCAACAGTCGAGGCTGCGGAGGAGGAGTCAGTCGAGTCGTGAGGGTCGAGTGCTGTGTGAATGTACTCGGGAAGGGATTCAGCTAGGGACCAGTTGACTGCCCTGGGGGCAGTCGACTGGTAGGTGGCTGGTGAGCTGGCAAATTCGAACGTTGTGAGTGTCAAAGGTCGAATTTGGCTGGCACCAATCGACTGCCCTGGGGGCAGTCGACTGGTAGCGAGAAATCAGCCCCGAGTCCTATTTAAAGAGAACTTCGTGGTGGCTGAGTTTTTTGACGAATCTTGTCTTGGTTAAAGGCAAGATAGTAGTCTTTGTGCTCAGAGGTTTGCTTGGTGTTGTGGCGAGGTTTCTCCACCCACAAGGAGCAACGAGGGCTAGCCGGAGGTTATCCGGGGAGTGATCCACCGACGGATTCTTGGATTAGTCACCCGGCCGGGGTGGATACCAAGTAAAATCCTCTTTGTTAGCGTTATTTGTTTTCTTTATTATTGTTTCCGCTGTGCAACTAACAACGCAGGTACAAGAAAGGGGTTCGAGAAACGCTATTCACCCCCTCTAGCGTACGGAATCGATCCTAACATTTGGTATCAGAGCGAAGGACTGCTCTTGATTGGACTAACCGCCGAGGGAGCACTCGCTAGAGGAAGAAGAACATGGAAGATAAGTTGGGGGAAGACATCAACACACCCCCATCCTACAATCATGAAGAATTCGGGCATTGGAAGGCAAGGATGGAAAATTGGCTAGGGATGGATTGGGAGTGTAGAATGGTCATTGAAGATCCATTTGAATTTCCGAGAGACAAGCACGGGAAGAGGCTTCGTCCCAGATATTGGACAGATAAACAACGAGAGCAATCTATGACAAACGACAAGGTAATAAATATTTTGATTGATATTTTGCCAAAAAAATGTGTTGAGTTGTGTAGGAGAATATACAAGTGCTTACGAGTTATGGAGAAAACTAGAAGAACTCCATAAAAACACTACACGAGATCAATTAGTGGAAAAGGCCGAGGAGGTAAACTCAATAGCCCAAGAAGAGGAGAAAAAGAAAGAAGAATCATCTACCTCCTCAAGTGAAATGGAAGAAGAAAGTGAGAGGTCCTCCACCTCATCTAGAGAAGAAGAAGAAGAAGTATCAATTTCAAGAATTGAGGGGGAGGAGAGATCCATTTCCATACCGGAGCAAGAAAAAGCTCCAACCTCCACCAAAGCCAAGACCAAGGAACATATCACATGCTTTAGATGCAACGAAAAGGGGCACTACAAGGACAAGTGCCTGAAAGGTAAGAAGGAGGTACTCTCTAAATCCGGGTCCATTCAATTTAAATCTAACATGAATTGTAGGAATGGAGAAGCCCGAGAAAAGAAAAAGAAGATTCGATGCTTCACATGTGGAGAGCTAGGGCACTACCACACCAAGTGCCCTAGAAAAGGTGAACTAAAGAAAATGGAGCACTTGAGGAGATGGGAGAAAGAAAAAAGGAAGAAGAGAAGAAGCTCACATCAAGGAGGAACTCCAAAGGTAAGGAAGGTAACTCCTAACCTTAAGCCAAAATGTAATTCTAATTCAAGTTTCTTCATACATGATAAAAATAGAATTAATTATACATCCATGCATACTAGGATTAATGAAAATTGCTTAATGGTGCACAATTTTGGATTTAAATATAATGATAGAACTAGGGTTAACAAGGTAGATCATAACCCTAGGAAAAGCATACATCATGATCAACCTAGGACCTTTGTACCTAAGGAACAAGACACTAAGCCCAAGAAAGGAAGGAATGTGCCTAGAAAGGAGGATAGGTCTAGAAATGTCCAAAGTGGACATATGGATTCTAGGTTTAGGAACCTAGAAAGGGAAAATCAAGATTTAAGAGAAAAGCTTGCTAGGTTAGAGAAAACCCTAGAGAGATTCACTATTGGATCTAAGGGTTTAGATATGGTGTTGGGTAGCTTAAAACTCAACTATGATAGATTGAGCTTGGGATACCGGTCTAAGACCTCCAAGGTAGATGGAAAGAAATATGCTAGGAAGGCATATAATCATGGAATGGAGGGTAAGTCCAAGGATGGCAAGTGGGTGTCATCCAAAGGTAGAAAGGGTGACTTAACCAAGGACAAGGTGTCCAAGGTTAAGAAGGTCCAATTTGTAGGCCAAGAATCACCGGTGGCACACCGGTGTGGTCTAGTATGGATTGAGTCACCTAGGGAGGTGGCTAGGGCTAAGAGCTCAAGGGGGAGCTCTAGGAGCCTTTGGGGTCCATGGTAAATGGATCTCAATAGATTCTCTCCTAGGAAATTAGGTGAAATGTACCAAAAAGGGTTGGAAGACTTGGCTAAGTCTTAATCTTAGATTTTGGCACACTAGATGGAGTTTTAGGGAGAAAATGGTGAAAATAAGGGTGTATTAGGTAAAATTAGATTTTGATGTGTGAACACCATATAACTCAATGATAGAAATGTATCATGGTCAGAAATGAGAAAATACATCAAGGAGAAGCCTAAGTTAGAACTTTTGGAAGAGTTAAAATGATACAATCTAGAGAAATTAGAGTTTCGTGTCAACTTGGGATCTGGAGTACATTTATTTGGAAACATATTTTTCCCAAGTAGACATTGGCCCCACAAATCTCCCCACGAAATTTCATAATTTTTGGAGATTTATGGAATTATTTAGGGATTACTGAAATTGGGCTGGAAAACCTGAAATTCAGGTATTAGTCGACTGCCCTAGGGGCAGTCGACTGGTAAAAGCCCAGAAACATTCTGTGAGTTTTGGGAGTCGACTGCCATAGGGGCAGTCGACTGGTCTGTAGGCTGAAATGAAAATAGGTGTATTGGACAATCAAAATTACAAATTTGGATTATAGGATATGGCTGTGGATTTAAAGTCTTAATTATGATCTCATATTCCTTAAATGAAGTGTTATCTCATGGGTTAATAAGGATTTATTGAGTTTTAAAATCAAGGAAGATTGATAAAGTTTCCCTAAGTATCTAGGATTTAGAGGTCTAAAGGGAAAATTGAGGACAATTCCATGTGTCCAATTATGATGGTTAGCATTAACAACCACATGGAATTAGAGATAGACTTGGATGTTGATACAAAATGCCAATCTCTTAAGATAATTAGAAGTTGTACCAAAAGTCAAGCACATTTACTTTTTTTTTATGGAATTATATTTTTCTAGGATAGGGTATATCCTAGCAAATGTACTTGCAACTTTTTTAGAAATGTTCAAGGTTTAGTTGAGTTCTTTTTGGCACTAGGGGTAAGGTTGCTTGGGAGCAAGCCTTTAATGGTGTCCAAGGGAGACGAACTCGAGTGTTAGGTTGGGTATAACTCAACATGGTGTTATGGTGTTAAGTTGGGTAGAACTTCACCATGGGAAAATGAAAATTGAGAGAAGGCATAGGTTAAGGGGGAGGTAGCCCGTGTTTGCCTTGATTTTCATAGAAAATTATTTTTGAATTTTGTGTCTAACTTGGGAACGGTGATAGATACATGGTGAAATATATTTTTCCCAAGTAGGTATGGGTACCACAATGTTCTCTACAAAATTTGGAAATTTTTGGAGAATTGAGGAATTTCTGGCGCGTTTCTGAAATTCGGCCAGAAAATAGACTTTCAGAGTATCAGTTGACTGGCCATTTTGGCAGTCGACTGACCAGGGCTGATTTGGGTATCAGCAGCTAGTTTGGGATCCAAATGATAATAAACATGTGTATGGAGGTTGAGTACACATTGTTTAGGATCATTAAGGATTGAAAGAACCAATAATTGGAATATTATTCAGGTCTTTTTGATGTATGGCAAAGGGGGAGAGATGTTGGATTTAAGTGGAAAACCAAACATACCTTTGCTAGAAACCCTAGTTTTAGGGGGAGTTGAGTTTTAGGGGGAGCATGATTACTCCATTCTTGGCGTAAGGGGAACCTGGGAGAGGTTCTTAAAAAGCCTTTGTAAGTCCAATATAGGGGGAGCTTGGTAGAAGCTTTAAAAAGCCCATCTTGGAGAAAATCCTAACTTGGAGGGTTAGGTGGTGAAAAATCATAGCCTGGAGGGCTAGGTGTAGAAAATCCTAACTTGGAGGGTTAGGTGGTGGAAAATCCTAGCCTGGAGGGCTAGGTGTGAAAAAGTCCTAACTTGGATGGTTAGGTGTGGGATGCCTTGGGATAGGAACCATGGTTGCATTGCATATGCTTCGTTTTTGCCATTAACTACTGTTTTGTTTTCCCTAACTTAAACGGATTGCCAAACATAAAAAATGGGGAGATTGTTGGAGCAATCGGCCCCAAGATGGTCCGGAGTGACCATAGGTTTTGATGTTTGGGCAAAGGGTTTACGTTAGGTTTTCCCTTGTGTACTTATATGTGTATATTGAGTGTGCAGGTTGTACAGGTTACACATATGGACTTGACTGGACGGCCTCGGTACGGTGAAGGATGGCATGGAGGCAAGCTGGAGGCTTGCGTGCGCATCCGAGGGACCTTGGACAGCAGGAACGATAAGCTGATGGGCACGGACTTCGAGGCATGAGTGAAGGATGGCATGGAGGCAAGCTGGAGGCTTGCGTGCATCCGAGGGACGGGAGCCGAAGATGAAGAGGGCACGAAAGCAACAGTCGAGGCTGCGGAGGAGGAGTCAGTTGAGTCGTGAGGATCGAGTGTTGTGTGAATGTACTCGGGAAGGGATTCAGTTAGGGACCAGTCGACTGCCTGGGGGCAGTCGACTGGTAGGTGGCTGGTGAGCTGGCAAATTCGAACGTTGGGAGTGTCAACGGTCGAATTTAGCTGGCACCAGTCGACTGCCCTGGGGCAGTCGACTGGTAGTGAGAAATCAGCCCCGAGTCCTATTTAAAGAGGGCTTCGTGGTGGCTGAGTTTTTTGACGAATCTTGTCTTGGTTAAAGGCAAGATAGTAGTCTTTGTGCTCAGAGGTTTGCTTGGTGTTGTGGCGAGGTTTCTCCACCCACAAGGAGCGACGAGGGCTAGCCGGAGGTTATCCGGGGAGTGATCCATAGACGGATTCTTAGATTAGTCACCCGGCCGGAGTGGATACCAAGTAAAATCCTCTTTGTTAGCATTATTTGTTTCCTTTATTATTGTTTCTGCTATGCAACTAACAACGCAGGTACAAGAAAGGGGTTCGAGAAACGCTATTCACCCCTCTCTAGCGTACGGAATCGATCCTAACACCCCTGTCCCTGTAATCCTGGGGCACGATCACCCCTCCGTCCCCCTTACTTCCGCTAGCTTACTCGAGGGCGCATCTCCTGCCCCCTCTTTTGATCGAGCCTTGGATATTCGCCCGATACATCTTATTCTCCCTTCACGAGCGGATCCCTCGACTGCTTTTGAGTTCTCGGATCCTGACCCACTGGGCTCGGCTAGGGTGGTTCACCTACATGCTCCCCTAAGCGACCACATGTACCAAGGCCTTCGGTCCCTCGACCATCAAGATCCTATCGCCCGCATTGATGGCTTAGTCGCGGATGCCTGTCGGGTATGCTTCTCGGATAGCTTTTGCTTGGTCGATTTCTTCCTAATCAACCCTGAGCTTCTTTTGCAGTTGACCGGGGCCTTGTATGACATGGGTGTTTCCTTCGCTACCCAGAACCGATCCCTTCGCCAGCTAGAGTCCCATCGGGAGGCGTTGGAAGCTCAGCTTCGGTGCGCCTGGGCCTCACCAAGTGATGAAGCCTGTAATGCCCTGCGCTCTGAGAACGCGGCCCTGCGGGGACAGGCTGCCCATGCCGAGGCGCGCCTTCGAGATCTCTTGACAGAGCTGAGCGCAGCTCAAGCCTCTGAGGCTCAATTGCGTCAACAGCTAGCGCATCTGGAGCGAAGTGAGCACCAGGCCCGTGCTCGGGAATTTCTAGCGAGTTCCGAGTTGGCCAAGACCCAAGCAAATCTTCTGGAGGTCAATCAGTCGGCCGCCACGCTGCTCACGGCCTTGAAGGCCAAGGAGGAGGAATTGGCGGCCTGCCAAAGCGATCTCTTGCATAGGCGCGAACGCCCTGAGGCCCATGAGGCTCAGGCACCAGCGACTCGCGATGGGCATGGCGAAATGCCCAGGGTCGTCTTGTCGCGCCTCTCGACGCCCCCTCCATAATTGTGGATTCGCCCCCTTTTTTCTTTCTGATGTAGGTGAGGACCGATCGGTTTGTTATGGATGTTGCTTTTCCCCTTTTCATTGTCTTCTCCTTTTGCACTTGCTTAATGGTTGTCCGAACTATGGCGGCACCGACCGCTCTTTGGCTTGGGTGAACCCGAGAGGCGTGGCGAGCTTGGGCTAGCCCCTGGGCCTATTCGAGGCGTGTCTAGCCGTAGTTTGCGGGGGCTGCGCCGGGTGGAGGTCTCACCTTCTTGACTTAGGGGCTGATTCGGGGTTGTAGCGAGGGCGCGGGTCCCCGATTGAGAAGCTCCGGAGGATTTCCACCCTAGGGGAGGATCCCAGTGGGTCGGTTTCGAAGTCGTCCGGTCGGGCAACCTCTCGGATAGCATAGACCGTCCAGTGTCGGATCGAGGGTCGGCCCAAAGGAAGGGCTTGCGTAGAGCAAGAGGAAGGCCACTCGGTCGGGTGATCTCTTGGTCAGCATGGATCGTCATGCGTCTGACCGAGAGCCGATCCGAGGGAAGGGGCTTACGTAGAGCAAGAGGAAGGACATCTTCAAAATCTTCAAAATCATTTTTTGAAGAGATAAATACAGATAATGAGAGTGAGAACCAGCTTCAAAGATCATCCTCCTGCAATTTAGCAGATTTGGGAATTCAAAAAATAAGTAAGAGCATGGTTATGGACAAAGGACATCTATTTACAAAACCTGCTACTATTGTCACAGAAGGAGTAGTTGAAGGCCGAAGAGTCACGAGGAGTAAATCTCAAACAAAAAATGCTAGTTCCTCAAATCTTTTCTAATGGCAGGTATTATATGGAATATTCGAGGGATTGGTAATGATGCCTCACTAAGAAGAATTCATTTCCTTAGAAGTAAATATCACCTGAATTTTTTGGGTATTCTAGAACCATTTATCAAATTAGATGAAACATCTATTACTAGGCGGCTTGGATTTTCTAATGCTGTTTCTAATTGCTCTGGTAAAATCTGGTTCCTATATGATGCTAATATAGATTATGAATTATTATTGGACCATGAGCAATTTCTTCACATGAAAATCAGTTCAGATATTTTCCCCATAAAAATAATAGTTACAGTGGTCTATGCAAAATGTTTACAATCAGATAGAGCCATTCTTTGGGAGAAGTTACTAGAAATCAAGCCAGATGATTCTGAATATTGGTTAATCGGAGGGGATTTTAATGTCATTTCTAGTCCTAGTGAACATTCTAAAGGTTTTATATCTAAGCTTGGGCCGGTTAATGATTTTAATGAATTTCTTATGTTATCCGGTGTAGTTGATGCAGGATTTGTGGGAGATAGATTTACTTGGACAAACAATAAAATCTGGAAATGTTTGGACAGGATTTTATTATCTTCAGCTTGGAATGTTAATGAGTTCTTAGTTCGTGTTGAACATCTTAGCAGGGCCGCTTCAGATCATTGCCCATTGCTCATTACTTTCCCAACCTTCCCCAAGCCAGCTGCTTCTTTTCGCTTTCAGAATATGTGGATTAAACATTGTGATTTTTTTCAAACTGTCACCTTGAATTGGAGACTGCCGAATGCTGAGAAAGGTCTCAAAAAGCTGCAATCTAAATTAAGAAGGCTTAAAGAACATTTGAAATGGTGGAATTGGGAAGTTTTTGGGAATATACATGATAACGTCACCAAAGCAGAAGCTAGTTTTGCTGAGGCAGAAAAAAATTTTGATTCAGATCCTTCGGTAGAGAATAAAGCTATCAAAGGGTTGAAGCAGGCGCTACTTTTCAAGGTGTTGCACATGGAGGAAATTTTTTGGAAGCAAAAAGCTGCGGTCAAATGGATGGCAGAAAGTGAAAGAAACACCAAATTTTATCATGACTTGGTGAAAAGAAAAAGATTAGCAAGTAGGATTTTCAGAATTTGGGATGAAGGCACTTGCTTAGACAAACCAGAGCTGATTCAAAACTCAAGTTCAGCTTACTTTGAGAAGGTATTATCTGGTGAGGAACATAATTGTGATAATATTAATTTTGATCATATACCGGACTTGATTAATACAGGTGACAATGCCAACATCTCTAAGCTTCCGGATATGGAGGAAATAAAAGGCATTATTTGGGAAATGTCTACAGATAGTACGGCAGGTCCTGATGGATTCTCAACACAATTTTATAGATCCTGCTGGGAAATTATTAAGGAAGATATATTGGAAGCAGTTTTGGATTTTTTTCATGGTAACTCAATGCCTAAGGGCATGACAGCTACCACTATTATCTTAATTCCAAAAACAGATAATGCTCAACAATGGAAAGATTTTAGGCCAATCAACTTATGTAATGTTTCAAATAAGATAATTTCCAAGCTATTAGCTTCAAGATTGAGCAAAATAATGTACAAAATCATTTCTCCTTCGCAGAGTGGTTTTATTTCAGACAGATTAATCTCAGATAATATATTATTGGCTCAAGAGTTTAATCATAAGCTGAATTATCATGTCAGAGGTGGCAATTTAATATTGAAATTAGATATGGCTAAAGCTTTTGATAGAGTGCAATGGGCTTTCCTTTTCAAAGTTATGAATGCCTTTAGGTTTTCGGCTGCTGTAATTGGACTTATCAAAAGATGTATATCAGATTGCTGGTTTTCAGTTAAAATCAATGGACAATTGTCGGGTTTCTTCCACTCTAAAAGAGGTTTAAGGCAAGGCGATCCAATTTCCCCACTACTCTTTATTATTTCAGCGGAATTCTTATCAAGAGGTCTGGACGCTTTGTTTAACAAAAATTCTCAACTTTATTTCATTCTAGGTTGTGATTTCAAGTTATCTCATTTAGCATATGCTGACGATATTGTTATTTTTATGAATGGCTCAATCAATAATGTCAAGCGTATTAAGAAATTCTTACAGGAGTATGAGGCAAGCTCGGGCCAAGCTATTAATGAGGGGAAAAGCTTATTTTTCCCAGCAAAAAGCATTTCAAACAGTAGAAAAAGTCTAATTGCTTCCATTACTGGATTTATGGAAGGTCAGCATCCTATGTTGTATTTGGGTGTTCCAATTTCTTCTGGAAACAGGAAATCAAGCCATTTCCAATCTTTAATTGGAAAAATCAATAAAAGGCTAATGGGTTGGAATATCCAAAGACTATCTCACGGTGGTCGTTTGCTCCTTATACAGAGTGTTTTGTCCTCAATTCCATGTTATACCTTACAGGTGCTTCTCCCCCCACTGTCGGTCCAACACCATATAGAAATGATTTTTGCTAACTTTTTCTGGGGTATGTCTAATGCCAAAAAGAAAATACATTGGTTAGCATGGCCGGATATTTGTAAGCCAAAATTGGAGGGTGGTCTGGGTATCAGGAAATTATCAGACATTGCCACAGCCACTGCTATGAAGTTATGGTTCAGATTTCGGGAACAAGGCACCCTTTGGGCAAAATTTTTATTGAAGTTGTATTGCCGTTCTACTCCTGCAACTGTTGTTTCGGCTAATTGGAGGGCTTCTCCTTGTTGGCGACGACTTATAAAAATTAGACACTTGGCAGAGTCTAATATTGGCTGGATTGTGGGCAATGGTGAGTTAAACTTCTGGTTTGACACATGGTTAGACCAAGGTCTATTGTTTCAAACTTGTGAGATAGTGGGCGATCAAAACTGTAAAGTATTGGAATTTATTGATAACCAAGGCTGGAATTCATCCAAACTGAGTAGCGTGGTCCCGCCCAGAATTGTAGAGGAAATATTGGAATTGGAAGTCCCTAGGTGGAAGGAAGACTCAAGCAAAGCTGAGGAAAATCTAATTTGCCGTGACAGCATCCTTTGGAAGCCAACCTTGGATGGCAAATTCACATTAAAAACAGCTTGGAATCTCATCAGAAATAGGCAACAGTCTGATGATATTTGGAGAGCCTGCTGGAGTAAAATTCTATTCCCAAGTATTTCGATTTTTATTTGCCGTCTTCTGAGGAGGAGAATTCCATTAGATGAAATATTGCAACAAAGAGGTGTATACTTAGCTTCCAAATGTCAGTGCTGTAATGCGGTAGAAACTTGGTCTCACTGTTTTGTAACAAGTCCTACTGCAAAGAAGGTATGGAGACATTTCTCTCAATTATTTGGGGTAGATAGATATCAGATTTTAGAATGCTGGAAAGTTGGCAACTCTTGGTCAAGGGTTGGACATATTAAAGAAGTGATCCCTTTTTTGATTTTCTGGCATTTATGGTGCGCTAGGAATGATGCTAAACATCGAGGTATAAGGATGTCGGCTAACAGGATTATATGGAAGGTATTCTCTTACATTCAGCTAGCCATGGCAGCGGGACTGATCAAGAACACTCAGTGGAAAGGTTGTAGTAAAGCAATGAGAAATTTGGGTTTCCAAGTGGTTAACAGGATTGCCAACAACATTTCAACAGTTTATTGGAAAATGCCAAAACATGGAATTTACAAAGTTAATACAGATGGATGTTCAAAGGGCAACCCAGGTCCAGCTTCTTATGGGGTTATTATCAGGAATCATGAGGGTCGGATAATGTTAGCTAAATCTGGTCCTATTGGTATTGCTTCGAATGGCAAGGCTGAACTAAGTGCAATATTGAAAGGGCTGGAATTATGCTTGCACAACAGCTACACCCCCATCTGGCTTGAATCAGACTCGTTAGTGGCATTAAAGATGCTGCAATCTTCTTTAACTCCATGGAACCTTCGAAAACTAATCACCAAAATTAAAGTCATATTGAGCCAACATCAGATTTGGCTTACACATATATATAGGGAGGCAAATTCCGCTGCTGACTACCTTGCTAACCAAGCCTTTGAGTCTGTTGAAGAAAGGCTTTGGGATGCTGATGTAATTGATAAGAAGCTTATTGGTATTTGCAAGCTAGACAGATTAAATATGTCGTATATCCGTGTTTCCAAAAAGGCCGTAGATCACTCTGTTTATCTGAGCGGCTGAGACAACAAGTCCTTCCTGTTATGCTGATAGCAATGGTTTGGTTGAGCTGCTCTGCCAAGAATGACAGTTATCAGTTATGCTAATTGTTTAGAACTGTCTAAATTTTGGATTGATTATGGTTCATATCAGTGATGCAAGAAATGCTCTATAAGTGTATTCTTATTGATGTCGTTGTGCTAAATTCTGTTATACAATCAAGGCCAAAATTCAGTTTTCAATCATTTTGTTGTGGTCGTGGTGGTTTTCTGGTCCTTGTTCTTGATATGGTTATAAAAGATGGTGGTTATCTAGATATTAAGGAAGATATAAAAAGGTGGATTAGTTCTGCTGTGGTTATATTTTGATTTCTAATAGTGGTTTTCATAAGTAAGCTGGAATATGCTACTATAAATCTGCTATTGTTTCTGGTCATCGAAATACCACTTTTACAGTCTGCTGGTTCTTTTTGATACTGTATTCCAGAATGTCAGTTATCAGTTATGCTAATTGATTATGGTTCATATCAGCGATGCAAGAACTTCATGCAATATCGTGTTAAAGATGGGCATCTTAAGTGTTTAGATCTTCATGCAATACCGTGGGGAAAAGGAATAACTGCCATTTCCGATTTCTGGAAGTTGTGTCACACTTTGATATGCAGTTACCTTACATTCACTCCTGATACTCAGTTTTATAGATGAGCATCTCAAGTATTAACGGGCTATTTTGGAGAAAGGAATGTAATATTATGGAATAGATCTGTTGGCGTTATAATCAATTTTAGTTGTTTGCTTGGTATGATTCATATTATCAATTTTGTTCAGATTCCAAAATTGTAATCCAGTTTTTTCCTCTGTAATTCCATGTTAGAAGGTCAGGTTTGACCCCCCTTCTAAAATGGTTTTTCCTTCTTGAAATAAGATCCTTCTTTTTGAGTAAAAAAAAAAAAGCAAGAGGAAGGCCACTCGGTCGGGTGATCTCTTGGTCAGCATGGATCGTCATGCGTCTGACCGAGAGCCGATCCGAGGGAAGGGGCTTGCGTAGAGCAAGAGGAAGACCACCCGGTCGGGTGATCTCTTGGCCAGCATGGGTCATCATGCGTCTGACCGAGAGCCAATCCGAGCCTCGCCGAGGCTTCCCGGTCGAGGGCATCCCAGGGAGTGTGGGCCGCCACACGCCGCCTGAGAGCCTCGCCGAGGCTTCCCGGTCAAGGGCATCCCAGGGAGCGTGGGCCGCCACGCACCGCCTGAGAGCCTCGCCGAGGTTTCCCGATCGAGGGCATCCCAAGGAGTATGGGCCGCCACGCGCCGCCTGAGAGCCTCGCCTGAGGCTTCCCGGTCGAGGGCATCCAAGGGTTAATTTTTTACTTTTTCTCTATATTTTCTATATTACTTTCTCTCTCTATATTTTCTATATCACTCTCTCTCTACCTCTCTCGTCTCATTTTCTCTCTCTATATATTTAATATTACTTTCTCTCTCTACCTCTCTTATCATAATTTATCTATATTTTTTTTCTTTTCTCTATATTTTCTATCACTTTTTCTCTCTACATTTTCTATATCATTTTTTTCTATCTCTCTATCTCATTTTTTCTCTCTATATTTTTTTTAATGATTTCTCTCTCTATTTTTTATCACATCTATCTTATCTTATTTTTTCTCTCTATTTTTTATCTTTATTTTCTCTATTATTGTATTTTCTCCTATTTTTTCTTCTAATTTCTTTTTTTTAACTTACTTCTCATAATTTCTCTCTATATTTTTCTAATTTATTTCTCAACTCATTTTATTTCACTTTCTCTATTTTGTAATAATTCTATTATTTTAGGTAACTTTGAAATTTTTATGGATTCCTATTACTAAAGTTAAACTGAACCAAACATCATCAATGACAATAATTTTCATTCCAGAATTTGAACCAAACACTACCAATGGAATCATGATTCTCATTCCCATTGACCCCTCAATGAATCCCATTACCATTTCGATTAACAAATTTGAACCAAACACTGCCTAAGTAATCACAAATAGTATATTGCATATATAGAGAGGCTCATGACATATTAAATATGTTGAGTTCATGTAAGTAACCACAGATTAAACAAGTAATCAAGTAGTTGAGCGGCTCTAATTATGTATTTCATTCTTTTTTAAAGTTTCAGTCATTCCATAATGTATTTTTTCCTTTTTCAAGGTGGTTATTGTTGTTTTATTTTTTTAAATATGAATAATTATTTTTTGGAAAACTTATATTCCAATTATAATGTTATGGTAATGGTTAAAAAGGAAAAAAAGTAAACTTTATTTCAATTATAATATTATGGTAATGGTTAAAATGAAAAATAAAATAAAATAAATTAATAATAGAAGATATGGACTACATAAATTTATTAAAATGTCTTTATCGATGACATTTATGTTATTTGAAAAATAGTAAAATTATATACTAATAGTTTTATAATATATTGACTAATAACTAATAAGGGTAACTATCGACCATGGTCGTCTCAAAGTTATTTGAGATCCTAGACGGAAAAAAAATAATTAGGCTATTAATATTTTTGAATATTTTTTTTTAAAATTTGGTTTTCTACCTTTATTAGATGTAAAATTATTAATTAAATTTTTATATTCAAGTTTTAATAAAAAAAATTTTTAAATGATAAAATTTATAAATTATTTAATCTTCTATTAAAAATCCAATTGATTTTTCATTTAAGTTTTCAATTATATTCTTTTCTGAATTTTGATTTAGAATGTTAAATAAATTCTTCTATTTTTTTATACTGTTTTATATCTAGAATCATATTTTGTTAGCAAACATATTTATACTCAAATAATAATATAAAAAGAAAATATAAGTCTATGCAATTTTAACAAAATAAAATTACTTAACATTAAAGGAAAACATGATTTATACCGTATAATTTCAATTTGATGATATTTCAAAGTTCAATTATTACTTCCAAAAATATAATAAAAATAAATAAATAACAAATTCTATAATATTTTGATATTTAAAAGACTAGTATTCTACTTTGCATTTTTTGTAGATAAAAAAGTTCTTATTGAAATTCTTATTTCTTATAGAAGAAAAAAAAAGAACAAGGAAAAAATATTACCAGCAAAGAAAAAGGTGTCTTGTCTTTCTTTGAGAATATCATCAAAGGGTCCGAAGGAGAAGATCAGGAAAAAGATGCAACATAATGAGAACAGTACAGAATTATTGGTCGACTAAAGTTCCATCAATTTGCAAAAAATATTAAAAAAATCAATGAAAATGTAATAAAATTTCATTTAAAATGGTGGAAGAGAATATAATTAAATGCATTTAATTATATGAGAATTCAATTAAATAGGAAATAATTCAAGGGAATATAATTAATAAGGAAATAAATGATAATGGAAGTTAATAATAGATTGTGATATTAATTGTAGATTTTATAAAATGATGATATTTAGGGGCGCTTGTTAAACGGATTTAGAAGGCGAGAATAAGAATGAAATCTATTTTATTCTCATTTATGATGCTTGGTATACGAGAATCGGAATCAAAATATGGATATAATATCGTTAATTTTATAACTCAATCCCCACTAGGTTATCACTAACCAATAAACTCATCGATCAAAATCCATTATCATTCTCATTGTCGAATATATACCAAGCCCCTTAATATTTTTGTAAAATTAATCAGCCCCAATAAATTAGGGGCACTAGGAAGGCCTATTTCTTGAGCCGGTTGTCGACCTGGAAATCCTAGGCGGACTATTTGAGGGAAGATTCTTACAAGAGAATGCGCGACCTCGGATCCACACTGAAGAATATAGTCCGCTTCTCCTTTCAGTTATCTCTTCCTGCTCACTATTGCTACTTTCTGAAGGAATCGTCAGAGATCATGTTGGCAAAAGACGATTCGTTGGCCCAGCGCCCCGTCAATCCGTCCTAGGGCCAACATGGAGGAGGTAAATCACGGGGGCTATTAGCTCGGAAGTTGTGGTTAGTGCGTGGGGACGGCGGACATATTAACTTTATCAAGTTTTGACTCCTAGATCTCATACAGGCAACACACATGCAACAACTATCAGTCTATCCCGTGGGGACTTGGAATCTTGAAGATCAATTGAAGGACCAAGGAGATAGAGAGAGAGGAAAAGGGATGGATGATTTATAGTTTGAATTGAAATTTCGAAGCACCAAACGATAAATTTAGATAAATATAAAAATTAATTTAAAAGGATAAAATTTAAAACGGTACCCATTTTTTAATTTTTTTAAAAATAAAATAAAATCTAATATATTTCTCATCTTAAAAATATTCGTATTTAAAAAAAATATAACTGATGCGATTCAACAACTATTATAATATAAAATAAAAATATTTAATTTAGTTTAAATTATTATTAGTAATTTGTATCATTTTTTAAAAAATATTTAATTATAATAGAGTAATAAATTTTTAAAATTAAAATAAATTAAGTTGTTATTTTTAAAAAAAAAGTGTATTATTTTTTTGTTTTAATTATTATTTCAAAAATAGATTCAACGCTTTAGTTGGTCCGGACGGTTAATTTTTTATAAATTTGAGTGCTTTTAATATATTACGTGAAGACTTATGACCACATTAAATAAGCGTGCTTTAAAATATATTTCTAATTAATTAAAAAATTCCACTGTGTTCAAATTAATATCAAAAGTAAATTATTTTTATTTTAATATTAAAATATTTCCTCTTATTCACCAAATCTCAGCTCGCCTCTCATTCGAAGACTAACGAGAGATATTAGAGAATAAAATGGGCCCTGCTACAACTTATCCAGGCCTTTTAATTTACCCCCTCGGTGAATAGGTCAATTCCGGCCCATGTAAATGTGTAATCGGACCCAGTTACGGGTGACCTAGCCTATAAATATGCGGATCGGGGAGTCTTTTTTTTCTCACAAACCTATTCACCGAAACCTCGATTCTTTTCTCCGGGCGATTCTGGTTCTCCGAGCGATTCTCCGCTCTATTCTCGTTCTCCGGAGGCGATTCTTGTTCCCCGGTCGATTATTATTCTCCGGGCGTGATGTCTCCTCCGTCGATCACCGGAAAGCCTCCTCCGCTGAGTTCCATCAATGGAAAGTCCCCAACGCTGAGTTCGATCACCGGAAAGCCGGTGATCGTTAGGGTTAAGCGGAAGGCTTCCCAAGCAAAACTTGACTCTTTCTGTAAGTCGTTTTTGTTTTCTTTTTGCCCTTTTGGATAATATTAAAATGGGAGATAATGGTGGGGGGTTTTTTGGGTTTTATTGGCTTAGGGTTGGAGATTAATGAAAGGCCATATAAAAAAGCATTCATGGGTCTGGGAAATCTCTCCATATTTGATTACGACACAGGAAAAGGTATATCCAACCTTCGTTTTCTCTTTTACTGTTTTTAATGGGATTATCATAATTTCAATGCATTCATTTATTGAGTTGTTGTTACTTGAAAATGGAGGTACTCGAAAATGGTTTCTAGATATAATTAATATATGGTATAGAGACTTGGAAAGAATGAGTCAAACTGAAATGGAGTTGCATGTATTAATGGTCTGCTATTAGCGTATATTAATTGATGAATGATATAGCTGTCTGCTAGTAGCTTATATTAATTTAGAAATGATATTGAATATAATTATGGATTTTGTAGTCATGATTTCAACAAGAAAAGTCTTCAATGAGTCATTTTGATGCTGCGTAGCCTTGTATTTAACATCCCTCATAGACATATTAAGATTTCTGCTTCATGTCTTGTCCAATCGTAAGAATTTGTGTTCAGTCTCGTAGTCGTAGCAAGTACACCCTATTCCTCAAAATAGATAGTTTGTTGATTCTTCATCTCTTGTATTTCGATCTCCTCAACTCCGAAAGCTCCAATCCCATAGAGTCATATGTTGCCTCTTATTTTTTCCATTCCTCGTTCATGAAGAAGTTAATGGTTGTTTATTGCCACCACAAACATGTTACCTACCCTAAGCATTGGCCAATCAAATGTTTTATCATTTCACGAAATATTAGTCCATGTTATACTCTCGTTGGCCATTTTGTCTTCTAATTGGTGTTATATATACTGGTTTGGTTGCCTTTTTATTTAGAAATTACTTGATATGTAGTAGTTTTTTTCCTTTGAATTAGGTGCAGTAATGCTATGTTCAAACACTTAAACATTAGATAAATGGCAGAAACTCGATTAGACAGAACAGTTAGAGCGGTGGGTTATTGCGAATGTTTTGTTCATTAGGTTACCTCGAAGATCTATCACATAGGTTGAGTTTTCTGTTTTGGTGAAAGGGAATTATAAACTCTTGTATAATGTCCAATGATGTAAGTATAAAGCTACTGGAAAGACCTGAGGAGTTCCTTGTAAGTTTGTCATTGACTAAGTTTTAAAAATGATAGACCCTCATGTTCTATGTTTTGCTTTGTAATTTCTGATAAGTAGCTTTGATTGGCTGCCTATTCTGTGAACATATATGACTGAAAATTTCTCATCAACAAGGCTTCTAAAATGCAGTTCTCAACGAGCCTGCAAGTAAGAAGATGTTGGTTCAGCGTCTTGAGACAGTTGGGCACTACCAATCTGTCAAAGATGTGCTGGATTCATTTCTGGTTAACACCTAATCTATGTTACTCTCTGTTTACTCCTATGTCAATTGATTTGAGAGGTGGTTATTTTTTGTTTAACATGCTCCTCTTTCTTCAACTTGTTTACATTAACACTGTTTATGATGCTCCTACTTGCAGTAAATCAGATAATCTGATAATTCATTTTAACCTTTAATCACTTCTTGTCTTTTGTAAAAATATGAATGCTATTTTGTCTGCTAAAAAGTGATGTTTTTGAAACAGAAATAGCCGATGAAGGCCTAATTTTTTAAGGCTTTACTGTCTTGTTTTTTCCCTCCCACAATTATTCTCTCTTTGTTAAAAAAAAATAACTTTGATTCTGTTTGCCAGCCAAATATTACCTAGAATATTTATTGTTCAATGGATGGGATTTTCATAGATCTCCTGCATGCATATTACTTTGCACTTCTAAGATTATTTAGTCACTATCATCTTTCCTTTGAACATCTAATCTCCAATTGTAATTCATTGGTTTAGACTTCATCTATTGAATTTCTTAATAATCTTCTTTCTCTCACTTTTTTTTTTTCCAACCAGAAGCAACCTTCCAGAAATTCAAAAGAATTTAAGGGGAGATCTAAGGAGCGTAGAAGTTTGTATAAACCTGATAAGGTAATGTTATCAATTCAATTTCTTATGTTACATTTGGAGATGTTGTTACTCTAACCGAATTTTGCAGAATTGTTTACCATTTCACTGCTGCAATTTTCCTTTAATTTATATCTACTATTATCGTCACTGCTAAAATGACACAATTTTATGTAATTTCTGCCATGTATTATATTATGATTCCTACCTTAATCATAAAAATTTCCAAAAGGATGTTTTTGTCAGCACATAATTCTCACATAGAATTGATTATTAATCTTTTGCAAAGACAAGTAATTGGACTCTTTTTTTATTATCGTCCATTGTCTTTCAATTTTTTTTTTTGGGAAATGCATAGCTCTTGATTTGCTTACTTTGACACCATTATTATTTTTTCTAGTTTAATAAATTTACTTAATCCTAGAATATTCAGCATTTTTGCCTCAAATAATATATTCATTCTTGTTACACTTTCTGTGCCTGCAGAAACATGATCAATTGCGGTCCAAGGCTATAAAAGAGCATGAGGTAGATTATTACTCTTTCATGTCATTGAATTGTTATTGCAGTTTCTCCAACATGGACATCTAAATTTTTGTGTTAGATGTCATCTAATGTAACATTTGTTTTACATATCTTGGACTTGGGTTTTATCATTTTACACATTTAGATTCAATGTTTTGGAAGTATGCAACCTAAATAATGTTATGTAGATGCACCAGTTATACACATGACAAGATCAATAATGGGTTAGTGATTAAAAGAGCTTTTCATTGCTATAGTGAGTAAATGTAAGCACTGTTTTACTCTTATACACTCTTCACATTTGATTATCATATGTCTAATTGTTATTTCTGTAAGCTAGTGGATTAATTTCCTCCCAGGCAAACCACTTTCTCAATTAGTATCGTAATTTTTTTATCCTTATTGATATATAGGACCCGCTTGAGTATTACTAGATCATTGGAATGATTTTGACTATTAGTTGTTTGTTTGTGCATTTATATTGGTTTTATCATGAGATGCTTGATTGCCAATTCATTGCTAAAATTATGCAACATTGAATTTGGATGATTTTATTCCCAATATACTGTAGCTAAGTCGTCTTAAATCTGATAGGATCTTGCTATAAGTGCTCGTTTTGAACAAATTTGGAAGAAGAGGGGAAGCATAGATTCAGAAGAATGCTCTTTGCATGAAAAATGTCATTTGTATGATGTTGTTCGTGTTGATGCTGAGGATGAAACTGACCAAAGAGTGCCAAAGCCCAAGTAGTTTCATATCCAGCGTTTCTTTTCCTTCTTTAGGGTATCTGTGTAGTTTATATAAAAGATTCTTGAATTCTGCAGAGTTGCTCCTGAGGTTGGTGGCGCAATTTTTGATAAGTATTTATCACTTCTAAGGGAAGTCCTTCCACAAGCAGCGGAAGAGATTGAACATGACAAAACAACCAGAGAAGGTTCAAACTTCACGACCATCTTTAATCTTCCAATGACAACTTATGCTATTTTTTATGTTTGGAAACAAGAAATTCAATTTGCATATTATTTTTAACTTTATATGTAGTTTATGTTCAATGCCATTCGTTATGATCTTCTCACTACTAAATTTTCCCTTTTATTTCTTTTGAACAGTTAATTTTGTTTACGACATATATACTATCGGTGTGGACACAGACACAGATAAGACTGATGAGTATCAATTGTATGAATTTGAAAATCTAATTATTCTAAACTTGCAATTGCAGTTTAGTTTTGATATTCATTATGTTTATGTATGATTGCTACAGAGTGCAAGTTTATGCGGAGGACGATTATTCTGATGGTCCTTCACAATCTGATTATGAAAGTTATGATTCAAATGGTATGGTTGTATATTTTCTTTCTTTTTAATCTTACTCATATTAATGTTGTCTTATATTAATACTTAATTATTTGCAGCTGAGGACAATCCATGGAATGATTATTGTGATGACTTTGAAGATTCTGACTCGGATTATGATGGAAGTGATGAGGAAGATCAAGAGGACTGGAGATGGGGATATCGTTAAATTTGTCTATTGTACTTATGTTAAGCTGAAGCAATCCCTTTGGAATCTAAAGATGAGAATGAAAATCCTGCCGTTGATTTAGAAGATGGAGAGTACTGGAGATGGGAATATGCCAATTCGATAATTGTGCAAGGATTAAGTTGGGCCAATCACATGCAGTGATTGTATCATTTTGGTGTATAGTTTGTGTTGGGTCGATTTTTTTGTGAATAGATATCGAATGTTCATTTGTAATTTGTTCGGTTGTTTATGTAATTGCACAATGTCCTCGTTAAATATTAATTTTTGCCCAAATTAAATAGAAATATAAAACATTAATTTGAGTTACATTTAAAATTGTTAATTATAAATGACGAAGATAACGTGAAGGATTTATTTGAGACACCTTTAAAAATAAATTTTTTTTTGAGATATAATGAGACATGATCGTAATAATAAAGATATTTTAATAAATTAACCTTTTTAATAAGATATAAATTATTAATATGTGTTTTATTCTTCTTTAAATTTGTAAAGGAGAATAATAGGAATATTATTATTTTCTCCTTTTCAAGCTTAAGGCACATCCCTATATAGCAACTCATTTATTTTGAAAAAACAGTAAATATAATTTAAAATCTAGTTCAATACTTTCTGTTTGTAATTTGATATAAGATTTTTTAGTAGTTAAAGTTTTAATAACAACGACTTTATTAAATTTATTTTTCATTATAATATTAGTAGTTCCATCGAGTAGAAAGATAGAACGACAATTTACCAAAAGACGTATCCAATAATTGGTATTTATCAAAACATATACCATGGTTTCATTGTTACCAAAGGGCGCACCTATTTTAGTGAACTTTCTCTAATACCCCTCCTGTCAAATACTGCAAGTCTTTCTCTTTCTCTTTCTCAGTAACAAATCCCCAGGCAATGGAATCTGCTTTTTCAGATTGA